>CANIUD010000259.1:0-382500 GCA_947470075.1 Closterium sp. Yama58-4
CTGCCACTCAGCACCGTCGAATGTGAGCGTGGATTCTCACGCCAGAACATCATCAAGAGTTGGCAGCGCACAGCACTCAACGACACGCGGCTCACCGAGCTCATGAGCATCCACATGCTCGACTACAACGTGGAGTGGCCAGATGTCGTGGACATCTGGCGCAAGCAGAAGAAGAGGCGGCCTACAAAATCCCATGCACCCTTCCCAGCAGCCAAGGACAAGGGCAAGCCTGAGGCCTGTCAGAATCCCAGCCACTAACCACTGGGATAAAAGGGCTTGTTTGTGTGGCGGGTGAGTGCGCCCATAACCCCCCAGGCCAACGTGCCTGTAACCCTTCCCTAGGATCAACGGGGATCACCAGTGGACCTCTGACACCCCCCCGCACTGGGATGCCCGAAGTGCATACACCGGGATTCGAACCCGAGACCTTTGCTCTGATACCATGTCAGAATCCCAGCCACTAACCACTGGGATAAAAGGGCTTGTTTGTGTGGCGGGTGAGTGCGCCCATAACCCCCCAGGCCAACGTGCCTGTAACCCTTCCCTAGGATCAACGGGGATCACCAGTGGACCTCTGACAGGCCAGCATGGACGATGAACGGGAGGATGACGTGGCAGACAATAAGTGAGCCTGTGTGGTGTGGTACTAGATCTTGTACATCCTATATATGAATGAAGTTTTAATATTCGACATCCCTTGTAGTGCACTGCAACAAATAACATACAAAGCATAATAATCAGAATAACGAAAAAAAATACTCTGAGGTGACAGGGTTGAAAATCTGCCGGACAGTGTTACACTGACATCTAAGAGCTAGGCTCGCCCAACACTCTGGATTTAAGGGTTCGGCCAAAAACGCCTCTGGATTTAAGGGTGCTCCAAAACGAAAAAAAAGCCCTGATGAAACGGAAGAGAGGAGCACAATGTGCACCTGCCAACCATCAGATTTGTTGTTGTGAACCACTTTCAGCCAGCATCCACAATACAAAGCAAGCAGAGGCACACAAAAATCAATCCCCACGACACACTACAATACAATACCCCCACCCACGATTGAAGCGTACAGTACAAAGCACAGCCCACATGTTTCCAGCAAATTGATGCCACAAATCCGTGCAGCAGCATTGGTGCTCTTGAGAAGGCAGAATTCCTCCCTGCTCCTTCTACCGTAGCCAACAGCCAAGGAGAAGCATGGCCGCTGAGCATGCCAAGCATCCCAAACTCGAGAGTAATAAAGTGTTGCTACCCTGCTCAACCCATCAGCCCCTTGCCTCGTGCTCCTCCCACACTGCTGCACAACAAAGAGTGGAGGAAATGCACACAACAGGGAAGAACGTCCACTCAGTAATTTTATACCGGTAACTGCTGTAGATGAGGAGTGTTGATGCAAGGGAAATTACAAGTAGTCTACGAATGTGGGGTGACCCGCAAATTTCTGCAGGGGGGTGGGGAGAATAAGACACAACTGACCGTTCTTGGCAGTTCATCCAGCTCCCTGTTAGCGCCTCCGGGTCACTCGCATGCACTTGATATAACTCTTGCTCTTGTTCTTCTTCTTGTTCTGGTTCTTCTTCCTCATCATGGTGTACCCACTCTTGCAGCGACACGCGGCCTTCCCAGCCACCACTGCACACTCGGCGTTGAGGGGGCAGGTGGGCTTGCAGAATGCTGGGGACGGGATAAGATGCCACAGAAAGGAAAGCGCTAAGTGTTGAGATGTCGCAAAGACGTGTGAAGCATGCGATGCACATCTGATAGAACGAGGAGTGTAGGATATGGAAGCACAGAACTGTATTGAAGGAGTTGTGAGAAGTGAGTACGTCACAATACTTGCAACGTCACATGAGGTCCCTACCAAGTCTCCTGAGCAACGTAACAAACTCATTCTGCGCAGCATTGAGCACAGCACCCCTCACCGGTGCAAATGCCATTCTTCTTGGTGAAACCCGTGCTGCACTCGCACTTGGCCTTGCCATTCTTCTTCAACCTGCACAACGCATTCGCCGCACACATGGATGTCGCACCACACGGGCCCACGTCTGGCATGGGTCAGGGAGGGATCGGGGGAGGGAGCGAGGGAGGAAGCGAGGGAGGGAGCGGGGGGAGGGAGCGAGGGAGGAAGCGAGGGAGGGAGCGGGGGGAGGGAGCGAGGAGGAAGGAGGGAGGGAGGGAGGGAGGGAGGGGAGGGAGGGAGGGAGGAGGGAGGGAGGAGGGAGGGGGGAGGGAGGGGGGAGGGAGGGAGGGAGGGAGCGAGGGAGGAGGGCAGCGATGGAAGAAGGGGGCACGGTAGGAAGTGGAGGGCAGGAGAAGAGGAAGCCAGAAAAGAGTACCAAGATTGAAAGAGCTGATTCGCACATTAGCATATACAAAATGTACACATCATTTGAAAGCAAATAGCTTAGGCGAAAGAACACATCATTCTTAGAAACAAGAGAGAGGACGAGAGAAGGGAGTGCAAGAAGATACAAAGCCAAAGGGTATGAGATAAAAGTGTATCTTGTAAAGCAACAGGGTGAGACACACTCGTGTGAGAAGCTGAAAAGGACAGTTGAGCTGTGCGGACCTTGGCACGTCTTGGTAGCAGTGATGAAAGAGAGGCTCCCCGGGCACACGCACTGTGATGTGCCGTCGTCCCTCAGAGTGCACTTAGCCGTCTCACCGCAATCCTCACTGCACACTGGCGTGGGAGGCTTGGCTGGATCTGCATGGCAAGGCAGGGAGAGTATCAGGGATTGAAGAGGCCACCCGTGGTTAGGTAAGGACAAATACTGCCGCCCATCCGACACTAGAGAAACACCAGAAGCGAAGAAAAGGCGAATGGTGGTTCGGATGGGACAAAATACTGCCGCCCATCCGACACTAGAGAAACACCAGAAGCGAAGAAAATGCAAAGGTTGTTAGGATGGGACAAAATACTGCCGCCCATCCAAAACTTGAGAAACACCAGAAGTGAAGAAAAGGCGAATGGTGGTTAGGATGGGACAAAATACTGCCGCCCATCCGACACTAGAGAAACACCAGAAGCGAAGAAAAGGCGAATGGTAATTGGGATGGGACAAAATACTGCCGGCCATCGGACAGTAGAGAAACCATCGGAAGCGAAGAAACAGCGAATGGCGGTTAGGACGGGACAAAATACTGCCGGCCATCGGACAGTTGAGGAGCATGAGTGGGAGTGAGCGTTGAGGGGCATGGGTGAGTGGTGTGCTGACCTTGGCACGTCTTGGTAGCAGTGATGAAAGAGAGGCTCCCCGGGCACACGCACTGTGATGTGCCGTCGTCCCTCAGAGTGCACTTAGCCGTCTCACCGCAATCCTCACTGCACACTGGCGTGGGAGGCTTGGCTGGATCTGCATGGCAAGGCAGGGAGAGTATCAGGGATTGAAGAGGCCACCCGTGGTTAGGTAAGGACAAATACTGCCGGCCATCCGACACTAGAGAAACACCAGAAGCGAAGAAAAGGCGAATGGTGGTTCGGATGGGACAAAATACTGCCGCCCATCCGACACTAGAGAAACACCAGAAGCGAAGAAAAGGCGAATGGTGGTTCGGATGGGACAAAATACTGCCGCCCATCCGACACTAGAGAAACACCAGAAGCGAAGAAAAGGCGAATGGTGGTTCGGATGGGACAAAATACTGCCGCCCATCCGACACTAGAGAAACACCAGAAGCGAAGAAAAGGCGAATGGTGGTTCGGATGGGACAAAATACTGCCGCCCATCCGACACTAGAGAAACACCAGAAGCGAAGAAAAGGCGAATGGTGGTTCGGATGGGACAAAATACTGCCGCCCATCCGACACTAGAGAAACACCAGAAGCGAAGAAGAAAGAAATGGGAATGGTGTCGGATGGGGACAAAATACTACCGCCCATCCGACACTAGAGAAACACCAGAAGCGAAGAAAAGGCGAATGGTGGTTCGGATGGGACAAAATACTACCGCCCATCGGACAGTAGAGGAACACCAGAAGCGAAGAAGAAACGGCGAATGGTGGTTAGGATGGGACAAAATACTGCCGCCCATCCGACACTAGAGAAACACCAGAAGCGAAGAAAAGGCGAATGGTGGTTCGGATGGGACAAAATACTACCGCCCATCGGACAGTAGAGGAACACAGGAAGTGAAGAAAAGGCGAATGGTGGTTCGGATGGGACAAAATACTGCCGCCCATCCGACACTAGAGAAACACCAGAAGCGAAGAAAAGGCGAATGGTAATTGGGATGGGACAAAATACTGCCGCCCATCCGACACTAGAGAAACACCAGAAGAAGAAGAAACGGCGAATGATGGTTAGGACGGGACAAAATACTGCCGGCCATCGGACAGTTGAGGAGCATGAGTGGGAGTGAGCGTTGAGGGGCATGGGTGAGTGGTGTGCTGACCTTGGCACGTCTTGGTAGCAGTGATGAAAGAGAGGCTCCCCGGGCACACGCACTGTGATGTGCCGTCGTCCCTCAGAGTGCACTTAGCCGTCTCACCGCAATCCTCACTGCACACTGGCGTGGGAGGCTTGGCTGGATCTGCATGGCAAGGCAGGGAGAGTATCAGGGATTGAAGAGGCCACCCGTGGTTAGGTAAGGACAAATACTGCCGGCCATCCGACACTAGAGAAACACCAGAAGCGAAGAAAAGGCGAATGGTGGTTCGGATGGGACAAAATACTGCCGCCCATCCGACACTAGAGAAACACCAGAAGCGAAGAAAAGGCGAACAGTGGTAAGGATGGGACAAAATACTACCGCCCATCGGACAGTAGAGGAACACCAGAAGCGAAGAGCGAAGAAACGGCGAATGGTGGTTAGGATGGGACAAAATACTGCCGCCCATCCGACACTAGAGAAACACCAGAAGCGAAGAAAAGGCGAATGATGGTAAGGATGGGACAAAATACTGCCGCCCATCCAAAACTTGAGAAACACCAGAAGCGAAGAAAAGGCGAATGGTGGTTAGGACGGGACAAAATACTGCCGGCCATCGGACAGTTGAGGAGCATGAGTGGGAGTGGGAGTGAGCGTTGAGGGGCATGGGTGAGTGTGTGCTGACCTTGGCACGTCTTGGTAGCAGTGATGAAAGAGAGGCTCCCCGGGCACACGCACTGTGATGTGCCGTCGTCCCTCAGAGTGCACTTAGCCGTCTCACCGCAATCCTCACTGCACACTGGCGTGGGAGGCTTGGCTGGATCTGCATGGCAAGGCAGGGAGAGTATCAGGGATTGAAGAGGCCACCCGTGGTTAGGTAAGGACAAATACTGCCGGCCATCCGACACTAGAGAAACACCAGAAGCGAAGAAAAGGCGAATGGTGGTTCGGATGGGACAAAATACTGCCGCCCATCCGACACTAGAGAAACACCAGAAGCGAAGAAAAGGCGAATGGTGGTTCGGATGGGACAAAATACTGCCGCCCATCCGACACTAGAGAAACACCAGAAGCGAAGAAAAGGCGAATGGTGGTTCGGATGGGACAAAATACTGCCGCCCATCCGACACTAGAGAAACACCAGAAGCGAAGAAAAGGCGAATGGTGGTTCGGATGGGACAAAATACTGCCGCCCATCCGACACTAGAGAAACACCAGAAGCGAAGAAAAGGCGAATGGTGGTTCGGATGGGACAAAATACTACCGCCCATCGGACAGTAGAGGAACACCAGAAGCGAAAGAAACGGCGAATGGTGGTTAGGATGGGACAAAATACTGCCGCCCATCCGACACTAGAGAAACACCAGAAGCGAAGAAAAGGCGAATCGTGGTTAGGATGGGACAAAATACTACCGCCCATCGGACAGTAGAGGAACACAGGAAGTGAAGAAAAGGCGAATGGTGGTTCGGATGGGACAAAATACTGCCGCCCATCCGACACTAGAGAAACACCAGAAGCGAAGAAAAGGCGAATGGTAATTGGGATGGGACAAAATACTGCCGCCCATCCGACACTAGAGAAACACCAGAAGCAAGAGAAAACGGCAAGAAAGAAGAAGAAACGGCGAATGATGGTTAGGACGGGACAAAATACTGCCGGCCATCGGACAGTTGAGGAGCATGAGTGGGAGTGAGCGTTGAGGGGCATGGGTGAGTGGTGTGCTTACCTTGGCACGTCTTGGTAGCAGTGATGAAAGAGAGGCTCCCCGGGCACACGCACTGTGATGTGCCGTCGTCCCTCAGAGTGCACTTAGCCGTCTCACCGCAATCCTCACTGCACACTGGCGTGGGAGGCTTGGCTGGATCTGCATGGCAAGGCAGGGAGAGTATCAGGGATTGAAGAGGCCACCCGTGGTTAGGTAAGGACAAATACTGCCGCCCATCCGACACTAGAGAAACACCAGAAGCGAAGAAAAGGCGAATGGTGGTTCGGATGGGACAAAATACTGCCGCCCATCCGACACTAGAGAAACACCAGAAGCGAAGAAAAGGCGAATGGTGGTTCGGATGGGACAAAATACTGCCGGCCATCGGACAGTTGAGGAGCATGAGTAGGAGTGAGCGTTGAGGGGCATGGGTGAGTGGTGTGCTGACCTTGGCACGTCTTGGTAGCAGTGATGAAAGAGAGGCTCCCCGGGCACACGCACTGTGATGTGCCGTCGTCCCTCAGAGTGCACTTAGCCGTCTCACCGCAATCCTCACTGCACACTGGCGTGGGAGGCTTGGCTGGATCTGCATGGCAAGGCAGGGAGAGTATCAGGGATTGAAGAGGCCACCCGTGGTTAGGTAAGGACAAATACTGCCGGCCATCCGACACTAGAGAAACACCAGAAGCGAAGAAAAGGCGAATGCTGGTTAGGATGGGACAAAACACTGCCGCCCATCCGACACTAGAGAAACACCAGAAGCGAAGAAAAGGCGAACAGTGGTAAGGATGGGACAAAATACTACCGCCCATCGGACAGTAGAGGAACACCAGAAGCGAAGAAGAACGAGAAACGGCGAATGGTGGTTAGGATGGGACAAAATACTGCCGCCCATCCGACACTAGAGAAACACCAGAAGCGAAGAAAGAAAACGAAGAAGCGAAGAAACGGCGAATGATGGAAGGATGGGACAAAATACTGCCGCCCATCCAAAACTTGAGAAACACCAGAAGCGAAGAAAAGGCGAATGGTGGTTAGGACGGGACAAAATACTGCCGGCCATCGGACAGTTGAGGAGCATGAGTGGGAGTGAGCGTTGAGGGGCATGGGTGAGTGGTGTGCTGACCTTGGCACGTCTTGGTAGCAGTGATGAAAGAGAGGCTCCCCGGGCACACGCACTGTGATGTGCCGTCGTCCCTCAGAGTGCACTTAGCCGTCTCACCGCAATCCTCACTGCACACTGGCGTGGGAGGCTTGGCTGGATCTGCATGGCAAGGCAGGGAGAGTATCAGGGATTGAAGAGGCCACCCGTGGTTAGGTAAGGACAAATACTGCCGGCCATCCGACACTAGAGAAACACCAGAAGCGAAAGAAAAGTCGAATGGTGGTTCGGATGGGACAAAATACTGCCGCCCATCCGACACTAGAGAAACACCAGAAGCGAAGAAAAGGCGAATGGTGGTTCGGATGGGACAAAATACTGCCGCCCATCCGACACTAGAGAACACCACCAGAAGCGAAGAAAAGGCGAATGGTGGTTCGGATGGGACAAAATACTGCCGCCCATCCGACACTAGAGAAACACCAGAAGCGAAGAAAAGGCGAATGGTGGTTCGGATGGGACAAAATACTGCCGCCCATCCGACACTAGAGAAACACCAGAAGCGAAGAAAAGGCGAATGGTGGTTCGGATGGGACAAAATACTGCCGCCCATCCGACACTAGAGAAACACCAGAAGCGAAGAAAAGGCGAATGGTGGTTCGGATGGGACAAAATACTACCGCCCATCGGACAGTAGAGGAACACCAGAAGCGAAGCGAAGAAACGGCGAATGGTGGTTAGGATGGGAAAATACTGCCGCCCATCCGACACTAGAGAAACACCAGAAGCGAAGAAAAGGCGAATGGTGGTTAGGATGGACAAAATACTACCGCCCATCGGACAGTAGAGGAACACAGGAAGTGAAGAAAAGGCGAATGGTGGTTCGGATGGGACAAAATACTGCCGCCCATCCGACACTAGAGAAACACCAGAAGCGAAGAAAAGGCGAATGGTAATTGGGATGGGACAAAATACTGCCGCCCATCCGACACTAGAGAAACACCAGAAGCGAAGCGAAGAAACGGCGAATGATGGTTAGGACGGGACAAAATACTGCCGGCCATCGGACAGTTGAGGAGCATGAGTGGGAGTGAGCGTTGAGGGGCATGGGTGAGTGGTGTGCTGACCTTGGCACGTCTTGGTAGCAGTGATGAAAGAGAGGCTCCCCGGGCACACGCACTGTGATGTGCCGTCGTCCCTCAGAGTGCACTTAGCCGTCTCACCGCAATCCTCACTGCACACTGGCGTGGGAGGCTTGGCTGGATCTGCATGGCAAGGCAGGGAGAGTATCAGGGATTGAAGAGGCCACCCGTGGTTAGGTAAGGACAAATACTGCCGGCCATCCGACACTAGAGAAACACCAGAAGCGAAGAAAAGGCGAATGCTGGTTAGGATGGGACAAAACACTGCCGCCCATCCGACACTAGAGAAACACCAGAAGCGAAGAAAAGGCGAACAGTGGTAAGGATGGACAAAATACTACCGCCCATCGGACAGTAGAGGACACCAGAAGCGAAGACCAGAAGAAGAAGAAACGGCGAATGGTGGTTAGGATGGGACAAAATACTGCCGCCCATCCGACACTAGAGAAACACCAGAAGCGAAGAAAAGGCGAATGATGGTAAGGATGGGACAAAATACTGCCGCCCATCCAAAACTTGAGAAACACCAGAAGCGAAGAAAAGGCGAATGGTGGTTAGGACGGGACAAAATACTGCCGGCCATCGGACAGTTGAGGAGCATGAGTGGGAGTGAGCGTTGAGGGGCATGGGTGAGTGGTGTGCTGACCTTGGCACGTCTTGGTAGCAGTGATGAAAGAGAGGCTCCCCGGGCACACGCACTGTGATGTGCCGTCGTCCCTCAGAGTGCACTTAGCCGTCTCACCGCAATCCTCACTGCACACTGGCGTGGGAGGCTTGGCTGGATCTGCATGGCAAGGCAGGGAGAGTATCAGGGATTGAAGAGGCCACCCGTGGTTAGGTAAGGACAAATACTGCCGGCCATCCGACACTAGAGAAACACCAGAAGCGAAGAAAAGGCGAATGGTGGTTCGGATGGGACAAAATACTGCCGCCCATCCGACACTAGAGAAACACCAGAAGCAGAAGCAAGAAGGAAGAAAAGGCGAATGGTGGTTCGGATGGGACAAAATACTGCCGCCCATCCGACACTAGAGAAACACCAGAAGCGAAGAAAAGGCGAATGGTGGTTCGGATGGGACAAAATACTGCCGCCCATCCGACACTAGAGAAACACCAGAAGCGAAGAAGAAGAAAAGGCGAATGGTGGTTCGGATGGGACAAAATACTGCCGCCCATCCGACACTAGAGAAACACCAGAAGCGAAGAAAAGGCGAATGGTGGTTCGGATGGGACAAAATACTGCCGCCCATCCGACACTAGAGAAACACCAGAAGCGAAGAAAAGGCGAATGGTGGTTCGGATGGGACAAAATACTACCGCCCATCGGACAGTAGAGGAACACCAGAAGCGAAGAAACGGCGAATGGTGGTTAGGATGGGACAAAATACTGCCGCCCATCCGACACTAGAGAAACACCAGAAGCGAAGAAAAGGCGAATGGTGGTTCGGATGGGACAAAATACTACCGCCCATCGGACAGTAGAGGAACACAGGAAGTGAAGAAAAGGCGAATGGTGGTTCGGATGGGACAAAATACTGCCGCCCATCCGACACTAGAGAAACACCAGAAGCGAAGAAAAGGCGAATGGTAATTGGGATGGGACAAAATACTGCCGCCCATCCGACACTAGAGAAACACCAGAAGCGAAGAAGAGGAAACGGCGAATGATGGTTAGGACGGGACAAAATACTGCCGGCCATCGGACAGTTGAGGAGCATGAGTGGGAGTGAGCGTTGAGGGGCATGGGTGAGTGGTGTGCTTACCTTGGCACGTCTTGGTAGCAGTGATGAAAGAGAGGCTCCCCGGGCACACGCACTGTGATGTGCCGTCGTCCCTCAGAGTGCACTTAGCCGTCTCACCGCAATCCTCACTGCACACTGGCGTGGGAGGCTTGGCTGGATCTGCATGGCAAGGCAGGGAGAGTATCAGGGATTGAAGAGGCCACCCGTGGTTAGGTAAGGACAAATACTGCCGCCCATCCGACACTAGAGAAACACCAGAAGCGAAGAAAAGGCGAATGGTGGTTCGGATGGGACAAAATACTGCCGCCCATCCGACACTAGAGAAACACCAGAAGCGAAGAAAAGGCGAATGGTGGTTCGGATGGGACAAAATACTGCCGCCCATCCGACACTAGAGAAACACCAGAAGCGAAGAAAAGGCGAATGGTGGTTCGGATGGGACAAAATACTGCCGCCCATCCGACACTAGAGAAACACCAGAAGCGAAGAAAAGGCGAATGGTGGTTCGGATGGGACAAAATACTGCCGCCCATCCGACACTAGAGAAACACCAGAAGCGAAGAAAAGGCGAATGGTGGTTCGGATGGGACAAAATACTACCGCCCATCGGACAGTAGAGGAACACCAGAAGCGAAGAAACGGCGAATGGTGGTTAGGATGGGACAAAATACTGCCGCCCATCCGACACTAGAGAAACACCAGAAGCGAAGAAAAGGCGAATCGTGGTTAGGATGGGACAAAATACTACCGCCCATCGGACAGTAGAGGAACACAGGAAGTGAAGAAAAGGCGAATGGTGGTTCGGATGGGACAAAATACTGCCGCCCATCCGACACTAGAGAAACACCAGAAGCGAAGAAAAGGCGAATGGTAATTGGGATGGGACAAAATACTGCCGCCCATCCGACACTAGAGAAACACCAGAAGCGAAGAAAAGGCGAATGATGGTTAGGACGGGACAAAATACTGCCGGCCATCGGACAGTTGAGGAGCATGAGTGGGAGTGAGCGTTGAGGGGCATGGGTGAGTGGTGTGCTTACCTTGGCACGTCTTGGTAGCAGTGATGAAAGAGAGGCTCCCCGGGCACACGCACTGTGATGTGCCGTCGTCCCTCAGAGTGCACTTAGCCGTCTCACCGCAATCCTCACTGCACACTGGCGTGGGAGGCTTGGCTGGATCTGCATGGCAAGGCAGGGAGAGTATCAGGGATTGAAGAGGCCACCCGTGGTTAGGTAAGGACAAATACTGCCGGCCATCCGACACTAGAGAAACACCAGAAGCGAAGAAAAGGCGAATGGTGGTTCGGATGGGACAAAATACTGCCGCCCATCCGACACTAGAGAAACACCAGAAGCGAAGAAAAGGCGAATGGTGGTTCGGATGGGACAAAATACTGCCGCCCATCCGACACTAGAGAAACACCAGAAGCGAAGAAAAGGCGAATGGTGGTTCGGATGGGACAAAATACTGCCGCCCATCCGACACTAGAGAAACACCAGAAGCGAAGAAAAGGCGAATGGTGGTTCGGATGGGACAAAATACTGCCGCCCATCCGACACTAGAGAAACACCAGAAGCGAAGAAAAGGCGAATGGTGGTTCGGATGGGACAAAATACTGCCGCCCATCCGACACTAGAGAAACACCAGAAGCGAAGAAAAGGCGAATGGTGGTTCGGATGGGACAAAATACTACCGCCCATCGGACAGTAGAGGAACACAGGAAGTGAAGAAAAGGCGAATGGTGGTTCGGATGGGACAAAATACTGCCGCCCATCCGACACTAGAGAAACACCAGAAGCGAAGAAAAGGCGAATGGTAATTGGGATGGGACAAAATACTGCCGCCCATCCGACACTAGAGAAACACCAGAAGCGAAGAAAAGGCGAATGATGGTTAGGACGGGACAAAATACTGCCGGCCATCGGACAGTTGAGGAGCATGAGTGGGAGTGAGCGTTGAGGGGCATGGGTGAGTGGTGTGCTTACCTTGGCACGTCTTGGTAGCAGTGATGAAAGAGAGGCTCCCCGGGCACACGCACTGTGATGTGCCGTCGTCCCTCAGAGTGCACTTAGCCGTCTCACCGCAATCCTCACTGCACACTGGCGTGGGAGGCTTGGCTGGATCTGCATGGCAAGGCAGGGAGAGTATCAGGGATTGAAGAGGCCACCCGTGGTTAGGTAAGGACAAATACTGCCGCCCATCCGACACTAGAGAAACACCAGAAGCGAAGAAAAGGCGAATGGTGGTTCGGATGGGACAAAATACTGCCGCCCATCCGACACTAGAGAAACACCAGAAGCGAAGAAAAGGCGAATGGTGGTTCGGATGGGACAAAATACTGCCGGCCATCGGACAGTTGAGGAGCATGAGTGGGAGTGAGCGTTGAGGGGCATGGGTGAGTGGTGTGCTGACCTTGGCACGTCTTGGTAGCAGTGATGAAAGAGAGGCTCCCCGGGCACACGCACTGTGATGTGCCGTCGTCCCTCAGAGTGCACTTAGCCGTCTCACCGCAATCCTCACTGCACACTGGCGTGGGAGGCTTGGCTGGATCGGAGTGTCAAAGCAGGGAGAGTAGAAGGGATCGATCAGTCGAGCGGTGGTTAGGAAGGGATAAACAGTGTCGCCCATCCGATACTTGAAAAGCACGAGTACAAGTGACTCTTGAGGCTTGAGGGGCATGGGTGAGTGGTGTGCTGACCTTGGCACGTCTTGGTCGCTGTTATGAAAGAGAAGTTGTCCGGGCACACGCACTGTGATGTGCCGTCGTCCCTCAGAGTGCAGTGAGCGACGTCACCGCACCCCCCACTGCATTCTGACAGGGGAAGCTCGTCAACGAGATAGAGTCCAAGGGATCAAATGGTCGAGCGGTTGTTAGGTGTAAGGACAGAAAGTGCCGCCCGTCCAACCCTTTGGCCCACCCGCTCATGACTCCCCCTCATGACACCCCCTCATGACTTCTCCTCATGGCTGCCTCTCTCAGGATGCACTCAAAGACATTCACTGACAAAGAGGCTCGAGTCTTGGAGACTTGCACTCAGAGTTTCCTCCCTCACGATGCACGCGCCACTCACACTCCTTATGCATGCACGCGCCACTCACACTCCTTATGCATGCACGCGCCACTCACACTCCTGATGCATGCATGCGCCACTCACGGAAGCACTGCTTGTGCTTGTCGGAGTAGAGTTGAGAGGCAGGGCACACACAAATCTGATTGCCGTTCCTCTCCACGCACTTAGCAGTGAACCCACAGTCCAGCCAGCAGCCTTGGGACAAGCAGGGAGCGATCGTGGAGGCAGGGAGGATGAGAGGAAGGCGGAGGGAGAAGAATGAAGCCATTGAGGTTCCTGGTTTGAATCCAGCATTTTACATGACATTGAGCATTGAGCATGCGCTTGAGCATGCGACTAGATGGTAAGGACACAGCAACTTGCTGCCCGCGGCGGCTGATGCATCATGCATGTGGCGGCTGATGCATCATGCATGTGGCGGCTGATGCATCATGCATGTGACCGCATGTGACACATGCCGTGTGTGATGCTGAATGAACCTCAGCATGGGCCTTCCGGCTGGGCATGCACACCACACCACACCACACTGCGCTACACCACCTCACACCACACGGCACCGCACAGCAATCCCGAGGAGTCAGAGCTGAGAAGCACGGCACAGTGCATTGTGGGCGACGGGACTTGGCACATGCATGCCGCTCTGAAAGCGTAGCAAGGAGTGCTGGTGCAGCCTTTTGCAATCTTACCCCTCTCGCATCGCACTGACGCTGGCAGGTCGGTTGCACTGAGTGTCCTGAGAGCAGCAGAGAGGGCATGGCGGCAGCAGGGGGCACAGGAAATGATGATGAGACTTGCGACACGTGAGAAACATTTGAAGGCCTCAAAAGGCCGCGGGGAAGCACAGGAGATTATCCGACTTGTCAGCGTCAAGCCCGGAGACACGTGGACGGTGGCGCGGGTGGCAAATCTTCACCAACAGACATTTGAGGCAGGGGACAGCTGGAGTGGTGGACATTTGAGGCAGGAAACAGCTGGAGTGGTGGACATTTGGGGCAGGGGACAGCTGGAGTGGTGGACATTTGGGGCAGGGGACAGCTGGAGTGGTGGACATTTGGGGAGCCTCAAACGGGTGTCGGGAAGGACCGAGAATGATGAGACTTTAAGGCACGTGGACGGTGGAGCGGCGGGTGGCAAATCCGCACCCACCGAACCAAAGAAACAGCCCCAGCAGGAAGCTTTGACTGTTGTGCGGCAGATACGAGCTCAGCTCACCACTTGGTGTCGTCGGGGATCGACGGGGGCCGCAGGTACGTGACGTAGGGGCCTCCCGCGCAGTCCCGCGCGGAGTGGAACGCGATGGCGCTGCACGTGGGGTTGCCGAAACTGATAATGCGGCTCTTTGAGCCCCACGCGATTGTCGCCGTTACTTGCGACCCCTTGGCGAACTTGTCGCGATTCACGTTGTCGCAGAGAGAGTCGCCCTTGACGCTGGAAAGCGGCGACGATGACAATCCACCTAAGAGTCCTCCACCTGAGCTTTTGAACTGCACATCCGTGTCGCATGTTAAAGCGCTGGTTTCCGCGAGGAGCGCGAGGGCAGTGAGAGCAGCGAGGACCGCCGCGAGGCCGGATGGAAGGGCGGAACGCGGCCCGCCTCGCGCCATAGCGACGCGAGACTGGCTGACGACGAGGGGACGGTGACAATGCTGCTGCTGATGCTGCTGCTGCTGCTGCTGCTGATGATGATGATGCTGCGTGATGACCCCGTGACAAGGTCAAACGTGACGCGAGAGTAGGCTAGCTCCGACGGTTCTGGACTGTGGCCTGCTGCTGCGGAGGCGGATCCAGGTACCAGCAGCGCGGCGAAACGAATTCAACTGGATTGTGCAGCGATGCGTGCGCGGGAGAGCGAGAAGGAAGAAAATCCTTATGAAAGGGTGACATGTGGTGAACGGAAAGAACCTGGGGGCCTTGGGGAAGAGAAGGGTATGTAAAGGGAACGCGGCTATCGCCGCCGCGATAGCTGGGGGAGGGACGAGAGCGGGAGGCGAAGGGGGCGTGAACGAGGCCCGTAGTGCAGCAAAGTAGCCCCACGGCGAGCGAGTCGACGCGGATGAGTGGACGATGCCGCTCATTGCGGTACGCGACACCTCCCATTGACGCATTGCTATTGGCCGACTACGCTGCGTTCCCCTACTATCCACTGGACTGGAAGTGCTGTCGTGAGCCAGAACGCGGTGCTGGAGTGGCTAGGTGTTGATGATTGTATGCTCGTCGTGCGGATGATCCCGAAATTCGGAGTCAACGCTCTGCACCGTACCAAAACACTCTTCAGCACATAAAATAGTCAGTTAGACCGCGTTCGAACGACCAAGGCAGGTCATATTCCCTTCTGCTTGGGGCTCGTTCTCCATAGTTCACAGCGATCTTCGTTTTTCCACCGCCTGAAACCATTGGGAACCAGACTGAACCTTACCGAGTACATCGTAGTTGAATTATATCACTCCCACTTCGGGAATGTCGATTCTGCTTGACTGGAATTCGACAGCAACAATAAAAAAATCTACACCTTCATTTGTTTGAACCTGTTAATAGTGCAATTGAGCGAGCGAGCGAGAATTGCATTTTTTAAGCAAAACAGTACAATGAGCGAAGGAATGAGCGAGATTTAAAATAGCAAAGGCCTGGGACTGATGTCGGAAAGTGTCGAAGCGGAGGTATAGAGCGCGGGTTATCAGCCAAGCAAGGGGGTTGGGGTGCGATGGGCGAGGTGGCTGGAAATAGTCGAGGCGAGTGTCGCAAGTGGTAACAGTGTCGAGTGTGGTGAGAACAGTAATGTACGCGCTAAGCTGGGATGCGACATAAGAAAATGGGGGTTTTTTTCCACTACCCCCACTAAGGAGGCCCTCCTTACGAGAGTGCGTGTACATCCCGGAAATTGCGGCTGCGCAGATAGTCGGTAAGGACGGGGTGGTTTCCAATCTTGTCCAGGGGTACCTAGTTGTCTTCGGTCGGTGTGCAGCCTTTCTTGCGGCTGAGGAACTCGATCCTGCGAGCTCTACGTGGGTCACGAACTCGGTGGCACAGAATCTTCTCGGGTGTGAAGATTGGCTCGGTGGGTGGTCGTGTCATGCTGGCTGGGTGGTAGCGAGGCAGTTGGATTGTGGACGGTACGTAGGGGCGAAGTAGGCTGATGTGGAATGATGGGCTGATGTACTAGTCAGCAGGGAGGAGGAGGTGGGCGGTAACGGGGGTGATTATGTGGCTGATGCGAAATGGCCCGCAATATCGGGGGCGGAGTTTTGGGGTAATGGGTAGGCAGAGGTTTAGAGTGTTGAGCAGAACGAGGCTGTCGGGTTGATAAGTAACGGGACGGCGGTGGCGGTCGACGTTGCGTTTAGCGATGATGTTTGATTTTTTTTATTGCGTCTACTACCCGGGCCCGTGCTGCTTGTAAAAGCTCGGCAAACTATTGCGCCCGTGGTACTGGGTTGTCGGGATTCAGCATCATGGGTACAGTGGGGTCTTGTCCGTGGTTCACGTAAAATGGTTACTGTTGGGTTGTGGCAGATGGCGAATTGTTGCACGCAAACTCAGTGAGTGGCAGTCGCTGTTCCCATGTGGTGGGGTCGTCGCAGGTGGCTTGGATGAGCTGTTCCATGGTGTGGTTTGTCCGTTCTGTCTGTCCGTCAATTTCGGGGTGATACGAAGAACTGAACTGTCGTGGCGTGCCGAACTACTACCATAGGTTTCGCCAGAAGCTGCTGATGAATTTCGTGTCTTAGTCGCTAATGATTGCTGCTGGTATCCCGTGCAGTCGTACGACGGTGGCGATGAAGAGCCGAGCTGTTTCTTCGGCCAAGATTGATTTCTTGCATGCTGCGAAGTGTGCCATTTTCGTTAGTCGATCGACGACGACCAGGATCGCGTCGTTCCCACTTGCCCCGGCCGCTAACCCCATGACGAAGTACATCTTCACCTGCTGCCAAGCACACTCTGGGGGTGGTATCGGCTGCAATTGCCCCGCCGGCCACTTCCGTGATGATTTCATAAGTTGGCAAGTGGGACACGATGCCACGTGTCACTGTACATCTGTCAACATTTCGGGCCAGCAATAGTACCGCTGCAGTTGCTGCCGTGTCTTTTCTACCCCGAAGTGACCTGAGGTAACGCCGTCGTGTGCCTCCTGTATTAACAGCTCCCCAAGTAACGCGTAGCCCGATACCCAGATGCGATCGATGCCGGCTTTTACGTAATGAACCCCCTTTACTGCTGCGAACTGCTGCGAGTTTCCTCCGGTAAAGAATGGATCTGTTTGGTAGCCGTAGGTAAATAGTTTTGTAAGCATTGGGCTGGTCTGGGCGAGTAGTATGGCGTGGATTTGGGCAATGGGACGGGTCAGTGCGTCGGCGATGTTTGATGCCCTTTGTTTGTAAGTGACTGTGTAATGAAAATCAGACTCGAGGAAATCGAGCCAGCGGATCTGTCGTGGATTGAGGTGGGGCTGTGCGCGAAGGTACCGTAGAGATTCATGGTCTGTCCGTACTCTCACGTCTGCGCCGGTCAAGTAACAGCGCCACACTTTGAACGCGTGCGTGCATGATCGCAAGCATTTCACAGTTGTGTATAGGGTACTTCTTAGGCAAACGCATTCGTGACTCGTATGCGATGGGCTGTAGGCCGTTACCAAAATCCTGTGACAGTACAGCTCCGATGGCGATGTCGCCCCCATTGATTATTCCCCCAAACCCCATCCCATCAGCCCCCCCAGGAGAGTGGGAGACGCGACGCCCTTGCATGCGCAGGGAGCGCGGGTGGGAGGAGAAGGTGATGGGGGAGGGCGAGAGGGGGGAGGCGAGGGGCGAGGAGGAGGAGCGGGAGAGGGGGAAGTGGTGGAGAGAGAAGTGGACGAGGAGCAGGTGCAGCAGGTGCTCACAGATGTAGAGCATCCACGCGAGGGCTCGCTCCTTGATGGAGGCCAGGCTGGCCAGGATTAGCAGCGCCTGACGCCGCCTGCAGGTGGGAGGAGGGGGGAGGCCAAGAGGGTGAAAAGAGTGTATGGAAGAACGGGGAGAATAGGAGGTGCAGTAGATGTTCACAGATGTAGAGCATCCAGGTGACGGCTCTCTCCTTGGTTGATGCTGGCCTTGCAAGGATCAGCAGCACCTGACGCCTCCTAATGGTGGGAGGTGTGGTAAGGGCAGAGATGGTAAGAAAGTGGGAGAGGAGGTGCAGCAAGTGTTCACAGATGTAGAGCATCCAGGTGAGGGCTCTCTATCTGGTTGATGCCAGCCTGGCAAGAATTAGCAGCACCTGCCACCGCCTGCGAGGGGGGACGTAGGTAGGGGGAATGAGCTTTGAGCATCCACAAAAGTAAATGAAGAGCATGGGAGGTAGGTAGGGGGAATGTATCAAAATCACTAGGCAAGAATGATGAACTAGCAGAAGTTTTGGGTACAAATATGAAACCCTAGTTGGGGTTGTACCCCATATTGGCTACCCCACTACAGCCTACAAGCATAATACAGTTTAACACACCCCCATAGGCAAAGTGGGGGAGAACAAAGGGTCACAAGACCAGTCCAGCAAAGCAAAGCAAAGCCCAGGGTGGATCACAACGTCACCACACTCCGAGCACAAGTAAAGGCCACAAGGCCAGTTCACATGCAGTGCTAGATATAGTACAAGACAAGCAACACAGTGATCAAAACCTAGCAAGCAAGCAACAAGATATATATAAAGTACAGTACAAAGAATGTCAAGCAGTGAGCAAGTGAGGAAACGTGGACACAAGGCCTAAAGAAGTACAGTGCCGCTGATGATCACTAGGCGGGAGCGCCTTGGTGAAGATATCAGCAGTGTTGGCCTTCGAGTCCACGTACACAAGCCGAAGCTGACCGCGCTGCTGAAGCTCTCGAGCAAGAAAGTAGCGAAGAGCAATGTGCTTCGTCCTGTGCTCCAGTCTGTGCTCCTGACACAAGGCAAGAGCCGCCTTGTTGTCACCGTACAGAACTGGAGGAGAACTAGGCCGCTCTCCCAAGTCAGTCAGCAGGTAGGTGAGCCAGCGTAACTCCTGTGCAACCATGGCTGTGGCGTAGATCTCAGCCTCACAACTAGAGCCGAGAACAAAGGAAGAGCGGGTGGACCGCCACGAGACAGAACCTGAGCCAAGGCTGAAGGTGTAACCCTGTGACGACCGCTGCGTAGCCAGGTCGTCCACCCAAGAGGCGTCCGAGTGACCAGTGAGGACAACTCTGTCGCGTCCTCCAAGCACCAGCCCCATGCCTGATGTACTGCACAGGTAACGCAGCACCCTCTTAGCAGCCTCCCAGTGCTCTCGCCTGTGTCTCCCAGGCGCAACGTAACGAGCAAGGATGCTAAGAGGGTACGCGAGGTCAGGTCGCGTGCAAGTCATCAGGTACATGAGGCAGCCTACAAGCTCTGGGTATGGGCCACTCGGCTCTACGGACTCGTCCGAAGGTGGAGCTGAGAGCGAGTGGCTGGTAGCCAGAGGTGTGGCCTGTGGTGAGGAGAACTGGAAGCCGAAGCGCTGAAGGACCTGCTGCACCATGTGTGACTGAGTCAGGGTGATGGTGCGGCGAGCTCTGTCCCGGGTGATCTGCAAGCCAAGGTAGCTACGCAGTTCACCCAGGTCAGTGCAGGTGTGTCTCTTCTGCAGCTCCGACTTCACACGAGCGAGTGCCTCAGTGTCAGCAGTAGCAAAGACCAAGTCGTCGACGTACACGAGGATGTAGAACGGCGGCAGCGACGTGTCTGTGCGCAGAAACAGCGACGGGTCAGCAGTAGACGGCGCGAACCCAAGAGCCGCAAGAGTAGTCCTCAGTGTGTCGTGCCACTCACGTGGCGCCTGGCGGAGACCGTAGACTGGCCGGCGGAGACTCCACTGGGTACCAGGGGGAAACGACCCAGTAAAGCCAGGTGGGCGGCGCAGCCAGATCTCCTCGTGCAGGCTGCCCTGCAGGAACGCTGTGCTGAAGTCAAGAGAGTGAAGCTCGTAGTCACGCTGAGCAGCAACGTGCAGCAGAACCCGAAGAGTGGTCATCTTCGGGGTGGGGGAGAAGGTCTGGAAGAAGTCGACCCCCTGACGCTGACTGAAGCCTCTAGCAACGTAACGAGCCTTGAAGACAGGCGGAGAACCTGGCGGCCGCTTCACCCTGAAAATCCACATGCCATCGACGATGTTCGCCCCAGGAGGGGGAACCTCGTCGACGTAGGTGCCTGTGGACTTCCAGGATGCCATCTCTGCGTCCATGGCTGTCTGCCACTGAGAGGAGTAGGGACCCGAGATCGCCTCTGCGTAAGTGCGCGGAGTGGGGATGTCTACTGCATCCGGGTCTCCCTCAGGGGCAAGCAACCAGGCCACGAGATGAGGTACAGCAGCCGCAAGAGAGTCAAAGTCCTCCTGCCTGTCCTCAAGGACGTCCGTGCCAAGAGCACACTCACCCCCGACGGACGGAGGACAGACAGACGCAGACTCTGACTCAGCGACAAGGCTAGCAGCGTAGTCTAGACGACAGGCAGCAGCAAAGTCAACCAACTCAGCGACCAGAGCAGACGCAGCCGAGGACTCAAAGGTGGGGTCAGTGACAACAGTAGCAAGGAGACGCGTGACTGTAGGGTGCTCAGCGCGATACCGGTCAGACTCAGGGTCCGGAACGGCAGGCAAAGAGGACGCAGGAGGAGACGGTAGAGGGACACGCCGAGGAGCAGTAGAGGGACGCAGAGTCATGTAGTGAGTGCCTGGGACAGGAGGAGGACGCTCACGACGGACACGACTACCAGTGCGAGCAGGACGAACAGGCGACGCAGGACGAGACTCAGGCTCACGACGCTCTGTAAGACCTCCTGTGGGACCAGTATAAGGAGAGGGAGCAGGGAGAGGCGAGGCAGGCGGTAACTGTGACTGCGGCTGGACAGGCGGAGGACACTCTACGGAGGGAGGAGGACAAGGAGGAGGAGCCTGCCCAAGAACCTGCTGAAGGAGCGGTACGAAGTACGGTCGCGGCCGCGCAGCGTCTCCAGAAGCAGACGGGACTCCAGCGGCCGGGTCCTCAGCACCAGTAGCAGCTCCACCGTCCGACTCCTCAGCACCAGCAGCAGCTCCACCAGGTGGGTCCGCAGCACCAGCCGCAGCGCCACCCCCAGAGTCGGCAGCTCCAACTCCGCTAGCACCGCCAGCGCCAGAGTCCCCAGCTCCAGCAGCTCCAGTCACAGTGCTCCCAGAACAGCCAGTCCCGGCAGCTCCAGTACCCCCAGTACGAGCACCCCCAGGACGAGCAGCTCCAGCACCCCAAACTCCAGCCGAGCCACTAGGACGGCGAAAGCGTCGGACGTACCAGTCGCGAAGCTGCTGCGGTGTGAGAGACTGCTCAGCACCCCGAACCGGAGCACCCCCAGACGCAGTAACCCGAGGCTCCGTAGGCTCAGTAGCAGCACCCCCAGGCTCAGTACCCGCAGGCTCAGTACCCGCAGGCTCAGCACCCCCAGTCGCAGCACCCCCAGGCGGCAAACTCTCAGGCACAGTACCCTCAGCTCCAGCACCCGCAGTCCCAGCACTCCCAGGCCCCGCACCCGCAGACTCAGCACCCCCAGGCTCCATACTCTCAGGCACCGTACCCTCAACTCCAGCACCCTCAGTCCCAGCACCTGCAGCCCCAGCACCCCCAGGCCCAGCACCCCCAGGCTCAGCACCCCCAGGCTCAGCACTCCCAGCAGCACCACCCGCAGCAGCACCTGAGTCACCTGTGACCTCGACAGGCTCAGCGACGGGAGGAGGGTCTACCTGAGAGACACCTGAAGGAGCAGGACCCTGAGGGGGAAGGGGGTCTACCGGAGGGGGACCAGGAGCAAGGAAAAGCGGCGGGGGAGGGAGGGGGGCAGTGCGGTAGGGGAAGAGACGGTAAAAAGGGACCGACTCGTCAAAGGTGACATCCTGAGAGGCGAAGACCCGGCGCGAGGTGGGGTGGTAAAACTGCCAGCCAGGCGCGTCAGGGACAAAGCCAAGGAAGACACAGGGAAGCGTGCGGGAGGAGAGCTTGTCCGCAGACGTATCGCGGACAAGGGCACGAGCACCCCACACCCGGAAGCGCGACGCATCGCCAACCTCCCCCGTCCAACGCAGTGTGGGCGAGGTCTCCGGCAAGGAGACACGGGGCCAGAGGTTGAGCTGATGCGCGGCGTACCGGACAGCAAACGGCCACAGAAAATGGGGAGCCGCCGCGTGGACCAAGGAGGTACGAGCGACCTCCATGACCAGGCCAATGCGGCGCTCAGCAACCCCATTCTGCTGTGGGGAGTCCGGAAGCGTGAAGGTCTGCTCGATGCCCTCCGCCTGACAGAAGGTCCTCAAGAGATCGGAGGAAAACTCACCACCTCTGTCAGAGTGCAGACGCAGGACAGGAAGATCCGTCCGGAAACGGCGGCGGAGCTGGAGACGAACCGTGCGGATCCAAGGGATCAGAACAGCAGGGACCTCACCCTTGGTGCGCAAGGGGAAGACCGTGGTGTAACGCGAGTAGTCGTCGACAACCAGCAAAAAGTACCGCTCACCGCCCTGACCACGAACGCGGGCTGGGCCCCACACGTCCAGGTGGAGGGTCTGCAGAGGAGCCTCTGTCGGGGGGAACGAGGAGGAGTGAGGAGCGGCGCGCTGCCGCCCCTCGACGCAAGGAAGGCAAGGTGGCGCAGGCGAGGCAGGGAGGGGAGGGAGGGACCTGGGAAGACCGGACACAAGGAGGCGACGGTGCATGCCACGAAGGCGTGGCAAGGAGGGGTGACCCAGGCGGTGGTGCCAGAGAAGAGTCTGGTGCGACAGGGAACGACACTCACAGGCGTGGGCCACCAGACCTGACGCAGACACCTGACCGACAGCAGCTACCTGGGGAGACGCAGTGGTCAGTGTGTAGAGACTCGACCCCGGCCGACGGGTGAACGTAGCCAGGTGACGGCCGGTCCTGGAGCACGTGCAGATCGCCACACGCTGTCCGCCAGGGGTAAAGGTGTCAACCCACTGATCCTGGAGGACAGCGTTGCTCACCAGGTTCGTCGAGAACGAGGGGAGGTGGAAACCCGACAACGAGCCAGACGGAACCGCCGGACAAGGGAGGACAGTGGTGGACTGGGCAAGGACTGGGCCCCCAGAGGGGTCAGCCAAGGAGACTGGGACCGGTGCAGGAAGCGGTGTGAGCTCAGTACTGTCACGGAAGAAGCAACGGGAAGCACCTGAGTCAAGGGTGAAGGTGTGACAGGCCTCAGCCGGTGCGGTACCTGAGAGAGGAGTCTCTGTGGGTGCTGTACCTGAGAGAGCAGACTCGAAACCAGCCGGGACAGCACTGGGGGGAGCAAGTACAGGGGGCACCATACCAGAGAGAGCAGACTCACTAGTACCCAGGGCAGCGGGCCCTATACCTGGGTCAGGCGGCACACACAAGTAACAGTCTCCCTCGGCACTAACAGTCAATGCATACATGGCAGCAATAATAGCATCATAGTCAAGAGCAAAGACATCAACACCAGCCCTCATGAGCTCAGCCCAGCGGGGGCGCTCAACATCCGCACCCATCTCCTCACGCCAAGCGTCGTCAAGGCGGGAGAAGCAGCGGTACGGGGTGTGGAACCTCCCACACGTCTGTCCCTTGCGGTCACCTGTGCGAATGACATAAGAACAGCGGGCACTGGCCCCCGACGTCCCACGCTGAGCAAGCCACTCACGAAGCTGCTGGGTCGTCTGGGGACGCTGCTGCTGCTGGGAGCTCTGGCCCGAGCCAGTGCCTCCACTCCGACCTCCGCCGCCACCACTACCACCGCTCCGACCGGCACCGCCACCACCGCCACCACCGCCACCGCCGCCACCGCCGCCGCCGCCACTACTGCCACTGCTTCCTCCGCCGCCCCCGTCTCCACCACCGACCCCACTCCCACCAGCGCTCCCGCCACCGCTCCCTCCAGCACCGCCTCCCCCCCCACCTCCCCCACCTCCTCCCCCCCCAGCGCCACCACCACCACTTTTGCCCCCCTTGCCCTTGCCGGTGCGGCGCCTCCCACCAGGAGTAGAAGCAGCGCCAACAGACTCAGCACCAAGGAAGTCAACAGCAGCAGCAGCAGCGTAGGAGGGAGCGAGGGGAGAGGGAGAACACCCCTCAAAGATGGGGGTGCGAGGAGCGCCACGAGCAGCACCGACAGCTACAATGCTCTTTTCGGCCGCGAGCAGGTGCTCCTCTAGGAGGGCGACTGTGAGCTCAGTGGGACAGCGAGCAAGGAAGTGGTCTCGAACTGAGCGGAGGGTGTCAGGGAGACGGGTGACTATGAAGTGGAGTGTCCAGTACAGTGGAGGGGGGTTCTTAGCGCAGAACTCGGTGGGAAGGGCGGCACGCAGGCGAGCATCACTAGTGCGAAGGTGGGTGATAAGATCGGCGACTGTAGTAAAGGTGGACAGATCGGGGAACAGGTACGGCAGCATGAGGCGGCTAAGCTCGGCTGTGGCAGGCGAGGAGTAGCGAGCGACGACAGCGTCGTACAGGGCCTTAGCGGATTTGCAGTCGCCAAAATGCTCTAGCTCAGCTAACGGCAGGTGACTGCGAATGGCTAGGCGAGCAGCTGCGTCACGAGTCTGCCAGTGGGAACGAACACTAAGCTCAGCTGTGGCAGGAGGGGCAGGCGCAGCACCAGACGCGTAATCATAGAGCGACACATGCTCCTTGCTATCGCTCAGGAGGAACAGCTGCAGGTCATCTAGCCAAGCGGTGAACCGCACAGGGCGGCCCTCAGCATCGAACGACAGCACGCGGATGGAAGCCATAGCGACAGTGTGACAGAGTAACGCAAGCTGCCGCAGCAGGGGAAGGCGACTGTGCACGGATAGAGAGCAGCGGGCGAGGCTGGCGCTACGGGCAGGCGGCGCTGCAAGCGGTCAGCGCGACGGGAGGGCGACGCTGCGAGCGGGCAGCGCGGCGGACGGGCCGGGAAGCGGGCAGCGCGGCGGGCAGGCGGCGCTGCAAGCGGGCAGCACGGCGGGCGGGCGACGCTGCGAGGCGGGCGGGCCGCGAAGCGGGCAGCGGGCGGGCGGGCGGGCTGCGAAGCGGGCAGCGGGGCGAGCGGGCTGCGATGCGGGCGGGCCGCGAAGTGGGCAGCTAGCGGGCGGGCGGGCTGCGAAGTGGGCGGGCCGCGAAGCGGGCAGCGGGGCGAGCGGGCTGCGAGGCGGGCGGGCCGCGAAGCGGGCAGCGAGCGGGCGGGCGGGCTGCGAAGTGGGCGGGCCGCGAAGCGGGCAGCGAGCGAGCGGGCTGCGAAGCGGGCGGGCCGCGAAGCGGGCAGCGAGCGAGCGGGCTGCGAAGCGGGCGGGCCGCGAAGCGGGCAGCGAGCGGGCGGGCGGGCTGCGTAGCGAGCGGGCCGCGAAGCGGGCAGCGAGCGGGCGGGCGGGCTGCGAGCGGGCGGCTCGGCGAGGGGCGCGCGAGGGCGCTAGTGAGGGGCGCGCGAGGGCGCTAGCAAGGGGCGCGCGAGGGCGCTAACGAAGGGGCGCGCGAGGGCGCTAACGAAGGGGCGCGCGAGGGCGCTAACGAAGGGGCGCGCGAGGGCGCTAACGAGGGTGCGCGCGAGGGCGCTAACGAGGGGCGCGCGAGGGCGCTAACGAGGGCGCACGAGGGCGCTACGAGGCTAGGGCACGGGGTAGCGTGGTAACCGCATGCGAGCGGTGGTGGGCCCTTAAAAAAAAACGGTCGGTAGGTCCTAGGGACCTCCTGCTCTGAATACCATATCAAAATCACTAGGCAAGAATGATGAACTAGCAGAAGTTTTGGGTACAAATATGAAACCCTAGTTGGGGTTGTACCCCATATTGGCTACCCCACTACAGCCTACAAGCATAATACAGTTTAACAGAATGAGCATTGAACATTCACAAAAGGAAATGAAGAGCATGGGAGGTAGGTAGGGGGAATGAGCTTTGAGCATTCACAAAAGTAAATGAAGAGCATGGGAGGTAGGTAGGGGGAAAGCGCTTGCTCCTTGGTGGATGCCAGGCTTACAATGATTAGCCAAGACATCGTCTGTTTGGAGGGAGGAGAGGAGGATTAGAGAGGGGGGAGAAAAGGTGTGGAGAAGAAAGGGGGGCGTAGGGAAGGTATGGATGGGAGACGTGGGCGAGGAGAAGGTGCAGCAGGTGCCCTTACTTGAAAGGAAGTGGGAACAGAAGATAACGAGGGGGATGGGAAGGGACAGAAGGGTGCGAGGGATTAGCTTGTTGCAGAGGAAGGATGACGAAGGTGGTAAGCGGAGGAGAGGGACGAGGAAAGGAGGATAGCGGAACATGAAGCAACACTCATGTAGGAGAGAGGTGAATAAGGACGCGGGTGTGAGGCGTGTGGAAGACAGTGACAATAGAAAATGAGCATGGGGCGAGATGAGGAGCGCTCGGGGACAGGGGTCAGGGGGTTAGGGCTTCCGGAGAAAATACGCTTGGCGAAGGGGGAGGTGGGAGTGTTGTTGGGCTGTGTGGGGCGAGTGGAAGGCAGTGGCACAAATGAGCTCACCAGCCCTTGTGCGGGTGTGACTTGTTTTCAGTCGACTCACAACGAGAAAAGCAGGGGATGAAGTGTGGAGAGCAAGAGGGTAGAGGACAGGAGGAAGTACGTACGCTTGGCGGAGGGGGACGTGGGAGTGGGCAGAGGCGTGGGGCGAGTGGAAGGCAGTGGTACGGATAGGCTCCTCTGCCTCGTGCCGTTACATGTCGTTCACATCCCCGGCAGTTGCTGATAGCATGTCACACCTGCAGACTTTAGAGGCTCGGATTCTACCACTAGGGGTCTTTGATGTAGATATCGGCAGGGGAAATCACTGCAGCAGCTTCTTGGTGTATTTCTCGGCGGAGAGATGGATCACCTTAGGTGTCTCGGTGATATTGAGCTCAGATATTGAGAGCATCGGGGGAGATCATCATCGTCAAAAAAGTTTCCCGCTCCCCTTCAAAGTAAGAAACGATGCCAGGTGAGATGTCGATGTAAAGCAGGTCGTCGACGCAGACGCAAAGTAAGACGAATATAGCTGCGCGGTCAATGCGGTACATGCCGTGGTCATGAGGCAGTTCGTGGAAACCGATGCGGATGTGGCATTCGTATAGATGCTCTTGCCAGAGACATGGCGCCTGATTTATCCCGTAAATAGATTTGTTGAGATGACGAACCTTGGAGGGATCTGTAGCGTAATTGTGCAGCTGCTCGACGAGAATGATTGCGTCGACGAGGGCGTAAAGAAACGCCCTAGAAACCTCGATTTCAAAAAGCTTCAGACTCAATGCGGCTGCAAAGGCGAGTAGAATTCAGAGCGAAGTGTGACGACTGACAGGGGCGTAAGTTGCGCTGTATTCCACGCCTTGTCGCTGATCAAAACCGCGAATGACCCAGCGCTCGATCGTTCTGCCAACGTTGATCTTAATAAGGAAGACCCACTTCTTAAAGATAATGTTCTTGCCAAGAACTATCGAGATAAGTATTTAATTTGATGTGTTTTTATCGTGTAGTGCCTTCAGCTCCTTGTCCATGGCTTCACGCCATTTTTCCCTGTGAGGTCCTTTCAGTGACTGGTCTAGAGTATTCGGTTTTGTAGGGAGCGATGGTTAAATTGCTCGAACGAAACCCAGTATCTGTAAACGTGTCTGACGATAGTGAGTCGATGAATCTGTTTTGATAGGAGCAGCTTCGTCACTAGTCTCAGGATCAAAGTTGAAACTAGGGCCCAGTCTCTCGCTTTTGTTAGAAGCAACGGGGATAGGTGTAGTCACCCTGTTATCGGCGAATTCGTAGTAAGGCTCGTCGGTGATATCGTTGTGAAGATCTTCCTCGTCAATCTCGATCGGAACTGAACAGCATGGGGCGGCACCGGCAGCTGCTGACGCACCCGATACAGCTTCCTCCAAGGCGTTAGCTTCGTCTGCTTCTGTAGCGAAGGTACGTGCACCTGAAGCCCCAGCTGGCATGCTGACTCTGCCAAGTGGGGAATGTGAGCCGTTCATAGAAAAGAATGTCACGTGCCAATACTGTAATCCAATCTTCGACATCCCAGATTTCCCATGTTGCAGACTATTTTTAAATGACGAAACGCATTCCCCAACATGCCCTCTTTGAAATCCTTCCTGTAAATGTATTCGAAGGCTGATACTATACCATACACCTGAAGACGCGTTATCCTTTTGTACTGCCCAGCTTCTCGATCCATTTTTTGTGTGATGGGGAATTGTTTTGAAGGGGTGTTGAAGATAGAAGATTGTGGAGCAGAACAGCGTGGTCCATTGCAAACGGCCACTGTCTTGCAAGCAGGCGTGTTTCTATGAGCAGTTTGCGCATGGTGTTCTGCAGGGTCCTGTTCATCCATTCTGCCACTCCTTACTGTTGATGCGGGTAAGGCAGCGACAACAGCTTTTTTATCCCCCTTTCTGCAAGATAGCCCCTAAAACGCTGTGAGAGGTATTCGAGAGCACCGTCAGTAAAAAAAAACAGCTTCAATTCACATTCCCATTCAGCTACAAGTAACCACGCCATGAATGCTTCGTAAATAGGATCGCGCAATATAATAAGCGCGTGCCAGACGTAATGTGTTTCAGCGTCGATGAAGGTAATTACGCAAACAATAAGTCTGCTCACCCTTCTTGCCGTGGTATAACCAAAATATCGCTATCAATCTTTTCCTGTGGCTTCTATTCAGGAACATCTGGGTTGTGATAAGAAGGAAATGGTTGTCGAGGAAGATCTGCTTCAGGACACAAAGTGCAGGTGTGTCGAGGCTGGCGCAGCTCCTTTCCATTAAGAAGAATAGCAGCGTCCTTGTCAAGGACTCCGGCACGTATCATAGAACGAAGCACGTACGCAAAAACACAGAGAACTAAAAAACAGACTTAGAAAGAGAAGATGCCTCAGAAATAAGGATGCGTTAAGAACACGAAAAGTCGGAGTGGAGGAGAAACGTAGAAGCAAGGCATACTACTACTAAGAGGTTGGGAAGAAAAGAAGGGACTAAACGGAAGGTAGAAACGGGACGGAATCTATTATTCGAACGGCTAACATTCTTCTTATATGAAAAGGTAGTTGGATAAGGTGACATACCTATGTGTGTGTAAGAATCAGGAAGAAACTAGATTCATTGGCGAAGAGGAAGGAAGAGAGACTAAAGAGAAGAACAAAGGGAAGACTAGTAGTCTCACCTGAGAAGCTGAGATGAGGACGTAGGAGGTACGGGAGGACTAGGGACTTCAGGAAGGACGTGAGAACGAGAAAAGGAAATTTTACGAAACCCGGTAGTTCTGGCTCCCGTAAAAAACATGTTACGTAATTTTATCGCGATGTTTGGCGCAGTGGGTGAAGTCTGACTTTCTGGGCCCAGTTCGGCAGGCATTAAAAAAACGGTTTCCCCGTATGGGCTACAGTAAACCGACCACCCTGGAACCTTCTTTGATAAGCGCGTGAAAGGTTATCTAGGCTCGAGATAGGCGGATCATCGCCGAACCACACAATAATGGAATGCCAGCCGAACACCCCTTTTAACGCTGGCGTTTTCCATCAGAGGAACCATCCTCGAACCCTGTTTCTCAGGCAAACGGCCCATTTTTCCATCCGCCGCACCAAACGGCCTCGAGGTCCCGCACCATGTGGGGGATCATTGATTCGGGGCAATCTCACTTTGCCATGAAAAAAACAATTCCTAGTCTTTCTCACCCCTCTTCGTGCCCGCTGGAAAATCGCACATCACCAACACACCATCTCTAACACATCGAACGCACAGTATGCCTTGTGCGATTTTTTTCGACGTCCACCACTGCTTTACAGGGCTGCCCGGGCTGCCCATACAGTGATTCCATGCTTCGCAACGGGCTTCTCAGAAGCATCGTTTCCGGTTGGTGCCATTAATTTTGGCCCATTTAATGCCAACCGAACACTCAGGCCATTTTTTTCCGAAGTTTCACTGCAGCTACAGTCTGTTTCTTGGGGCCATTTTTTGGGGGCCCATTAAAAATGCCCATAATGGCGATAATGGCCATAATGCCTGCCGAACTGGGCCCTGATCGTAAAGTCAGGGGTTCGATACTGGGTGGAGGCGAAGCGGATAAGGGAGAGGTGAAAATTTTTATAACACGCACTGGTAACAAGAGGAAACATAACAAGTAATAAACTCTAAAACCAAACACTTTCCAACACTTTGTAGCACAGCCTACATGAATTTCGGTGTGCGATCAAAAGTGTCAATTTCGATTCTCTACGCCAGCTATTTTAACCAACCCCAACAAAACAGGTATAGCTCAGCATTTTATGTAGAGATAAAAATCAAATAAAATATACTTCTGCGAAACAGCTTCGCAACCCTAAGACGATTTCGTCGCCTCTTGTTTTTTTTTTCTGTGGACTAGATGAGTAATATATTAATAATGTATTAGTGTTCAGCAATCGAGTCACCAATCTGGTAAAGGTGCTGTGCGCTTATCGAGTCATCGATAACAATTGCCTCGCGATCGCTCTGGTATGAGATCTAGTAGCTCCTTCCGCCCTCCTAAGTCCTTTTCGACCATGGTTATAACCTTCATGTAACCTAGGTCCATGAGCTCTAACCTAGGTCCTTTCCCAGTCAATTTCCGTCCGATGTAGTGGCCATTAGCGTGATTTGTCGTTCTCACGCTCTAGAGTCGGTGCAGCGGCGATCCACTTCTAACACTTCCCTCTCAACGCCGCTATTCACGGCGCATCGCAAAAATTCGCCAACCGGATAACGGCTTGCCGGTGTTATTGACCGTCCGAGGCAATGGTGTCGTACCGGTCGGTACTTCAGACGGTGGAGGCGGCGCTGGGGCCTGACGGCCGGCGGGGCAAGCAGCTAACGGCAGCGCAGCGCGGCGACCTCTTTTACGCGCTCTCGCTCGTCGAAGATGACCTCAGGTCTGACGCCACTACACTAGGCATGACGTCAGACGTTAGCTTTATGACGTCACGACGTTAGGCGTGTGACGTGAAATTGGCGCGTGGCTGTAGACGATCGCCCGCGACGCGTTATGGCGAGAATCACAGCGGTTACAGGAAACTCCGTCGTTAGGTTTTGGATTCGACCTAGTGTGAGGTGGCGAGAGGGTTGGGTGGCTGTGACAATGCTGAGATGCAGAATCCACGCCTCCTCTTCCCCCCCTCCCACCCACCCACCCCACCTCCCCCTTCCCCTCCCCCTCCCCTCTCGCCCAGCCCCCCTCTGCTCTATGCATGACCGTTCGCGCCCGCTGGAACCGTTTGGCGGAGAAGCCGCGGAATGAGCAGTAGCGCGCAGGTGCGCTCCATTCTTCCGCGCCCGCGACCACTCCGTTTCCTCCCTCCTTCTCGCTCCCCCTTCCCCCTCGCCCGCGGCCACTCCCCCTCCTCTCCCCTTCCGGTCCGCGCAGGAACCTCGTGGTGTACAAGCCGCGGAATGAGCAGCAGCGCACGGGTGCGCTCCAAAGAGGGGCCGCTGCTTTGCGTCCTTAATGTATTAACCCAACCCACGTCCCTCCTCCCGCCACCCTCCCCTCTCACCTGTCCCCACTCCTCCCCCCTTCCCGCTCCCCCTTCCTCCTCACCCACAACCATCCCCCCTCCTCTCCCCTTACAGTCCGCCCAGGAACCTTTCGGTGAACAAGCCTTGGGAGGGGCAGCAGCGCGTGCAGGTGCTGCTGCTTTGTTTGCTGATGCATCAACCCAACCCACCCCACCTCCCGCCCTTGTCCCCACGTGTCCCCTTGCAGGAACCTTCTGGTAAAGAAGCCGCGCAACGAGCAGCAGCGCGCGCAGGTGCACTGCAAGGAGGTGCCGCTGTCTTATGGCCACTGTTTCCCCCGTCCCTTCACCCCTGCTCTATGCACGCATGCACCCTTTGCTCCCCCAGAAACCTCCTGGTAAAGAAGCCGCGAGACGAGCAGCAGCGGTTGCAGGTGCGCAGCAAGGAGGTGCCGCTGCCGGACGGCCCTCCTGCTGTGCTGGACACTAAGGACGTGCAGGTGAGGGGTGGTCAGGGGTGGTGAGGGGTGAGACGTGCAGGTGAGTGAGTGAGGCCGTCCCCTCCCCCTGTGTGCTGCTCCGTGTATGAGGGGTGAGTGCGCAGCAAGGAGGTGCCACGTGCAGGTGAGTGAGTGAGGCCACCCCTCTGTGCATTGAGACAGACAGGGCGGGGGGCGAGCGCAGGTGCGCAGCAGGGAGGTGCCGCTGCCGGACGGCCCTCCTGCTGTGCTCGATATAGAAGACGTGCTGGTGAGGAGTGGTGAGGGGTGGAAAAGGGTGGTGAGCGACGCCTTTGACGTCAACGAGGTGGACTGTGTGGCACTGCTGCTGCTGCTGCTGCTGCTGCTGCTGCTGCTGCTGCTGCTGCTGCTGCTGCTGCTGCTGCTGCTGCTGCTGCTGCTGCTGCCTTCAAGGCGCTGCCACCTTTCCTGCCACCTGATTCATCCCCACCCTGTCATCCATTCCCCCCACCCCTCTCTGTACTGACTGCCCCACAACAGCTGGCGTTGCAGCTGAGCGATGCGTTTGACATCAACGAGGTGGACTGTGTGGCGCTGCTCGTGGCGGCACACCATGAGGTATGCAGTGCGGTGCAGTGCGGTGATGTGCCATGATGTCTGGGGTGTGAGTGAGTGAGGTATCGCATTGTCGGGGCACGAGTAAGTGCATTGCTGTCCTGCTCTCCAGACTCCAGAAGCCTCATGTTGTAATTCATTCACAAGATGGGCTTCTTGGGTCGTGCAGTTCAGAATGAGGGGGCAGCCCAGACGGGATTCATGTGATGTGATTGCTGTGTTGGCATCAAGTCATCCACGCTCGCTGCACTGCATGAAGCGTTATGCTTCGTTGCTTTGCCCCATTGCTTCTATCCCCTCCGAGTATGTTATTATAGGCGCCTCAAATTTTGTCGCATGCACGTCTCAAACTTTATGGCTTTTATATTTTCCGCGTACCTCATTTCGTATCAGATGCACACCGCCCTCTCTTCTCTTTCCCGCCCACTACACTCTTTGCCACATCGCATGCACCTCATCAGATACGTGGTGTTGTCTTGGCAAACCTGACGTGTGCTGTGGGCCTCATCTGACCATCACATCCGGTGATGCCTATTTCTCTCACTCACCCTAACAGTGGGGCATAGCAGGGCGGGCGGACAGTGACGTTGAACGGCTGGGAGCGGAGCTGTGGTTCACAGAGAGGCTTACTAGGGTACCCTGTTTCCCCCACCCAACCCTCCTCCTCCCAATCAAACTCAATCTCATACCCATCACACACACTCCCTAACAGTGGGGCATAGCAGGGCGGGCGGACAGTGACGTGGTGCGGCTGGCGGCGGGGCTGTGGTTCACAGAGAGGCGTGCGCTGCTCTCCACGCTCTTCCTCCTCCTCAAGGTGCGTCCCCCCCTCCGACCTTCACAGCCCGTCTGTTCTGTTGTGCCCCTGCTGCCTCCTCCCATGGTCCATCCTCGTTTGTCTCAGTCATTCACTGCTGTCATGTTATGGAGACCAGGTTGCGTCATCCTCTCGTCCGTCCGGATGTTTTTGGAGTGACCCGCCTTGAACCTCATACTCTAAACCCGAATCCCTAAACCTGCAGCTACGGCTCCCAGCGTCACCTATCCTGTGTTTGTTTCTCGAGGGCCTCCCACAGCTGTGCTGTGGTGTGGTTTGATGCCCCCTCCCCTGCCCTGCCCTCTCACACTTCTCCCACCACTCCTTCCCCCGCTCTGCGCTCCCGTGCTCCGGGACTGTGCGGGACGGCAGTGCCAGCGACCCCCTGCTGGGCCCCCATGCGCACTGCAACCTGCAATCGCTCCCCTTTCCCCTCCTCTACCCTGTTGCTCCTCTCCCCCCCTTACATTCCCTCGCTCCCCAACTCTTCCTCCCTTACTCTTGTCCCTTTCCCCCTCACTCCCGCCCACCCCTTCCAGGTCGTCTCGGCCCACATTTTTCCCTTCAGATTCTTTCCCTCTCAGACCCCCCCTGCCCGCACATGCAGGTGGCTTTGGTGGGCGACAGCACCCCAGACCCGCTGCTGCTAGGCCACATGTGCCACTACCTGCACTTGATCCCCCCTCTCCCACCTCACCCTCTTCGTGCATGCACGCCCCCACACGTTTTATCCTTCCCATATTTCTCTCCCCCACACAAGTGGCAATGGTGGACGACAGTGCATCACACTGCTCGACCACATGTGTCGCTACCTGCTCTCACTCATCCTCTTTCCCCTCACATTCATCCCCTCCCATACATACCCATCCCCCCACACACAGGTGGCAGTGGTGGACGACAGTGCATCAGACCCTCTCCTTCTAGACCACGTGTACGGACTGTGGCACTACTTCTCCTGCCCTTTCACTCTCCTCCAACTGATCCTTTCACCCTCTCTCTGTCTCTCCTGTGCAGGTAGCAGTGGTGGACGACAGTGCATCAGACCCTCTCCTTCTAGACCACGTGCGTCGCTACCTGCGCTTGCTTCTCCAATCAGGCCTCACCGCCCGTCTCTTCCGCCTGCTTCGGGAGCTCAACCGACCCGATGCCTCTGGTTCGGGTTCCCCGAGCCTGGCTCTCGTGGTGGCTGGGGATGCCCCCCCTGCTGGGGCATCGCCTGTGGCAGGGGGAGGGGAGGGGGGAGGGGGAGGCGGAGGGGGAGGAGCAGGGGGAGCGGGGGGAGTGGGGGAGTATGTGATGGATGGGAGGGGGCTGCTGGCGAGGCGGGGGGATGTGGTGCAGCGGGAGAGGCTGCTGGTGGCTCAGTGCGTGGCTCTCGCATGCCTGCTCTGCCGACTCGGTGCGTGCTGTGCTGCTCCTCACGCGTGTTCGCTGCTTCACCTGCTGCTCCTTCTGCTGCACCTTGCTCTCTCAGGACTCCACATGCCCTGCACTGCACTGGGCTTTGCTTTAAACTGCGCACGAATCGTGTGCCTTCGCTTATCATCACGTCTTCGCCTCCCATACGTTTCTTCCCCCACTTCGCCCCCCACCACACCCCAACCCCCCACTGGTATATCGTGTCTGCTCCGCTCTCTCGCAGACCCCAAGGAGGCCAAGGAACTCTTCGAGCTGCTGCAAGACGGTTGAGGCGTACAATCATCTCATTCTACCTGCACGTTCCTTAATTACTTTTCCCTTCGTCTATGCTCTTCCACTATGCTCTTGCTGCTCTGCCCGCTCCTCACACCCCAAGGAGGCCAAGGAGCTCTTTGAGTTGCTGCAAGACGGTTGAGGCGTACAGTTATATCATTCTGCCTGCACGTTCTTTCTTACCTTTCTCCCCATCCCCCGCCCAACAACCAACCCTTCCCTTCGCGTACCATCTGCTCCGCTCTCTCCCAGACCCCAAGGAGGCCAGGGAACTCTTCAAGCTGCTGCAAGACTATTGAGGCTGTCAAGTCAACTACCCAACTCTCCCTCATACGTTTCTCCCCCTCCTTTCCACCTTAACACCCCCCCCTCTCCCGCTCCTCAGACCCCAAGGAGGCCAAGGAGCTCTTTGAGTTGCTGCAAGACGCCGCCCGTGATTGGTCCGCCGCTGCAGCTGCCTCCTCCTCCTCCTCCACCGCCCTCGCCCTTCCCCCCATCCCCACGCCCTTGTCTCTCCCGGCTGCCCCCTCACCCGCGCCTGCTTCTGCAAGCAGCGCCACAGCAGCAGTCTCACTGCACATCACCTACACGCTCATGTTCGCGCTGCTGCACGCCCTGCTCTCCGACTCCCTCGCCTCTCCTTCCTCCGCCGCTGCCTCTGCTGCTGGGGGGCCGGCTGCCCCTTCTGCTGCTGCCCCGGCGCCCCCCTCCCCCTCTGCGGCCCTGCCGGCTGTGCTGGCGCCCAACGAGGCGTTCCGCAAGGAGTTCAGCAAACTGGTAAGTTTGACGGTTCATTGAATGGCCCTGCCCGCGTGCCTGGCAGCCCGCCAGCCCGCCAGCCCGCCTGCCCGCCTGCTTGTCTCTCTGCATCTCTGCCCCTCAGTGCTTGTCCAAATAAGGCGTTTCACAAGGCATCAGTTCAGATGGTGTGCGGTGTGGGGCTCCTGGAGTTGAGCAGAGCAGTGAGTGTTGTTGAGTGCTGCTGCTGCCTTCGCTCCTCCAGTGCTGGTGGCCGTTGGAGCCGGGTCCTATGACGGCCAGCAGTCTGCTGTGACGGCCAACAGTCTACTGTGACGGCCAGCAGTCTACTGTGACGGCTATAATTTGAGATTCAGCAAATACTGGCTGAACCTCTCATTCTCCTCTGCCCATCACCACCTCCCCGCACTGTGTATGTCTGCTCTGTCTCCCTCTCCCCCAATTCAGGTTCTCAAGACAACACCATCCCCCACTGCCCCTTCATCCTCCCACGGCCTGGTCCCAGTCCAATCCGGCCCACTCTCCCGAACCCCCCAGTCCTCCCCCTCTGCTTCCACCTCCTCCCCACCCTCCTCCTCGCCCCTTACTCCTCCTGCCCCTGATGACGTCATCTCTGTCATTCGCCTCGCCTGGGCGGTTTTCCTCGCCAACACCAGCACCCTCCCAGCCTTCTCCGCCCCGAGCCTCTCCCCCTCCCGAACCTCCGCCCGAGGCTCGGTTGCAGCAGCGGCCCTGGCGGCAGGAGGCTCGGGAGAGGAGGTGGTTGGGGATGAGGTGGCGGTGGCTCGGGAGTGCTTAAAAGACGAGACTTTGTTAAGTGCCACGACGCTGCTGCTGCAGCACGTGTTGTCATCTGCGGTGTTTGAAAACGACGATGAGGATTTAACGTTCACTTATATGGTCTACACCCACAAGCTCCTCTCGTGCTTCTTCCTCCAGCCAATCACGCGCGAGCGAATCCGGGAGCTGCGCCACGCCTCCCTCTCCCTCCCTTTCCTCCCCGCCACGTCATCGTCCGGCCATCCAGCTCACGCTGACGTGGACAAGGCTGCGCGCTTAGCTGGCGCGTACCCCCACAGCATGGGTCGTGGCGTGGCCCGCAGCTTAGAGGAAGAAGACGAAAGAGAGCAGAGGCAGCAGCAGAGGGAGGAGGCAGAGGCGCAGGAGCAGGTGGCAGTGAGGGGGAGGGCGTATCTGGGGCTGCTGCAACTGGTGGGGGCGGTGTATGCGCGCCAGCCGGAGCTGATGGCGGGGGCCGGTGTGCTTTGGCAGTTTGTGATGTATGTGGGAGAGGAGCATAGGGGGGCGGCGTCGCTGGTGGCGTTTCTGAACCTGCTGGCGCAGCTGGTACGTGGGAGAGGGGGATGGGGTTAAGAGGAGGGAAAGGGATGGAGCCTTGAAGGAGAAGAAGGGGTGAATGGGATGGGAGGGAATGCCGGTTTGCAGGGAGGGAGGGCAGGGGGATGCTGTGGCAGTTAAGGGTGAGGGCGGAGAGCAAGGGGGTTGCTTGCACGTGTGGGGAGTTGCTTGAAGCTGCTGGCTCTGGCGCATGAAGAGTGGGGGTGAGGAGGGCGGGGAAGAGGTACAAAGTGCCTGTATGTGTGTGCGCTTTGTGTGGGTGTGTGCCAAGTTGCCCATTCATTTTGAGAGCTTCCTGCTCTCTGTCTGTTTCCTTCCACTCGGTTTCAAATGTCAAGTCAAACTACCTTCTCTTCTGCACGCCGTCCTGTTGGCTACTGACAGCACGCGCTTGGCTTCTGTTCTGTGTGACTTGTTGTTTCATGCGTGTCCACATGCAGGCCACAGGAGAGGAAGGTTCTCGGCAGGTTCACGAGCTCATGAATGGGCGGCATCTGCGATCAGTCAGCTGGCATGCGCTGATGCAATCATTGCAGGTGAGGTGCAATCATTGCAGGTGAGGTGCAATCATTGCAGGTGAGGTGCGATCATTGCAGGTGAGGTGCAATAAATGACAGGTCCCTCCGTAGCATAATATGTTATGCTGAACTGACTCCGCTCTACTGGAGATCCATGTGTGTTGTCTCTGGTGTCCACCACTCAGCACACCAGAAAACGCTCTTTACATTCCCCCCTCACCCCTCCCAGGCATACGACGATCGCCTGCGCCAAGCCTTCCAGGACCCCTCTCTGCCATACGCCCATCACCACCACCACCACCACCACCATCACACGTCTCTCTTCCCACCAGAGGACGCAGCAGTCCTAGAGGCCTACCTGCACTGCCTGCACCAGGTGCTCCGCCACTCCCCCCCGCCCCTGCGCACGCGCCTCTTCTCCGATGCGTTCTTCGACGCCCTCTTCCGCCTGCTCCCCCACGCTGCCGTCCCGCCCGCCCTCAAGGGCGCCCTCCGCTCCGCCATCGCCGCCTTCCTCGGCGCCCCCGCCACCGTCGCTGCGCTTACCACCACAGCTGCTGCTGGTTCTGTTGCCGTGGCTGCAGGAGGGGTCGTTGGTGCTGCTGGTGGGGGTGCTGGTGGGGCAGCAGCAGGGGACTTGATGGCGATTGCAGCAGCTGCGGCGGGGCTGACGGGGGCGGCGGCGGCAGCGCTGGCGGCACGGACATGGGCACTGGAGGAGTTTTACGACCTGCCGCCCTCGGCTTCTGCGACGCTGGAAGAGCAACAGGCATGTCGTGTGTGTGTGTGTGTGTGTGTGTGTGCGCGCGCGCGCGCGCGCGTGTGTGTGTGTGTGATATATGAGCTCTACCTTGTGCCATGCCCCACCACCACCCTCCTCCCTCTCCCCTTGCAGCGCCCACCAGTCAGCCCCATACGGCATGGGCATGGAACCGAACGTATGGTGGCGAGGGTGGATGGATACCCCTCCCTCTATGCTGTGCCAAACGCTTGTTTCGTAGCCTGTGACCCTTACTGCGTGCCATGACTCCCTCTCCCCCTCCCCCTGTCCCTGCAGCGCCCCTCCACAGCCCCCTACGACTTGGGCACGGAGTTGAATGGAGGGTGGAGAGGCCCCTCCACCCCTCCCTGCACGTGCTGTGCTGCCATGCCGTGACCCGTTCCTCCAGCCTTGTGCCACGCCACGCTATGCCCCACCCACCCCCTCCCCCTGCTCTCCAGCGCCCCTCTACAGCGCCGTACGACATGGGAATGGAGCTGAGCGAGGTGGAGGCGAGGGTGGAGGAGTACCCCTCAACGCTCTCCTACCTGCAGCTGCACAACACGCTTCTCGGCCTCGACCCGCTCTCCCGCCCCTCTAGGTGTGTTTTGAGTCGAGGTGACTTTTGAGTCGACTCAAAAAGTGTCGACTGTCATTGTAACGAGGTGACTTTTCAGTCGACTCAAAAGTACCCCTCAACGCTCTCCTACCTGCGCCTGCACAACACCCTGCTCGCCCTCGACCCACTCTCCCGCCCCGCCAGGTCTCTCTCTCACTGCATGCGCCACACGCTGTCCCTTCACTAATTTCACAACCTCCCTTCCTCTTCCTTTTCTTGGTTGCCGGTTTCTTGTTTTCACCATACTTCACCTGTTCCCTACCCGTACCCGAGTCGCTTTCGAGAATTATCAAAAGCAACTACCATCTGCTCCCCTCCTCTTCCTTCACTTCCCCTTGTCACCCCACCCATCCTCGCTCACAGGACTACTTCAAGTTGGTGACCAGCAGTGTGTTTGTGCCGTACACATGGTGACATGGCGAGTGTACGCTTCTCTTCAGGCTGCTCCACATCTCTTCCCTCACTGCCATTGTCAACCCTTCCCCATCCCCCCACAGGTTTCTCGACTATTTCCGGTTTGTGACCAGCAGTGTGTTTGTGCCGTACACTCGCTGCATGTATGCATGGGCAGATGAGGTATGGCACCTCTCCCTCCTCCACCTGCAACGCTCCCCCCTCCCCTCTGCCCCTCCCCTCTGCCCCTCCCTCCCCCATCCCCCCACAGGTTTCTCGACTATTTCCGGTTCGTGACCGCCAGTGTGTTTGTGCCGTACACGCGTCGCGTCTATGCCAAGGCGGACGAGATGTGGCACCTGCTGCTCGCCTCGCTCTCCCTCTTCCACCTCGCCCTCCTCCTCCTGCAACGCTCCCCCCTCCCCTCCGCCCCTCCACTCTCTGCGCTCTCTGCTGCTGCCGCGTCTTCAGCCAATGGGCTGCTGCCAGCTGGCGCCACACCAGGGCTGCTGCTGATGAAGGTGGGTGGGTAGATTAGGCAGGCAAGCAGGCTGGGGACGCAGCTGACATGCGGACCAGTTTTGCATTACTTTCGCCTTCACTGCGTGTGTGTCTGCGCCAGGTAACCACGGACCACGGACCCACACCTTCATCCCCATCACACGCAACCCAGCGCGTCTTGAGAGCCCCTCATGTGCCCCTTACCCTGGCCTGCATTTCGCCCTCCCTCACCTCTCTTCTTCCTCTCAACCCTCCTTCCTTCCCTCCCACCTCCCACTTCACCGTCCCCACTCTCCTCCCTCAACAACCCCCACAGGACTTCCTATCAGCAGGCCCAGCCGTGCGCAACAGCAATGCCATCATCACAGCGTAGTTAACTTTTGAGTCGCTTAAAAGTGCACGCAGACGCCCTTCTAGAGTAGCACGCCCTGCGACCTCCCCCTGGCGCTCTCCTTCACCCTCCAAGACTCCATCGCCCCCTTTTCTTTCCGCATTCCTTCCTCCCCCCACCCCTCCCCCCTACTATACAGGACTTCCTATCAGCAGGCCCAGCCCTGCGCAACATCATTGCCATCATCTCAGCGGGCCCAGACTCTCTCCTGGAGGAGCGTGCCCTGCGCCCCCAGGCGCTCTCCTTCACCCTAGAAGACACCGTCGCCCCCCACTCTTTCTCCCTCCCCACCCCCCTCCACACTCCCACAGGACTTCTTATCAGCAGGCCCAGCACTGCGCAACATCATGGCCATCATCTCAGCGGGCCCAGACTCTCTCCTAGAGGAGCGCGCCCTGCGCCCCCAGGCACTCTCCTTCGCCTTAGAGGACACCGTTGCCTACCTCTCTCCCCCCCCCCCCCCCCCCCCCCCCTCCCCACTTCAACACCCCCACAGGACTTCCTATCAGCGGGCCCTGCCCTGCGAAACATCATCGCCATCATAGCATCAGGCCCCGATTCCCTCCTAGAAGAGCGCGCCCTGCGCCCCCAGGCGCTCTCCTTCGCCCTGGAGGACACCGTCGCCGCCTGCCTGCGCCTGCTGCTGCTCGCGCTCTCCCTCGACCAATCGCTGGCCGACACCTGGCAGCCCGCCGTGCGCCCGCTGCACCTCGTGCTGGCGGAGGACGTGGCGCTCGTGACAGCTGTCATGTCCTTCGTGCGCTACCAGCCGTCCGATGCCATCCAACGGTCGGCGATCGAGCTCACGAGTGTCTTCAGGTGAGTGGCCCCTTTGCTTTTGATGAGGGGAGAGCCTGCCTCACGGCTTTGGTTGTGTGTGTGCATGGCAGCTCCAACACGATTTTCATTGTATGGGTGGGTGGGTGGGTGTGTGTGTGTGTGTGTGTGTGTGTGTGTGTGTGTGTGTGTGTGTGTGTGTGTGTGTGCGTGCGAGCGCGCGCGTGCGTGTGCGTGCGTGCGTGAGATCATTGATCTGATGAGATCATGTTCACAGGTAGATGTTCAAATGCTGGAAAGTGTTTCTGCTTCTGTGTTTATTGGGATGGATGGGGAGGTAGTTCTTCTGTTCAGCCTACAGGCCGGCTCATCACCTGCTTCCATCCCTCTCCCCTGTTGCTTCTGCCACGTACAGTGCGCGCGGCGTGCCACTTGTCGCGATGGCATTGGAGGCGGGCATGGTGCAGCGATTGGTGGAGGACTTCGCAGAGTGCCTTGATGTCAGCGCCAGCTCTGTGACTGTAGAGGGCGCTGGTGGTGGCGATGGTGGTGTGACTGTGGATGGTGGAGAGGAGGAAGGTGGGGAGGAGAGCAGCGAGCAGACAGATTGTGCCACTCTTATTCTCCAGGTGAGTGAGTCAGTGACTTGAATGGATGCTAGCATCACCGTAGCAAGGGGGACAAGCTATTGGTGGAGGATTTTGCAGAGTGCCTTGACGTCAGCGCCAGCAGTGTGACTGTAGAGGGCGCTGGTTCTGGCACTAGTGCTGGTGGTGTGACTGTGGATGGGGGAGGCGAGGGGGAGGGAGGTGGGGAGGAGGGTGAGCACTGTGCAGACAGATTGTGCCACGCTCCTTCCTCAGGTGAGACGGCGTGGTGAGCTTTTCCCCATTCTTCAATGAATGCCAGCCAGGCGGCCAAGGCCCTGATGTGTCCAGTCGCATGCTTCTGTTTTGTGACAGTTTTCGGTTTATGCGTCTACTTGCTCCCACAACTTTCCCGTTTCCCAATTCCCTATGCTCCGCGCCTGTTCTCAATGAGAGCAGTTACTGTTGGCGGCGTCGCTACGCAGGCAGCCCCCCACTCTGGCGCACATGCTAGCAGGCCCCTCCCCTTGCTGCCTCCGTGCCACTAGATTCGACTCACAAGTCACCTATGCTCTCTGCTGTACTCTCCTCTCTCTGCTCGCAGTTACTGCTGGCATCGCTACGCAGGCAGCCCCCCACTCTGGCGCACATGCTGCTGGGCTTTGATGTGGACAGGCCCCTCGCTGCCTCCCTGCTGCAGCCCAACCGGCGGTTCAGGTGGGGACGGACAGACGGTGTTACAGCAGTGGGCTGTAGAGTAGAGTAGATCACTGCTGGGCTTTGATGTGGACAGGCCCCTCGCTGCCTCCATCCTGCAGCCCAACTGGCGGTTTAGGTGGGGAGGGGAGGGCGGCCAGTGTTGTGAGGTGGCACTGTGTTGTCATGTTGTTTCTTTCTCGAGTCTAAATAAACAAGCTCGTTTTGTTTTCTGTACTGCGTGTGCTGCATATAACCTGTGTCATCAGATTCACTATGCACCCGACTTCCTTCTCCGATACAAGCTCGCGCGAAGTGCTCTTGCCCGTGCACCAAGCCTTACATCATACCAACGAACCTTCCTCTCCTTCCCCTCCCCGTCTTTCCTTCCTCTCCCCCTCCGCTCCCCCAACCCACTCTCCCCCTCCACTCCCCCCACCAGCGCCCTCCGCATTCTCCTTGACCTCGTGCTCTCCACAGCAGCAGATGCCGACACCGACGCTGACCAATCAGACTCCCCCGGCCCTCCACGTGTCAGCCTGCGGTTGGCGCGCCTGCGTGAGATGAGCGTGCGAGTGCTCTACCACCTGGCAGCAGACCCCGCCACGTCAGCACCCACGGCAGTGCTGCTGCAGGCGAAGCCGCTGAGCTTTTTCGCTCCGCTGCTCTCCTCTGCGCTCACAGCACCTCTCCCTCGCCGCAGCAGCAGCCCCGGTCACCGCGTGGCCGCCCTGCATGAGGTGAGGTGTGGTAGATGGGGTTGAGTGAGTGAGCTGTTTTGGAGTCTGGAGGGCTGTGAGGGGGCTGTGAGGGGGCACACGAGTATTGTCACGAGTATGGTGTATACACTGCCTGCAGCTCGCATGTACTCCTCTGCTCTTTTGCATAGTGACCCTGTTCTGTGTGTTGTGTTTCCATGCGTTTCCCCATAGCAACATCATATTTTCCCTGTGCGATCCTGGTGCGATCTCATTCTTTCTTGTGCTTTCCCTCCCTCATCTCCCCCGCCAAACACTTCTAACCCCTCGCTCACTTTCCCTCTTTTCTACAACCCTCGCCCCTCCCTGCAGCGCGCATGGCTAATGAAGCTGCTCGCCCTGGCCCTCCACACAACGCCAAGTTTTCATCTGTTCAGCTCATCGCTAGCACACTCTCTTATCCACCACTTCCTGCTCTACCCCCCCATCCCCACCTTCCCTATGCACCCGTCCCTGCAGCGTGCGTGGCTGCTGAAGCTGCTCGCCCTGGCCCTGCACACAACGCCCCCTGCCCCGCATTCCCACAAGCACCACCACTCGCACAGCACCGCCCATTCGCCCCTCTCTCACCCCTCTCCCCCATGTGCCCCTCCCTGCAGCGCGCATGGCTAATGAAGCTGCTCGCCCTGGCCCTGCACACAACCCCCCCTGCCCCGCGCGCCCACAAGCACCACCACTCCCACGACGCCCCCACCTCACTCCTCTCTCAACCGTCTCCCCCATGTTCCCCTCCGTGCAGCGTGCGTGGCTGCTGAAGCTGCTGGCCCTGGCGCTGCACACAATCCCCCCTGCCCCGCACTCCCACAAGCAGCACCACTCGCACCACGCCTTTTGAGGCGCCTAAAAAATCCATCTCTCCTCCATATCACCCCTCACCCCTCCTTGCAGCGCGCGTGGCTGCTGAAGCTGCTCGCCCTGGCCCTGCACACAACGCCCCCTGCCCCGCACGCCCACTCGCACGCCCACTCGCACCACCACTCGCAGCACGCCGCCCATTCCGCCACCGCGGGGCGGCAACTGGAGATCTGCCGGCAGATTCTGTCGGCACTGTTCATGGCGGACGGGGGGGGGGGGGGGCGGAGGAAGGGGAAGGCGGGGAAGGGGGGAGTGGTGCGCTAGTGGTGTGGGGAGGAGGGGAGCAGCAGACGGAGGGTGCGAGGGGAGGCGTGCTGGGGGTGAGTCACAACAGGCATGAGCAAGATTCACCTTGAGGCGTTTGTTTGCCTTGTTGCCTTGATGATACAGCTGCCTGCCTGTTTGTGTGGCACGTACATCTTGTTGTATATGTATTAAGAATATCTCCTTTGATTGTTTCCCTTCCTTAGCCTCCTCACATCTACGTCCCAGTGGCACTTTCATCGTCAATTTGCCCTTTCTCTCTACCCCTCCCCACTTCCCCCCCACCCTCCACTCACCCAGGCCAATCAGCTGCTGGAGTTGTTTCTCTTCGCCCTGCCAGACGTCTCCCCCAAGTTCCCTCCACACATCGCTGCCGTGCACCAGCAGCTGCAGGTGAGCTCCCTCCCTCCATCCCATCTTATGCCCATCAAGAGGGTGATTGTTAGAATTATATATTGTAGCATGCTAAGCACATGTGACTGTACACCAATTGTGGTGTACAGTTGGGTTGGGACTACACCCAACATTGGGTGTAGCCTTGCACTTTGGGGTGCCAATCCACCCAATTGTGGTGGAGCCCCCAAATTGCAACCCTCTTGACTTTTTGGGTACCTCACTTCACAATTGAGGCCACCACAAGCCAAGTGGGCCTAGGGTTGCCACACTTCTTAGAAGTGTGGGCAACCCAACCCACCCCACCTATGGTTACCTCACTTCCCAAAGTGAGGCCAACCCAACCATAGGTTGGGTTCCTCCTTCCCTTCCAAGCTTCTCTTCCCAAACTATGTATGCTAGGTTTGCTCTCTAATCAAATCACTTGTTCAATTCACATCTTTCACATGGTATAGAGCTAGTTGTTCCTCAAACCTTAACTCTCCCTCCCTCAAGTTATTTTTCTATGGGCCCACCCCACAGCCACAATTTCCCTCCTACGCTTAGCTCAACCTAGCATACTCTAGCAAGCGCATCGCCGCCTCCTTCCCTAGCCGTCGCGGCCATCCCGCCGCGCCGCCTCCTCCCCTCGCCGCCGCGGCCATTTCGCCGCCGCCGCCTCCTCCCCTCGCCGCCGCGGCCACTTCCGCCGCCGCCGCCTCCTCCCCTCGCCGTCGTGGCTATTTCGCCGCTGCCGCCTCCTCCCTTCGCCGCCGCGGCTGATTCCGCCGCCGCCGCCTCCTCCCTTCGCCGCCGCGGCCGATTCCGCCGCCGCCGCCTCCTCCCCTCGCCGCCGCGGCCGATTCCGCCGCCACCGCCTCCTCCCGTCGCCGCCGCGGCCGATTTCGCCGCCGCCGCCTCCTCCCCTCGCCGCCGCGGCCGATTCCGCCGCCGCCGCCTCCTCCCGTCGCCGCCGCGGCCGATTTCGCCGCCGCCGCCTCCTCCCCTCGCCGCCGCGGCCGATTCCGCCGCCGCCGCCTCCTCCCGTCGCCGCCGCGGCCGATTTCGCCGCCGCCGCCTCCTCCCGTCGCCGCCGCGGCCGATTCCGCCGCCGCCGCCTCCCCCCTTCGCCGCCGCGGCTGATTCCGCCGCCGCCGCCTCCTCCCCTCTCCGCCGCGGCCGTTTCGTCGCCGCCGCCTCCTCCCGTCGCCGCCGCGGCCGATTCCGCCGCCGCCGCCTCCTCCCGTCGCCGCCGCGGCCGATTTCGCCGCCGCCGCCTCCTCCCCTCGCCGCCGCGGCCGATTCCGCCGCCGCCGCCTCCTCCCGTCGCCGCCGCGGCTGATTCCGCCGCCGCCGCCTCCTCCCCTCTCCGCCGCGGCCGTTCCGTCGCCGCCGCCTCCTCCTCTCGCCGCCGCGGCCACTTCCGCCGCCGCCGCCTCCTCCCGTCGCCGCCGCGGCCAGTTCCGTCGCCGCCGCCTCCTCCTCTCGCCGTCGCGGCCAATTCCGCCGCCGCCGCCTCCTCCCTTCGCCGCCGCGGCCACTTCTGCCGCCGCCGCCTCCTCCTCTCGCCCCCGCGGCCGTTTCTGCCGCCGCCGCCTCCTCCTCCCGTCGTCGCCTCTCTCACACCGTCGCCGCCTGCGCCTCCCGCCGCGGCGCTCACATCCTCCCCCTTCCCCTTCTCCCCTCCCCTCCGGCAGTAGCGGCAGCAGCAGCAGCAGCGGCAGCAGCAGCAGCGGCAGCAGCGGCAGCAGCGGCAGCAGCGGCAGCAGCAGCAGCAGCGGCAGCAGCGGCAGCAGCGGCAGCAGCAACAGCAGCAACAGCAGCAGCAGCAGCAGCCTGAGCAGAGCTCCATCCTCCTGCAGCAGCACCTCCCCCCCCCCCCCCCCCCCTCTTGGCCGCCGCGGGTCCACCCGCCGTCGCCCTCCTCCTTGACCGCCGCGGGTCCACCCGCCGTCGTCCCCCTCGAGGCCGTCGCGGGTCCACCCGCCGTCGCCCCTCATGGATACCACTCCTCCCCCTCTTCCCCCTCCCATTGACGCCTCCTCCGTCGACAAGCTCCAACTTGCCGCGGACCGCTCGGCGATCAATTGGCACTCCTTCGTCGGGAGCATCCGCCGCGTTCTCCAGGACGCATTCGTCGGACCCTACTGCGTCCTCGACGTCCTCCTCCGCCGCCCGCAAGCTCTCCAGCCCACGGCACCCAGTCACCCCGGCGAACCCCCTCCACCCCCCATTCCCCCTGGCCCTCCTCCTTCTGAACCCACCTTGGAGATCGCCACTACCCCAGCGCTCCAGAGTGCCGCCGACGCCACATTCCTCCATGACCGCCGCGAGTACCTCATCCGCAAGGCAGAGCACGAGGTCGCAGTCCACCATCACGACTTCGCAGTAGCGGAACGCGCCAACCGCCTGGCCCTCCTCGATGAATACAACACGGCCATGGCAGACTACCTCCCCAAGAGTATTGCATGGGCCGCTGCTGACAACCGCGCCTGCACCATCCTCCTCGGCGCACTCCCTGATACCCTCATGCGCCGTTTCCAGGCTCGGGAGATGCGCGCCTCCCTCATCTGGGCCGAGCTCCAGGCAATGTTCGAGCGCCGCGACATCAGCTCTGTCGGCGCCCTGTTCCAGGAGTACTTCTCCATCACCCTCGCTACCTGTGACGGCGCAGTTGACTACGTGGGGCGCATGCAGGAGGTCGCTGACCGCCTTGCTGCACGCCAAGCTGCCCTCCCCGAGCCACTGCAAATCCACCGCCTCCTCTACAACCTCACCCCGGACTACGAGTCCCGCCTCCATGCCTTCACTGAAGCGAACGCCATGGCCGGCCTCAACGACGTGGTCCAATGGATCATCGACACGGAGGTCAAGCTCCGCACCCCCGTTGTCAACCTCACCACCCCTCAGCCCTCCTCCTCCAGCTCCCTCAATGCTACGCAGCCGCGCAACCAGGGTGGTCGCAGCGGTGGCGGTGGAGGCCGTGGAGCGGGTGGTGGTGGTGGAGGTCGTGGCGGTAGTGGTGGTGGTGGCGGTAGCCGTGGTGGCCGTGGTGGCGGTGGTGGTGGTGCTGGAGGACCGTCCGGTGCTAGTGGTGCTGTGACTCGAGGCGCTCGCCCTGGCACTCTCCCCCCATGCACGTATGTGCGCCGCCATGGTCCCCATGCTGGTACCCCTTGCGGCCAAACCAACCATCCCCCCAGCACGTGCTTCAAGGCGCTCGACGACGCCTGGTTTGACCGAGGTAACACTGGCACCCCTCCTCGCTGGAACACTGTCACCCCTCGCCCCTCCCTGGTGGATGTTCAAACCCTCCCATCTTTCCTTCCTGCTCACCTCCGCCTGGTTAGCCCCTCCCAGCCTTCCCAGCTGCAGCAATTCCAGCAGCACCAGCAGCAGCAGCATCAGTACTTCCAGCAGCAGCAGCAGCAGCAGCAGCAGCCGCAGTTTCTCCAGCCGCAGCAGCCGCCGCCGCCGCATTTCTTCCAACCGCCGCCGCAGCAGCAGCAGCAGTTCCTTCCCCCGTACTGGCAGCAGCAGCCACTGACCTTCGGCACGGCGGCTACGGCCGCCCATGCCTCCCTTGCTCCCCCCCCTCCCTGGGGTTCCCTCCCCTCTGCCCCCCCCAGTGTCCCCGACACTTCGGGCAGTTTCCTCGGTAATGTCAGTATTGCACCATCCGTCGCTTCCATGTATCCCTCTGCTATCAATGAAACTTCTTTCCAGTACCCCGTGTCACCTCCTCCTCCTTCTTCCCCCACCCTGGACTTCGTCCTTGATAGTGGGGCCACTGAAACCGCACTAAAGGACGCAGGTACTCTCACCCCCCTTCCACTTCCCACTCAGGTTCATGGAGCTGATTCCAGTTTTTCCATCCCTTGCACTCATCTCTCCACCCTCCCCTGCACTGCCTTCCCCTCCGGTAAAGTCACAGGCCTCCACATCCCCACTCTCCGCAACAACCTCATCTCCCACCGTGAGCTCCAAGGTGTTGGTATCACTGCCATCTACCCTGGTTATGCCAATTACTGTGACCTCTACCAGACTTCCTCTGGCCGCTTCCTCCTCCGCATCCCACTCTGCCCTCGCACTCGCCTCTACACTCTCCGCACACCTCGCCCATCCTACTGCCACGTCACCACCCGTGCTGGTACTTCCACCGGTCCACCCCCCCCTCCTTTACTTCCCCCCTCCCCTCCCCCTCAGGTATCCTCTCCCTCCCCGCCGTCCTCCTCCTCCCCTCCCGTCCCCTCCATCACCCCATCTCCCTCCTCCTCCACTACCCTCTCGCACCCTGCCGTTCTCTTACACCACAGACTCGGCCATCCCAACTTCACTGCCCTTCGCACCACAGTCACCTCCCGCCTCCTCCGCAGCCTTCCTCCCGTCTTACCCCCGCTTCCCTCCTCCCCCTCTCCCCCATGCCCTTCATGCATTCACGGCAAGCTCAAGCAGTCACCCCACCACAGTCATCCCACCTTCGCCGCCGCCCCCATCGACCTTGTCCACATGGACCTCTGGGGCCCCTATCCCATCCGCTCCCGCCAGGGGCACCGGTACATGCTCGTCCTCGTTGACGACCACAGCCGGTACTCCACCACCTTCTTTCTTCATACGAAAGACCAGGTGCCGGCAGTGGTCATCAACTGGGCCGAGCTGTGCCGCAATCACTTCAAACGCCCCATTGGCCGCCTTCACTCTGACGGTGGGGGTGAGTTCATCAATAACACTCTCGCCACATACTGCAAAACCTACGGTATCCAACAGACCTCCACTCTTCCCCATTCCCCTCAGCAGAACGGCATTGCCGAGAGCCGCATTCGTGAGATCACCAAGATAGCTCGCTGTCTCATTGCTCATGCCTCCACCCCGCCTTCCCTCTGGAGCTATGCCCTTCTCCACGCCGCCCTTCTCCTTAATCTCCGCTCCCATCCTCAGCACCCTTCCTCCTCCCCCACAGAGCTTTGGTCCAACACCAAACCTGACGCTGCCGGCCTTCGAGTTTGGGGATGCAAGGCCTACGTTCTCATTCCACCCGCCGATCGCTCCCGCGCCGCTGGCAAACTTGCTCCCCGTGCCCTGGAATGTGTCTACCTTGGGCACAACCGCGACTCCCCAGGCTACCTCTTCCTCCACCCTCCTACCAATCGCCTCATCCGCAGCAGCGACGTCGTCTTCGACGAGTCCGTCCCCTATTACTCCACTCCTCCCCCTGATCCTCTCCCTCCTCCTACTCGCCCTCTCGCCTGGACCGACACCGTCCTCCCGCCTCTCCTCTCCCCCGCTCCCCTCCTCCCACCTGTCGCCGCTCCACTCCCGCCTCCCTCCTCTGCCGACGTCTACGACCCCGCTGCACCCGCCTCCCCCGCCCACTCAGCTGCACCCCCTCCCTCTCCTCCCTCCTCCCATCACTCTCCCGCCCTTCCGCAGCAGCAGCAGCAGCCGGGGCAGCAGCAGCAGCCGGGGCAGCAGCAGCAGCAGCAGCCGCAGCAGCAGCAGCCGGAGCAGCAGCAGCAGCAGCAGCAGCAGCAGCAGCCGGAGCAGCAGCAGCAGCAGCAGCAGCAGCAGCAGCAGCAGCAGCAGCAGCAGCAGCAGCAGCAGCAGCAGCAGCAGCAGCAGCAGCAGCAGCAGCAGCAGCAGCAGCAGCAGCAGCAGCAGCAGCAGCCGGGATGGCAGCAGCAGCAGCAGCCGGTGCAGCAGCAACGGCAGCAGCAGCAGCAGCAACGGCAGCAGCAACAGCAGCAGCGGCCTCAGCAGGGGCAGCAACCCCATCGCCCGCAGCGACAGTGCGCCACCTCCCGCTCCTCCCCCTTTCTCCTTCCCCGCATGCACACCCGATCTCTGGATCCCATCCTTGGGCCCCTCCTCCTCCTTCCCTGCAACTCCTTGAGGACTCTCACGAGGAGTTCCTCGCCATCCAGCAGCACACTCCGTTCATAGCCACCCTCTTTCTTGACTTCCTTGGCTTCCCCGTCCTCGGCGCCACCTCCACCCCCACCATCTTCACTCCCTCCACTTTCCAAGAGGCCATCACATGCCCTGACGCGGACAAGTGGATAGCAGCAATCTTCCAGGAGTGCGAGGCGTTTATCCGCAACGACTCCTTCGTCGACGTTCCCCTCCCTGACGGTGCCAATCTTGTCGAGGGCAAGTGGGTCTTTCGGGTGAAGCAACTGCCGGACGAGGAACCGGTCTACAAGGCCCGCTACTGCGCCAAGGGCTTTACACAGACACATGGGGAGGATTTTTGGTTCACTTACGCCCCCACCGCCAAACCCCCCACCCTTCGCGCAACCCTCGACGTTGGTGCGCGTGATAACATGGAGATCGACTGCATGGACGTCTCCAATGCGTTCCTGCAGGGCGACCTGCATGAGCGCATTTTCCTCCGCCGGCCACCTGGGTTCCACGCAGCCTTCCCTGAGAACACTGTCTGGCAGCTGCGTCGCCCTGTCTACGGCTTGAAGCAGGCGCCGCGCGAGTGGCATGCAAAGCTGGCTGCCACCTTAGGGTCACTCGGCTTCTCTCCCTCCCACTCCGACGCCAGCCTCTTCATCCGCTCCTCCCCTCGCCGCTTCTTCATCCTGGTGTACGTGGATGACATGATCCTGCTCTCTGACACGAAGGCCGACATGGAGCAGATGAAGCAGTCCCTGCAGCAGCGTCTCAAGTGCAAAGATCTTGGAGCCCTCACCCACTACCTGGGCATGGCTATCACTCGTGACCGCTCTGCTCGCACCATCACCCTCTCCCAGTCCCATTACATCGGCCAGATCTTGGAGAAGTTCGACATGGCGCAGGCCAAGCCCGTCTCCACCCCCCTCCCCTTCGGCCACCAACTCGCCCCACCCACCTCTCTCACCTCCTCCCCTCACCCCTATGCCGAGCTCGTTGGGTCCCTGATGTACGCGATGATGTGCACCAGCCTCGACCTCGCCTATCCCATCAGCGTGCTCGCTCGCTTCGTCGGCACCGGCCGCCACAGTGAGGAGCACTGGAAGGCGGCCAAGCGGGTCCTCCGCTACCTTCGAGGGACCAAGGACCTTGCCCTCACCCTTGGCGGTTCTTCCCCTCCTCTCCTCTCGGGCTTCAGCGACTCCTCCTGGGCCGACACGCAGCCGGACCGCCGCTCCTCCCAGGGCTACGGCTTCACCCTTGGCAGCGGCCTCATCAGCTGGCGCTCCACCCGCTCCTCCGCCATCTCTCTCTCCACCTGCGAGGCCGAGCTCTACGCCGGCACCATGGCCGCTCAGGAGTCCCGCTGGCTCTGCTTCCTCCTTGCCGAGCTCGGCGCTCCCCAGACATGCCCCACTCTCTGGTGCGACAATGCCAGCACCATCCATCTCACTGAGGACCCTGTCTACCATGCCCGCTCCAAGCACATCGAGCTCCGCTATTTCTTCATTCGCGAGCTTGTCCAGAAGGGTCTCATTGCCGTTCGCAAAATTGCGACCGAGGCCAACCTGGCCGACATTTTTACCAAGGCCCTCCTTCGCCCTGCGCACTCCGCTTTCCTCCGCCTCATCGGCCTCGCTCGCCCGGGCGCTCCTTGATTCAGGGGTTGTTCTCTTCTTGTGTTAGCATGCTAAGGGGTTGTGTTAGAATTATATATATTGTAGCATGCTAAGCACATGTGACTGTACACCAATTGTGGTGTACAGTTGGGTTGGGACTACACCCAACATTGGGTGTAGCCTTGCACTTTGGGGTGCCAATCCACCCAATTGTGGTGGAGCCCCCAAATTGCAACCCTCTTGACTTTTTGGGTACCTCACTTCACAATTGAGGCCACCACAAGCCAAGTGGGCCTAGGGTTGCCACACTTCTTAGAAGTGTGGGCAACCCAACCCACCCCACCTATGGTTACCTCACTTCCCAAAGTGAGGCCAACCCAACCATAGGTTGGGTTCCTCCTTCCCTTCCAAGCTTCTCTTCCCAAACTATGTATGCTAGGTTTGCTCTCTAATCAAATCACTTGTTCAATTCACATCTTTCACAATGCTCTCATCTCAGTTTTTCTGAGAGAGTTCGTGTGTGCTTGTAGCAGGCACTCGCGGTTGCATTTCTCTCCAGCTGCTTGCATTATGGCGCTTGTGCGCTCCCTCCCTCGCTCCTCTCACCCACTCTTCCTTCTCGCTGTTGTGCCAGCTGGAGGAGGTGCTGGGAATGGCTGCAACAGTGGTTGATAGGGGCGCAGTTGCATTTATTCAACAATAAACTCTACATCACACTGTTAGAATTGAACCGTTGACTTGATTAGGATTCATGAGGGTTTACATAGTTGGAGCTAGGGAAGGGGGGGTGGTTGGGTAGCTAGCCAACATTATTGGCCCCCCCACCATTAAGTTGGGTTGGAGAATTATTGGGGGGTCCCAATAATGTTGGCCAAAGTGGGCCAACATTATTGGGGGGGGGTCCAATAATCTCCCAACCCAGCCTTGGAGGCCAATAATTGGACCAAGGTTGGGTTCCAACCCCCCTGCTCACCGTCCCTCCCCCTCCCCCACCCCCTATCTCCCGTCATCTCTTCCCTTTATCCCCTCTACACCGCGGCAGCTGGAGGAGCTGCTGGGGACGGCAGCAGGGGTGGCGGAGGGGGGCGTGTTTCAAGTGAATGAGAGGGGTGATAGGCTCGTGGACCTGCGTGCTCTCTCACACATCCTCACCCAGGTGCGTGCTGGCATCGTTCATACTCGTTTCAATGCTCTCCCATACTGTCGCGTCGCTCAGCACCCCTTTCCATACCCTCACTTGTTTCACGAACTCATTTACCCCTCTCACTTATAATCTTTCCACTTTTCCGTATTTTGACATCGTTGGTCCAGTCCAGTAGTGGTGTTGTTAAATGTTCTTCTCCAAACTCCTCTTCGCATTTACCCTGTCCTTTGTGCACAACATGGCATGGCATGGCATGGCATGGCATGGCATGGCTTGGCGTGGCATGGCATGGCATGGCATGGCATGGCATGGCATGGCATGGCATGGCATGGCATGGCATGGCATGGCTTGGCATGGCATGGCATGGCATGGCATGGCATGGCATGGCATGGCATGGCATGGCATGGCATGGCATGGCTTGGCATGGCATGGCATGGCATGGCATGGCATGGCATGGCATGGCATGGCATGGCATGGCTTGGCATGGCATGGCATGGCATGGCTTGGCATGGAACGGCATGCCACGGTTTGAATTGGCCTTCAGAGGTTTGCCATGCTCGAAGCACGGCGAGGTCCGGGAGCACCATTTCTCCCAGGCCCAAACCTGGGGGTGGCAGGCTCGGCAGCATGTTGGGCGGAGGTGCGGCAGGAGGCAGTGAGGGAGGCGTTGAGGTTTGTGTGGCGGCGCAACCGAGTGGAGGAGGAGGCAGCAGCGCAGCAGCACGTGGCTCTGGCGTGGGCTCAGCTGCTGCAGATGGCACTGTCCAGACGATTTGATCTACTGCCAGCACACGCCAGGCTGGAGGCATTGCTGCAGTGAGTTTGGGGTGTAGTCGCCATGCCTGCCTGTCCCACCCTCTCTTCTACTTTCAAAACGTTTTTTTACTATAATAATAATTATTTTTTTTCTTTCCATATTTGTTTCTCCACTGATCTTCAGCACTCCCTTCCTCATATGTAGATTGGTGAACCTCCCTCCCTCCCGCTGCTCCCCCACCTGCAGGCTGCTGTCAGCGTGTCTGAGAGCCATCGCTGCACCGCACATTCCGCTCTCCCTCGCCAAGCCCATCTCGCAGGTAGTGAATTGTGAATACTGTAGGAGCTAGCCACTGTCATGTGGCATTCTTCTTTTTCCTACCATATCCTTCCCTTCCCTGATACAGCACTATTTAGCTGCACTTTTCCACTGTTTTCAACCGTATCCACGCCACCCCCAGTTATCCGCTCGTTTCCCAGGCTGTTACCATATCCACATGTCTGTCAGCTCTTCCCGTCAGTGTATGCATCACTAGCATGACATACTCCTACATTCCTTCACCTCATTTTTTCTCCCCTCCGCTCCTGCTCTCCTCAGGTGGTCCTAGTGGCATTCCTGCAGCTGCAGCACCTCTCCTCCTCCTCCCCCACCTCCCCCTCTGACGCACCCTCCTCTGACGACGCGGGCGAGGTGACGTGGAGCGACGTGATTGGCCACTCCTCCTTCTCCGACACAACCAACAGAGACGCACTAGGAGGCGGGGCGAGTGGGGCAGCAAGTGCAGCAGGGCGGGGGGGGGCGAGGGGGCAGGTGTCACTAGCGGAGAGCACGGGGTTACTACGGGACCTGCTGGGTGCACTCATGTGGAAAGACTCCTCTGATAGCCTCAGAAGGAGGTGAGGTGCAAGCAGTGGGCTAGGGCAGTAGGGGCAGGGAAGGGGGTGGGTGAGGGGGCAGGTATCCTTGGCGGAGAGTACAGGGCTGCTGCGGGACCAGCTGGGTGCACTCATGCTTAACGACCCCTCTGATAGCCTCAGGAGACGGTGAGTTGGGTGGGGGCGCAAGGGGGCGGGCCGAGCAGGGCAGGGGGCGAGGACTAGGGTAAGCGGGTGCTCGGGGGCAGGTGTCACTAGCGGAGAGCACGGGGCTGCTGCGGGACCTGCTGGGCGCACTCATGCGAAAGGACTCTCTGATAGCCTCAGAAGGAGGTGAGTTGGGTGGGGGGGAAGGAGCGGCTAGGGAGCAAGCCGAGTGGGGCAGAGAGCAAGGGGCAAGAGTAAGGGGAGCGAAGGGCTAGGGTAAGAAGGGGCGAAGGGCAAGGGAAAGGGGGGGGAAGGGCTAGGGTAAGGGGGGGCAAGGGGCTAAGGTATGTGGGGGCGAGAGGTCAGGGGGGTAGGTGTCACTGGAGGAGAACACGGGGCTGCTGCGGGACCTGCTGGGCGCACTCAGGAGGAGGCGGCAGGACGTGAGTGGGCGGCAGGACGTGAGTGGGCGGCAGGACGTGAGTGGGCGGCAGGACGTGAGTGGGCGGCAGGACGTGAGTGGGCGGCAGGACGTGAGTGGGCGGCAGGACGTGAGTGGGCGGCAGGACGTGAGTGGGCGGCAGGACGTGAGTGGGCGGCAGGACGTGAGTGGGCGGCAGGACGTGAGTGGGCGGCAGGACGTGAGTGGGCGGCAGGACGTGAGTGGGCGGCAGGACGTGAGTGGGCGGCAGGACGTGAGTGGGCGGCAGGACGTGAGTGGGCGGCAGGACGTGAGTGGGCGGCAGGACGTGAGTGGGCGGCAGGACGTGAGTGGGCGGCAGGACGTGAGTGGGCGGCAGGACGTGAGTGGGCGGCAGGACGTGAGTGGGCGGCAGGACGTGAGTGGGCGGCAGGACGTGAGTGGGCGGCAGGACGTGAGTGGGCGGCAGGACGTGAGTGGGCGGCAGGACGTGAGTGGGCGGCAGGACGTGAGTGGGCGGCAGGACGTGAGTGGGCGGCAGGAGGAGACGAGTGCTCGTGGGAGAGCCTGGAACTCATTGGGGTGATCCGTCTACTGCACCTCACTGCACCTCACTGCACCTCACTGCACCTCACTGCACCTCACTGCACCTCACTGCACCTCATTGCACTTCAGAGCAAGCCTGGTGTGATGATGACATGTTTTCCGCAACATACCTTTCCTCAACCCCATCACGACTCCCTCCCTCCCTCCAATCCCTCCTCCTTGTAACCTCTCCTTTCCTCTCGTGCCAACCTCTCTCTTCTCTATCCTTTCTCTCACCCTTCCCCTCCCCCCCCAGGCTGTACGTTCACTCCTCACCTACCTCGCCATCTGACTTTTGAGGCGCCTCAAATGCCCATCCCCGCATCTCCCCACCTTCCTCCCCCTCCCCAACCCCCCCCCCCCCCCCCCCCAACAGGCTCTACACATCGCTCCTCACCTTCCTCGCCATCTGTGCGCGCCGCTTCCGCAGTGCTGACGTGGACATCTCGCCAGCTGTCATGGCGCTCATCCTCAGGGAGCTCCCCGGGGAAGAGACCTCCTCCCACCGCTCCCTGGACATGGTGCGTGCTGGGGGTGCTAAGGATCGGGGGGAGGGGAAAGGGGGGTAGGGAGGAGGGCGCCTTACTTGCTGTCATGGCGCTCATCCTCTGGGAGCTTCCCGGGGAAGAGACCTCCTCCCACCGCTCGCTTGATATGGTGGGTGGGTGCTGGTGGGTGGCAAGGGGAGGGGGTTGGGGTGGGGTGGGGTGGGGTGGGGTGAGAGGAGGGAGGGCAATGGGACTGCCTCCGACCGCTCCCTGGTCATGGTGGGTGGGTGTTGGTGTGGGGGGAAAGGGGGGTGAAAGTGAGGGAGGTGGGGGGTTGGGAAAGGGAGGAAGAGACCTCCTCTCCTCTGACCGCTCCCTCCCTGCACATGGTGCATGGGTGTTGGAGGGGGGATTGGGTTTGGGTGTTGCGGAGGGGGACTGGGATGGGAAGGGAGGGAAGCTCTACCTTTGTTTTTTGAAGGTTGAATTTGAGAGTTCTCACAGTCAAGGTTCAAAAGAGCAGCATCCTGCCCTGCCAGCTGTCATGGCTGCCCTGCCAGCTGTCTGTCATGGCTGCCAACCGCAAATAGCATCTTGTGAAAGAGGCATCCTGCGACCGCTCCTTGGATATGGTGGGTGTTGGGGACAGGGGGAAAGCGGGAGGGAGGGTGGGAGAGAGCGCCTGTGCTCCCTATGTGTCTCCCTGCCACCAATGGCTCTAAGACTCTCCCATACTCCCCCACCCAGGCACTTCCCTTCTAACTCAGTCGCGTGCACAACCTGACATTCTGTTACCTTTTGAGTCAACTCAAGCACATGCGTTCACCATCACACTTGCTGCCCAAAACCCCGATTCCGATTCCGATGTGTCAATCTATCAACTGATGTCATCCCTCCGTCAACCCTTCCTCTCCGCTTCCCGTCACCCTCCTCCCTCTTCTCTGAACCCCCTTCCTCGCGACTTCTCTTCCCACTTGACCTGCCAGTTGGAGCGGCAGCGCAGGGAGATGCAGCGAGCCACACACGCCCTCCTCTCGCCGCACCTCCCCGCCCTCATCCGCACTCTCTCCCACGACGCCTCCTCCTCCCCCTCCCCCCTCACTCGCTCCCTCGCACTCGCCGCCCTCTCCTCCCTCCTCTCCCACTCCGCCGACCCAATCGCTGCTTCTGCCAGCCTGGCGCCGACCAATGGCATTGCGACAGCTGGACGGGACCACAGAAGCATCTTCGCGCAATCTATGGGCGGCGGGCAGAATCAGAATCTGCTGATTGGATTTGGGCGGCTGCCGGATTTGGCACCAGGGATGACTTCACAGCTGGCAGTGGCGTCCACGTCAGCAGCGGCTGTGCTGAGTCAGATGCAGGCGCATGGAATGGTGGAGGCGTGCATAGCTGACGTCAGCAAGGGGATCTCAGAGGTGGGTGGGGTTGCATGGCATGTGACATGTGTGAATCTGAGTGAACTGAAACCAAATCTACATCTACTGAAACCATTCATGTTGATTCAGCATCTTGTTTTGAGTACCTTCTGCACAATTTTTTCCTTTGGGGCTTCAGTGGAGACCTTGCTTGCAGTTCCCTACTCCTGGACTGTGTACGTTACCACACCCTCGTCTTTCCCCTGTGCCACGCTAACACGCACTCCCCTCCCTCCCCCCCCCTCCAAACTGCTTTCGATCCCCCTCCCCTCAGGTGCTGCTACTCCCCTCAGCCGATGCCCAGCGCCAGGCGTTCGTGACGGAGGCATGCCTCTCACTGCTGCTCTCCCACACCCCCCCACCCCACCCCAACCCCCCCCCTCACCCCACCTTCCCCCTTCACCCCTCCCCTCAGGTTCTGCTACTCCCCTCAGCAGACGCCCAGCGCCAGGCATTCGTGACGGAGGCGCGGCTGTCGCTGCTCCTCTCCATCGCAGCCCCCACGGGCCCCCAGGAGCTGCTGCTGCTGCTCAACGCTCGACCTCCCCTGTTCACCCCTCCCTGTTCATCCCTCCCCTGTTCACCCCTCCCCTCAGGTGCTGCTGCTCCCCTCGGCTGATGCCCAGCGGCAAGCCTTCGTGACGGAGGCGCGCCTCTCACTGCTGCTGTCCATCGCGGCCTCCACGGGGCGCCAGGGGCTGCTGCTGCTGCTCAACGCGGGCTTCCTCCGTGCCATGGCTGCATGCCCCTCGCTCGACGCCCCCGTCTCTGTGAGCACCTGCAATCCCTGCACCAGACTGCACTGCACCGAACTGCACCACACCGCACTGCACTGCTCTGCACCGCATTGCACTGCATTTGCTCACATGACTTGCCATGCTGCACATTGTCATTGTATTGTGTGGGCTTATTGACGCCAAGAGTTGACTCTCTAATCTCGAGGTTTCTGATGAAGTCGTGTCATTCGTGATGCTCATGTGCCTTGCTACCGGTAGTTGATCTGCCTGTGCTATGCCATGCCATGCCAAAACATCACTTAGCAGGTGTCGTTTTTTGGTGGAGCCAGGTTCTGAGATCCATGTTTGAACCATTTGTGGTGTCTGCAGTTGGAGTTTAATTCCTCCACTGTCGCTCCTTCTCCCGCTTATCCTGTTCTCAGCAACACCACACCACCCCCACCAACCCTAATGGCCCATCTCACACCACCAGTGCCTCTCATCTCTAAGCCCCCCATCTAAATTTATGCATTCTGTATCCCCTTCCTTTCCTCCTTATGCCACGCGAATCCGCTCCCCACCCACCAGGAATCATCCTACCTGGCGCCACAACCAGTGGGTCTCTCATCGCTGGACGTCCCTTCTGAGTCGCTCTGCTTCGCCCACCTCGTGGCCCCCGTGCTCCGCCTGCTGCTCGCCCTCTCCACCCTCGCCCCGCCTGACGCCTCTCTCTCCCCGCATGCAGCACCTTCAGATGCCACTGTGAGTAGCATGTTCGTGCCCATAGCCCCTCATATTCGACTCAGTTCATGTAGAATTTGAATGGGGGACACTGTGAGACGCCTCAAGGATTCTTGACGTGCTCCTTCCTACCATGAAGCAAGGTGCCTCGACAATAATCAGGACCCTTTGAGGCACCTCAACGGTCGTTTTGATGCCATGGCACCTCAAGGCACATTGAGTCTCTTGCACTTGCGGCTGTGCCATGCTGCTTTTCCCTGTTGTGCTGCCGCCTATCCCCCTCGTCCTTCCCACCACACATCCCTCTAATCGCATCCCTCACCCCCATTGCATCTCTCTCACCCCTCTGCCGTTGCACCTCTCACTCCCCGTGTCCCTACCCACACCGTCCAAGGCGGGCGTGGCATCACAGTTGCTGCACTTCGCCCTGCGCCTCAACTCAACCCCATGCTCTCCCGCACGCCCCCCTAGCACCTTTCTCACCCCCCCTCCTCTTGCCTCTTCCCCCTCTGCCCCTCTGGTCCCAAACACAGTCTAAGGCGGACGTGGCATCGCAGCTGGTCCACTTCGCCCTGCACCACGAGGCCATGCCTGTTGGAGGACCACTCTCGCTTGGCATCTTTCCCAACACCCCCTGCCCATCTGCCCCTCTGCCCCTCTGCCCCTCTGCCCCTCTCTCACACCTCTCTGCCACAGTCCAAGGCGGACGTGGCGTCACAGCTGGTGCACTTCGCACTCCACCACGAGGCCATGCTCTCGCGTCTGCTGGAGGACCGCTCGCCCGCCTGCAACCCCACCGACCTGCTGCTGCTCTCCCTCTCCACCGCCTTCCTCTCGCGGGTATGTACCACCATGTGCTACATGCCCAAAGCAAAGGGTACCTGCCTCCACTGTCTCTCTCATCTCATCCATTCGCTCCCATCGACTGCTCGCCTGCTTGCAACCCCACCGACCTGCTGCTGCTCTCCCTCTCCACCGCCTTCCTCTCGCGGGTAGGTACCATGTGCTTCGTGCCTTAAGCAAAGGGATCCTGCCTCCAGTGTCTCTCTCATCTCGTCCTCTCACTGCTCGCCCGCCTGCAACCCCACCGACCTGCTGCTGCTCTCCCTCTCCACCACCTTCCTCTCGCGGGTAGGTACCATGTGCTTCGTGCCTTAAGCAAAGGGATCCTGCCTCCAGTGTCTCTCTCATCTCGTCCTCTCACTGCTCGCCCGCCTGCAACCCCACCGACCTGCTGCTGCTCTCCCTCTCCACCGCCTTCCTCTCGCGGGTAGGTACCATGTGCTTCGTGCCTTAAGCAAAGGGATCCTGCCTCCAGTGTCTCTCTCATCTCGTCCTCTCACTGCTCGCCCGCCTGCAACCCCACCGACCTGCTGCTGCTCTCCCTCTCCACCGCCTTCCTCTCGCGGGTAAGCTCCTTTCTATGTGCTACGCGCCCCAAACCAAGGGGGGTACCTGCATCCTCCCTCCCGTCACTCACTCCGGTCTCCACCAAAGCGCGTTTCAAGGTTTACCTTGCAAGGGTTTATAAGCTTGTGAATAATGTCCCTTGTTTTCTTTTCTTCCCCCTGCCTTCCTCCCTCAAGTAATCCCTCTCTCCCTCTCCCTTTCTCTCTCCCTTTCAAGTTTCAACTCCTCTCCATCTCCTTCCCTTTTCCTCCCACCACTCCAGGTCCTCTTCTGGGCCAACACCTCGCAGCTGATGGGATGGAAAGATCCCTTTCTCTCTCCCTTCCAAGTTTCAACTCCTGTCCATTACCGTCCCCTTACTTCCCTTTCCCTCCCGCTACTCCAGGCCCTTCTCTGGGCCAACCCATCTCAGCTGGAGGGGCTGCGGGCCCTCATGCTGCGCGCAGCAGCTGCGTACAGCGTGGGTGATGGGATGGGAAGACTCATTTCTCTCTCCTACGTTCAATCTTCAACCCCTCTCTCCCTCGTTTCCCATCCACCCCTCTCAACCTCAGGCACTTCTCTGGGCCAACCCCTCGCAGCTGGAGGGGCTGCGGGGCCTCATGCTGCGGGCAGCAGCGGCATACAGCGTGGGCATACTGGTGACGATGAGAGCCGTGTGAATGATGCACTTTCGTTCACCATCCCTCCCTCTCTCCCTCTCCCTCTCTGCTGTAGGCCCTTCTTTGGGCCAATCCCTCCCAGCTGGAGGGGCTGCGCGGCCTCATGCTGCGGGCAGCAGCGGCGTACAGCGTGGGCGACGGGGAGAGTCGTGTGAAGTATGTGCGGCAGCGCGTGGCCAGAGAGGAGGAGGACCGCGCAGGGGAGATCGGCGGGATCTCACTCTCCCTGCTCGTGCCAGAGGTGAGTATTGAGTCGACTCAGCACTTGAAGTATGTGCGGCAGCGCATGGCGAGAGAGGAGGAGGACCGCGCAGGGGAGATCGGCGGGATCTCACTCTCCCTGCTCGTGCCAGAGGTGAGTATTGAGTCGACTCAGCACTTGAAGTATGTGCGGCAGCGCGTGGCCAGAGAGGAGGAGGACCGCGCAGGGGAGATCGGCGGGATCTCACTCTCCCTGCTCGTGCCAGAGGTGAGTATTGAGTCGACTCAGCACTTGAAGTATGTGCGACAGCGCGTGGCCAGAGAGGAGGAGGACCGCGCGGGGGAGATTGGTGGGATCTCGCTCTCCCTGCTCGTGCCAGAGGTGTGTTGATGTGTTGATGCATTGATGTGCGGATTGGGGAGAGCCGCGTGAAGTACGTGCTGCAGCGAGTGGCTAGAGAGGAGGGGAGTGTGGGGAGGATTGGTGGGATCTCACTCTCTCTGTTCGTGCCAAAGGTGAGTTGCTGTGCTCCTCTTCAATCACTCATCTCCCCCATCTGTGCATCCTCCCACCTTTCGCAGGAGGAGCATGCAATGGAGGAGGGTGTGCTGAGAGTGAGGGCGAATCTGATGTCGTACCTGCGCTCCCTCGTCGCCTTCAAAGGCCTCCTGCTGCCTGCCGCTTCCAAGCACCAGGTACTTTTCCATGATATGCTTTTTGTAAGAAGTTGTCCTTTTGAGACGCCCCAAAACTCCCTGCCGCCTCCAAGCAGGTACTTTGCCGTGATGCTTTCAATAGCAGTTTTTCTTGTTCAGGGTCCATCTTGCCTGCCCTTCACTGCCTGTGCTCGCCGTCACATTTAATGATGTATTGCGGGCATCCCTCCGATGTCACATTTGCAACACGTCGTTTCACTCCTCCTAACATACCCATTCTTTCTGTTTTTCATCAAGCTCTCTCTTCCGCTCCTTGCCTGCCACGTGGCAGCATCAGGGCCCCACGTTGAGTCTCTTATCAGATCTGCTCCGTCAGATGGTGATTGATCTTCAAGCAGCTGTGGAGGCTCGTGGGACTGCGCTCACCAAGGTCCGTGCGCGCCTCTCACTCTTCAGTGCCACTCTGCAACCCATAGCACCGCACGGCACCACACTGCATAGCACAACAACACGCAGCACTGTAGAGCAGCTCCGTCAGATGGTCATTGACCTGCAAGCAGCTGTGGAGGCTCGTGGCACTGCGCTCACCAAGGTGAGTGTGTGAGCCTCTCACAGCGCCGCACTGCACGCACCGTACAACACCACACTCCACTGTGCAGCACCTGCAGCCGTGCTTGGTCAGATGGGCATTGACCTGCAGGCAGTCGTGGCCCATGGCCCCACCGCGCTCACCACTGCGTGACCTCATTCAACCCTTTCAGTACCGCACCATACCGCTCTGCACCACCCCGGGTTGTATTCTTTTTGCTAGCTTCCACACAGTACGTATCTGCATTTGCGATATTGTTGATGTAGTGGTGAAAATCTGCTGAAACCTGCTTCCTCTCCTAATCCTCTTTCTTGCCCCATCATATTTTCATGATATGTCATGGCATGGCACAACATGGCATGGCACAACATGACATGGCACGACATGACATGGCACGACATGGCATGGCACGACATGACATGGCACAACATGGCATGGCACGACATGGCACAACATGACATGGCACGACATGGCATGACATGGCATGGCATGGCATGGCATGGCATGGCATGGCATGGCATGGCATGGCACGGCATGGCATGGCATGGCATGGCATGGCATGGCATGGCATGGCATGGCACGGCATGGCACGGCATGGCATGGCACGATATGGTATGGCATGGCACGATATGGTATGGCATGGCACGATATGGTATGGCATGGCACGATATGGTATGGCATGGCATGGCGCATGACGGCACCCATCAGGTGGTGGATGTGAACGATATGTCACGGCACGAAGCAGAGGAGCTCATCCGCGCCACTGCCTTCCACTCGCCCCACGCCGCTGCCCACTCCCACCTCCCCCTCCGCCAAGCGTGCGTACTTCCTCCTGCCCTCTACCCTCCTGCCCTCCTCACCTCATCCCTGCTTTTCTTCTTGTGAGTTGACTCAATACAGTACAAGGCAAGGCACACGCCATCAGCTGGTGGATGTGAACAGCAGACATGTCACGGCATGACACGAGGCAGAGGAGCTCATCCATGCCACTGCCTTCCACTCACCCCACACCGCCCAACAACACTCCCACCTTCCCCCCTGCCAATCATATTCCCTCCTGCCAATCACTCTCCCTCCTGACCCATGTCTTCCTCGCCTCCTCATTTTCCTTGTACTTTCTTCCACATACCCCACTCCACCCACTTCCTCGCACCAACGTATTTCTCCCTGCACATTCGCTGCTCACCTTCTATCCTCAACCCCTTCACCTGAACGTAGAAGCACTTCCATTCTGTTTTTTACCCAGTGTTGCATCAACCCCAGAACGTGTACATGCTTAGGTTTTCCTCTCCCGCGTCTCCCAACTCTACCGCGTCTCCCACCCACCCCACTTCACCCTCTCGCCTCCACAGTCCTGAGTCACTCGTAACTCAAAATTTTTCTTCCATCTCTCTGCCAATCTCCCCACCTCTCACCACACAGGCGGTGCCAGGCGCTGCTGATCCTTGCAAGCCTGGCATCCACCAAGGAGCGAGCCCTCACAAAGATGCTCGTCAATTACTTTTGAGACGTCTCAAAACACATTCCCCGTACCTCCCTCCCACCACACAGGCGGTGCCAGGCGCTGCTGATCCTGGCAAGCCTAGCGTCCACCAAGGAGAGGGCCCTCACCTGGATGCTCTACATCTGGTTTTGAGACGTCACTGAGCTCATATCCCCTTTCTCTCCCCGACCACACAGGAGGCGTCAGGCGTTGTTAATCCTGGCAAGCCTGGCCTCCACCAAGGAACGCGCCCTCATCTGGATGCTACCTGCTGCGCCTCCTCCTCTCCCACTCTGCTTATCTGACCGCTCCCTGTGGCCCCCTTTCATCCGTGCGCCCCTCTTCGACTCTCTGCCCTTCTCGTCGCTCCCCTCTGTACAGGAGGCGTCAGGCGCTGCTAATCCTGGCGAGTCTGGCATCCACCAAGGAGCGAGCTCTCGCCTGGATGCTCTACATTTGCGAACACCTGCTGCACCTCCTCCTCTCCCACTTCTCCCTCCACCAAACCCTCATCTCCCGCTCCTCGCCCCTCGCCTCCTCCCTCTCGCCCTCCCCTGCCACCTTCTCCTCCCGCCCGCGCTCCCTGCGCGTGCAAGGGCCTCGCGTCTCCCCCTCCCCCGGGGGGCCTGACGGAATGGGGTTTGGGGGAATGGCCGACGCGGGAGAAGATGCAGCAGCAGCAGAGGCGGCAGCGGCGGGGGTGGCAGGGGGGCACAGCAGGGAGGAGTTTGAGGCGGTGGTTGGGAGCACTGCTGACCTGGAGCTAGTGGCCCGTGAGGTGCTGCCAAGTGTCAACAGACTAGTGGAGGTGAACGAGGTGAGTTGGCTGTCACATGAATGCTCTCTGGGTTGAAAGATGTATGTTATATGGCTGTCTGAACAGTAACGAGTGTTTGAAGCATGTGCATATTATCGTCTGTACAGTCTGGGTCAATGGCATTGCTGAAGGGACATCATTGCTCTTCTGTTCAGTCTGGTTGCCACCCTCCCCAACCGTCAGTCGTGTCTTGCCCTTCACCTGGCCAAAGTTCATTCATGTGATACCCAGTTGCAAGCTCTCAATTCACCATTCGCCTATGCCACTTGCTCTCCCCCCATTACCGCTCCCCTTGCAGGACCGTGTGGGGTGCAGCACAGACTACATGAGGCGCCTTGCTCTCTCCCTGCGCTCCTCTCTGCTGCTCCAGTTCCATCTCTAACACTGCTAGTGTTCACCACTGCTCGTTGCCACACCGTTTGTGGCCAACTATAGATGGTCTCAGTCACATAGGCATGTTACAGTGTGTTGCCGCTTTTGGCCAACTCTTGAGACTTGAGCGGCTGTGAGTAGTGTCGATTGATGTCACGCTTATTTGACAGATGATTTTGTTGGAAATATCAAATATGCATGCTACCATTGCAGTGTTTTTGACAGACGTTTTTGTAGTGGTTACAGCGTTTTGTTCTAGCCTTATCCGTAGCTTAAGTTGACTGGTAGGTCAAGCATGAGATGCAATACAGTGCTTGTCAAAGTGCTGTGCTGTGTCATTCTTTCATCTCCAGAAGTTATACGATCAGCTTTACCAAGCTGGTGGTTAGCAGCATGCGTCCAAGAAAATTAATTCATGTTCACTAAGCCACCTGGTACCAGTTTTTGGTCTTGAGTTTAACTACGGTAAGAGCTTGAGGTCGGATACTAGTACGGTACAAGAACATCAATACCGTCATCGCCCGGATATAAGACATATATGTCTTATCTCGTACACTAGAAAAAATGCTTGGGTTATCTTATCTTGTATTTGGGGAAGTTTTGGGTGTCTTATAAGTCTTATAAATGGACAAAGAACCGTTTAGAAGATACCCCCTCGTTATACAGTTGTCCCTAATCCTTACACTAGCTTAACTCGTACACACAAATAGGTGTCTTATAATGAGGCTAGCCTGTTTATAAGAGACACCCGGATAATAGACAACCCCTGTCTACTATTCAACACTGTCTTATATCCGGGTGATGACGGTATAATCATGAACCTAAGACATAGTGAGCGATAATTGTGACTAATTTGCATAATTGCAATGCAAATACACCGCGCTTGTGTCAACCCTTAGGAGCACGCCGGACCAGGGCCATCCCTTCGGGAGCGCGCCGGATCAGAGCCATTCCTTCGGGAGCACGCCGGACAAGAAGCGCACCGGACCAGAGCCATCCTTTTAGGAGCGCGCCGGACCAGAGCCATCCCTTTGGGAGTGCGCCGGACCAGAGCCATCCCTTCGGGAGCGCGCCGGACCAGAGTGTCAAAGTAGTAGATTAAGTTAAGACTAGGGTTTGGGGTAGGAGGAGACTTGAGAGAGTAGCATGACGAGAGAGTTAGCCAAAAAGAGGTGCAATAATGAGAAATGGTACAAAGTTATAGGAAAGAAAGAAGTGGTGCACCACCAATAGTTCATAATAGCTACACTAAACTACAGCTACAAGCAGTTACAGATAAATTCTAACACTCCCCCATAACTGCCTGCAGCAGGAGTTTGTGCAGCAACACAGCCTGGATGGGTACACCACGAACAGAGAAAACAGCAACAGTAGACAAGAGCACTGACAACCGGTGCAGTGGTGGCAGATTCAGCTGCACCAACCCCTCAGCCAAGGTAGAAGCAACAGGCAAAGGTGCATGTGGCGGCAGGTCGCCTGGAGAGCGGGTGCGTGCGGCGGCAACGTGCGGCGGCACAAGCAGGGCTCAACGGCAGCACCTGCCGCTCAACAGCAGAAGACAGCAGAAGAAACAGCAGGTGGTGGCAGGGGCAGCAGCAGAAGGTGCCACGGTAGCAGCGGGCGGCAACTGCAGATGCCTAGCTGACTTCCGCCACCATCTCACCCTCCCCCCCACGGCGGCACGCGCAGCAGTGAGGGAGAGAGGAGGAGGGGCGGCTGCTGGCTCAGCATTTTCTCTCTCTCCACTCCCTCATACTCTCCCCCTTTCCCCTCACCCTCCCCCCCGCGACCTCTCTCCCCCCTCACGGCGGACCCCGCGGAAGGGAGGGGGAGCGTGGGCTGCCGCTGGCGCTGGTGTCCGCGCTGGCGCCTAGCGCTGGCGTCCGCGTCGGCGTCGGGCGCTGGCGTCCGCGCTGGCGACGAGCGCTGGCGTCCGCGTCGGCGTTCGTGCTGACGCGGGGCGCTGGCGTCCGCGCCGGCGTCCGTGCTGGCGCGGGGCGCTGGCGTCGGCGCTGGCGTCCGCGCTGGCGCCTGGCGCTGGCGTCCGCGTTCGGTGCTGCGAGCTGGCGTCGGTGCGCGCGTTCGCGGCCAGCGGCGGGGCGACGGGGCCGCGGGCGACGGGGTAGCGCGCGGGACGAGAGAGACGAACCAGGAGCGCGAATGGGGGGCGAAAACGAGGCCGCGACGAGACCAGCGGGGCGCACGATAGGGAGCGCCATGAAAACGGCTAACGGTGAGCCCATCATAAAGACAAAACAGCGGCCTAGGAACGTAACGGCTCTGATACCATGTCAAAGTAGTAGATTAAGTTAAGACTAGGGTTTGGGGTAGGAGAGAGTAGCATGACGAGAGAGTTAGCCAAAAAGAGGTGCAATAATGAGAAATGGTACAAAGTTATAGGAAAGAAAGAAGTGGTGCACCACCAATAGTTCATAATAGCTACACTAAACTACAGCTACAAGCAGTTACAGATAAATTCTAACACAGAGCCATCCCTTCGGGAGCGCGCCGGACCAGAGCAATCCCTTCGGGAGCGCACCGGACCAGAGCCATCCTTTAAGGAGCGCGCCGGACCAGAGCCATCCCTTTGGGAGCGCGCCAGACCAGAGCCATCCCTTCGGGAGCGCGCCGGACCAGAGCCATCCCTTTGGGAGCGCGCCGGACCAGAGCCATCCCTTTGGGAGCGCGCCGGACCAGGGCCATCCCTTCAGGAGCGCGCCGGACCAAAGCCATCTCCGTTGGGAGCGCACCTGGCTTGATGTCAAACTTGAGGAGCTCACTTAAAGCCTAGGCAGAGCCGCATGGCAGCAGTTGATGACCTTTCTACCCCACCCCAGTTTCACCAACCCACTCTCCCAAACACCCTGACGAGCAGGGTGCAAAAAAGGGTCCCACCATCGCCCCACTTCCCCAACCTCCCAACAACCACCCACTGCTGCGGTATCCTTTTCTGGCTCTGCTTCTGTGCTCCCCACTTCTTCATCCCGTTGGAATCACAATCCTGACTCTGCTGCTTCTCAAACGACGGGTACAACCTTGGTACGTTAGAAGCTCAGAGGTTGATAGGTTTCTGAGAATTCTCAAGCTCAAAGGTTGACAGGTCAGCAGTGAGTCGAGCCACATCAGTGTTCATGGCCGCCATGGTTGCCGGGAGCTTGCAGCCCGAACCAGCGCGGACGACGACCTAGTACGAAGCTTCCTATGAGCCGCGGGAATTGCATCACTCCTCTCCTCCTGCTGCTGCTTAATGCCGTTGGAGCTTCTTCTTCCTCGCACCTGCCTCTCTGCTGCAGTGACTTCTGCGGGCCGCAGAATCAGCGTTGTCCCCTCCGCCGCGCGGCTTTTCACGAACATCCATCCCAAAAAACACCGCTGGAGCTACATTGTAGTCACCCCGTATCTGCATGCGATGTTCGATGTGCCTACAGTGAACTCGGGTACATTGTACTTATAGGTTCTGCTACAGACATTTTACTTCGAATCCCCTTACGGGGTGGAAATAGGGTAACCACATAGTACATACTCCAATAAATGTGTAGTAACTACATAGTAGATATTTCAAATTTACTCTGAACCTACTCCCTCAGCAAGCATAGAGTAGGTACATAGTATGTAGTGCATAGTGCATATACAGCAAATTTTGGCATGATTCATTGCATTTGATTTACGATTCCAGGTACACGCTTATTTGTTAAAACTCGGTGAAATTGAATATTTTTATAGAACGTTACAAATAGACATCCCACCAATACAACTATACGTGGTACTGCCCTACTAAGTCGCCTTGCGCGTGCAATCGATAAACACCTCCCTGCAAAGCAAGAGTCAATAATTTACAAGTAGAGAGCGCCAAATACGTACGAGGGTTCAGCCAACACTCGACAGAAAATACAGAACGAAATTGATGACAACAAAACATAATTGCACATTTTGCATAGGAAAACGTGTAGCCTGCAAAATCGCGACACGTTGATATACCGTTAAGAGTTAATCAAACAGACAACAATAAGTTAATGGTTAGCACAACAGACAACAGAAACTAAGCAGAGTGCTTACAGTAGTAACAACGCTCCCGCACCAAACGCCATCGCCACGCCCATATCGCCACGCCCATATCGCCACGCCCACATCGCCACGCCCACATCGCCACGCCCACATCGCCACGCCCACATCGTCACGCCCACATCGCCACGCCCATGTCGCCACGCCCATGACGCCAGCCATATTGCCACGCCCATATCGACGCGCGCAAATGCCACGCCAATATCGCCTGCAGTAGTGTGGTAAGGCAGATGCAAACGACTGAGAATCAATTAGTCGCGCTGAAGACTCCCAAGCAGAAAAAACGAACAAGAACGTGGCCTGGCAGGTGAAACTAAAGAGCAGGGAACGAAACAAAATTGTGTGGAAGAAATGGGAGGAGGAAATGAGAAGGGTGGGTATTGGAACTACCCAGTTATGTGTGGTCGCGTCAGCCAGAAATCTGAGTATAAACCAATCGGAAGCCAGAGAGCATTATTTTCTGCATCTGTCGATCGTAGCCATCCAATGTTGACGATTGACGGCTGATATTCCAACCCTTGGTCACCACACTTATCTCTATGGTTTGAGTGAAGTCAGGAGAAATCTCGACCATTCACTGCCTTCTAGATCTACGGTGCGAATTCCAACCTTACCTAACACACCTCTGATCTAAACCGTTCAGGCGATTCTGATCGACGGCGAGCGATCGAACCTGCACCAATTGCCAAAATCACTATAAACCGTCGATCTCGTCAATTGACGGCTAAAAGTAAATGTGATTTGAGATGCTTGTGAAGGTAAACCCAGCCGTATTTTTCATTGGTCGTTCGGATTTACAGCTCTGTCGTACTGACAAAGCGTCACTATTTGTGTCAAAACAGCCCGTGGCGTAAAAGAGAATCTAAAAGATTGTACAAGTATACGTTTAAGACAGTGTCGCAAATTTTGTGCACGCTGAACTGACAATATCGAGAAAACATTACTGTTCACGCGGGGTGGGGTCATTGTGGTGGCTTTGTAGGTGGGTGGTGCTTCTTGCCCTGTTGGGCGTTTGGTACGGGATGCACTCATTGGCCGATGTGCCTGGTTTGTAAATGTTCCCAACCCAGCAACATTGTATTCAGTCTGTTGGGTCCTAGGCTCGGCATGCGAGGTAGGTATGGGGCCTTACGAAATTGCCTGTAGATTCATTGTATTGAGAAGGTAGCTACCCCAAGCCAAGCTTCGAAGCACCCACTTCCTTGCCCGATAGGCCAAACCCAACTTTTGCAATTTTGGGATGTCGTTCTCTGACCGCTTGGTCTGGGGATGCGAGACGGCAGCAGGTGAGAGGTAGGTTCTGATTTTGTCGCTGCCTTCGCCAAGCCATGTGCTCCCGCCGTCAGAGAACCTTCAGCTGGCGATAACGATGTCCCCGCTGGTTTCTGAGTCACCACTCCCGACTCTACAGCATCCGACGCTACCGCATCCGACGCCTCCGATTCCGACGCCACCGCTTCCAACGCCACCACTTCTGACGCCTCTGATTTCAAAGTAATAGATTCCGACGCCACCCGTTCCGATGTCACGGATTCCAAGAAGGTGGGGGATCTCGACGTCACAGCCGGCAGTACAGACGCCATTGTTGGAAGTGTGGGGGACGGGATTGCCCCCCACGCTAAGACCCCCCTTGACTCGGACCAAGGGGGGGTGTTTTCACGGAAGGTTGGGGTGACGGCGGATTGTCCGCGTCGCCACGCAACCAAAGTTCACCCGGTTGGGTCCGAAACTTTGTGGGGGCTACACTTGGCAGCCCCGTAAGCACAAACGAAAATAGCGAGAGATCAAGCGAATGCGTTGAACACTTTGCTACACTCGCTACACTTTAGTGTAACACACGCATTTGGTGTGTTGAAATGAACTCGGCAAGGTCCGAACATGTGAGCACGGACGTTGCGGAAATTGGACGTCCCAAGTACGAATTTCCGTCGAGTCGCGCGCGGTTCGATGTTACATTTGTGCTTGCATATTTTAGATATAAAACCAGAGAGCAATCTAGAGAGTTCATCTTCAATTCGTAGCTTGTACCCAGCCATACATATTATACAATTTCTCTCTTGCTACTTAGGCGTTTTCATTGATCTCAAGTGCTACGGAATCCTTGCTCCGAGCCCGTCGTATCGATCCTAGGCTCTGCCTCTAACTCGCCAAGTTCATTCTGTGGCGTTAGTTAAACAGAGGCGGATTCTTTCATGGTATGAGAGCTAGATTAGGAGTGCTCGCTCAATCGTTGCTACGCCATGGGTTCCTCCGATAATTCGTCGACGACGAATGCGCCAACGACCCCTTCCCTCCCGGCGGACTTCTCGACAACGCCGCACGTTGTCGACTTGAGCGCGGTGCCGATTTTCAACGGGGAGCACTTCTCCTCGTGGCGCTTCAAGCTCAAGGTGTATATGATGGAGCGCGACTTGTGGGGCTTCTTCGATGGGTCGGCATCGAAGCCCACGTCGGACGCTTCAACCGCGGAGAAGGAAGCGTGGGTGCGAAAGGACAAACAGGCGTTTGCCTTTCTTGTCTCCAAGCTAAGCCTCCAACTCGTCCCGATCGTGAGTCCGTGCATCGACCATGACGGCGTGACTCGTGAAGCGTGGAAGCGACTCGAAGGAGAGCACGTCTCCAAGTCGCTTCATAGCAAGCTTCAAGCGCGCCTCGACTTCTTCACGGTGCGGATGAGGGACGGCGAGTCAATGCGCGCGTACGTCAACCGCGTGGAGGAGCTTGGCGAGCGTTTGGTGGAACTCGACGCGAGCGTGGAGGACAACGATTGGATCATGACGCTCCTCGCGGGCCTCGGCGAAGCATGGTCAACGGTGATTACGATGTTGGATGGGACGCAAGACACGTGGAAGAAGGAGCAAGTGGTGGCACGCCTCATCAACGAAGAGGCGAGGCGCACGAAATTGCATGGCGATGCAATTGGCGCGGCACACTTCTCCCGCGATGCGAAGGCGAAAGGGACGGATCACTTCAAGCGGCGCAACGATGGCAACAACCGCGGGAGCTCGAGCGGGAGCGCGGCAACCTCAAGCTCATCACGAGGAGGACCGGCCAACGCCAATCGAGCTCGGACGCACAACGGAGCTTGTCGTTTTTGCAAGAAGACCGGACATTGGTGGCGCGAATGTCCCGTCAAGCCGGCGAATTGGAAGCCGTCTTCAAGTGACGACAACCGGCGCGCGCATGTGGCGACATGCGACAACAACGACCGGGAGTTCGTCTTCGTCGCAAGTTGAATGACCGTCGGTGGTGTTGACGCGTGGATACTCGACACGGGTGCTACTCAACACATGACGGCGTGTGCGACGCTTCTCAACAACGTGACAACGGAGGCTCCTGTTAAACGCGTGATGTTCGGCAACCGTGACACGTTGGACGTCACGGGACAAGGCGACTTGCGGCTCATGGTGGACGGCGGTCCACTCACCATCAAGAACGTCTTGGTGGTTCCCGGGCTCGGCGCCAACCTCCTCTCCGTTTCTCAACTTACACGCAAGGGGATGCGTGTGAATATCGAAGGGACTATGATTGTGTTGAGCGCGGCGGATGGCGTACACATCGGCACGGCACGCCAAACGGGAGGACTCTTCATGCTCGACGCTCTCCCAAGTGTGGCGACGGCTCAAGCGGCTACCTCGACAACCACACTCTCAACGTGGCATAATCGGCCCGGCCACCTTCACCACGCAACTATTCAAGCTATGGCACGGAAGCCATTTCCACCAAGCACGAAGCCGAACGCCACCGAACCTCTCAAGCTCGTTCACACGGACTTGTGTGGACCGATCACTCCCGCGTCGAAGGGCGGCGCGCGCTACGTTCTCACGCTCCTCGACGACGGACTCGGATGTGTTGGATTCGGCTTCTCAAGACCAAGGACGCCAGTCAACCGCCATCAAGCAATGGGTCGCGGATGTGGAGACGGAAAGCGGCTTCAAGGTGAAGCGCTTTCGCTCGGATGGAGGTGGCGAATACACCGCTCGGGAGCTCGGCGATTGGTTGAAAGGGCGTGGGACCGCGCATGAGTTCTCGACGCCGTACACGCCTCAACAAAATGGAGCCGCCGAACGCTTGAATCGCACGCTCATGGAGTCGGCACGAAGTCTCCTCTCCCATGCTCACGCGGAGAAGCATTGGTGGGGAGAGGCGGTTACGTTGGCAACTTGGATTCGCAACCGGTGCGTGACCAAGGCGTTGCCCAACAAGACGCCTCTTGAGGCTTGGAGCGGTACGAAGCCGGACGTCACCGACCTTCGCACGTTTGGGTGTACGTGCTACTACCATGTCCCGGATGCTACACGGACCAAGCTTGAGGCGAAGGCGCGGGTGGCGATGTACTTGGGTCCAAGCGCGGATCACAAGGGGTGGCGCGTGTGGGACTTGGAGCACGGGAAACTCGTGGTGTCGCGCGACGTGGTGTTCTACGAAGACACCTTCCCCTCCAAGTCTACGAACGTGCCCTCGGTCATCATCGTCCCTCCACCCTTGGATGCCGCGGATGAGGCGGATGAAGTTCCTACGGCTCTTCCTCCTAGTGCGAGTGAGGGGGAGAATGGATCGGGTGCGGTTGGAGTGAGTGAGGATGAAGGAAAAACCAAGGAACGTGACCCTTCGTCTCCTCCTCCTCGTATCACTCCCACCCTCGCATCCACTCGCACTCGAAGGAACCCTCATCCCAACTCCAAGTTCGATGACTACTCTCTCGTGGCGGGGGACGATGAGGGAGGGGGAGACGCTATGTGTCTTGAGGCGTACACCGACACCCCGTCCACCTACCACGGCGCCATGAGCTCGGCGGAAGCGGCGGAATGGGAACGTGCGCTTCAAGAAGAGTATGATTCACTCATGGCGAACGACGTCTACGAGCTTGTCCCCATGCCTCCCGGCGCCTACCTCGTTGGCTCTCGTTGGGTCTTCAAGAAGAAGCTCGGCCCCAACGGAGAAGTGGAGCGGTACAAGGCGCGGTTGGTGGCGCAAGGCTACACTCAAAAGGAGGGTCTTCACTACAACGAGACGTTCGCTCCCGTCGCTAAGTCCGCTACGTTGCGCACCCTCTTGGCGTTGGCGGGAGGTGTCCACTTGGAGGTGGAACAACTCGACGTGAAGACGGCGTTTCTCTACGGTCGTCTCAAGGAGGAGGTGTACATGAAGCAACCTCCCGGGTTCGACGACGACTCCGACCGCGTGTGCAAGCTCAAGCGCACAATCTACGGCCTCAAGCAAAGCCCTCGTGCGTGGTACACGAGGATTGACGAACACCTACTCTCATTGGGGTTCGTGCGGAGCGAGTGTGACCACGCGCTCTACGTGCTCAACAAGGACGAGAAGAAGCTCGTTCTTCTCCTCTACGTCGACGACCTCCTTCTCGTGTCGGATTCCAAGGCACTTGTAGCGGACGTGAAGACGAAGCTTGCCGCCGAATTCTCCATGCGTGACCTCGGCGCCGTCTCCCACTACCTAGGGATGCACATCGATCGCGACCGAGGGAACAAGACCCTCGCCCTCCACCAACACAAGTACTTGGAGAGTGTGGTGGATCGCTTCGGCATGATCGAGAGCAAGCCTACACCGACACCCATGGAAGCGGGGTTTCATCCCTTGGCCGTGAGCGACGAGAACCCGATGGATCCCGAGAGCGCCAAGACCTTCCACTCGGTTGTTGGGTCTTGCATGTATGCCGCGGTGAGCACGCGACCCGACCTCTCCTTTCCCGTTGGAGTGCTTGGGCGTGTCGTCTCCAACCCCATGGTCGAGCATGTGCGAGCGTCACGACGCCTCCTTCGCTACATCAAGGGGACCACTCGTATGGGGTTGCACTACGAGAAGGGACCCGTGGTGCTTCAAGGCTACACGGATGCGGATTGGGCGGGAGATCCTTCAACCCGCCAAAGCACCTCGGGCTATATCTTCACCCTCGTGGGAGGTGCAATAAGTTGGCAAAGCAAGCGCCAAAACTTGATTGCACTTAGCTCCACCGAAGCGGAATACGTGGCGCTCACTCGTGGTGGTACGGAAGCGGTTTGGCTAAGGCGTCTTCTTGCCGAGCTTGGGCACAAACAAGAAGGCCCCACTCCCATCTACGTGGACAACCAAGCCGCTATTGGCCTAGCCAAGAACTCGGTCCTTCACGGAAGGACCAAGCATATTCAAATCCGCCACCACTTCATTCGTAAGCTTGTTGAAGACAACGAAGTCGAGCTTCGTTACATCAAGACCAAATCTCAACCCGCGGACTTCCTTACCAAGCCATTGCCTAGAGATGCTCTTCATGCATGTTGTGCTAGGGTAGGCTTGCATGCTTAGGTGTGCGTGGGGTGCAAGGGGGAGTGTTGGAAGTGTGGGGGACGGGATTGCCCCCCACGCTAAGACCCCCCTTGACTCGGACCAAGGGGGGGTGTTTTCACGGAAGGTTGGGGTGACGGCGGATTGTCCGCGTCGCCACGCAACCAAAGTTCACCCGGTTGGGTCCGAAACTTTGTGGGGGCTACACTTGGCAGCCCCGTAAGCACAAACGAAAATAGCGAGAGATCAAGCGAATGTGTTAAACACTTCGCTACACTCGCTACACTTTCGTGTAACACACGCATTTGGCGTGTTGAATTGAACTCGGCAAGGTCCGAAAATGTGAGCGCGGACGTCGCGGAAATTGGACGTCCCAAGTCCGAATTTCCGTCGAGTCGCGCGCGGTTCGATGTTACATTTGTGCTTGCATGTTTTAGATGTAAAACCAGCGAGCAATCCAGGGAGTTCATCTTCAATTCGTAGCTTGTACCCAGCCATACATATTATACAATTTCTCTCTTGCTACTTCATCGCGAAAATGGCAAGTGCCGAAAGTCACAAAAATGTCACAGAAATGTGACTTTTATGTGACAGCAAGTCCGGCGTTTTTTAGTCATGGTTGAAAGTACCGGCCACGATGTGACCTACGAAGTCACAAAAAAGTCACGTTGATGTGACCAAATGTCATACAGAATGTCACATTGTAGTGTCTCATGAAATGATGTTCTCGTCACATCTTAGTTAACATGCCACGTGGACGCCCTGCGTCCACGTGTATTAAGATATTTTGATACGTGTCACTGTTGGTGATTGGTCGAAATAGACCAATCAAATGTCAGCGAGCCACATGCGAAATTAGTATTTGATTGGCCGGCGATTTTAGAACAGTGACCCACCAGGCGACGCGCCCGAAACGCAGCGTCGCCATTTAGTACGCCGAAATTTCAGAACAGCAAGAAGTAGATGACACTTTCGAATGGCTTCTTTAGTCACACATGCATACATGGATGTACGAACTAGAGATACTGCACAGGTGTGCAAACTACAGATACTGCAGAGGTGTACGAACAACAGCTACTGCACAGGTGTGCAACATAAAGCCTGCACAACGTCTAGCTACGAAAACCGTGGTTTGCCAAACAGTCATGTATGGCCGTACGGGACACGCTGAAATCTGCACACAACAAAACAGATACTTCAACCTGCACACAAGGAAAATAAAGAACGTGATAGAACCTCAACGTGTTAGCGATCATAACCGCGCTAGCTGTTCTTAAAACAAATATCATACCTCCAGGTCGTCGGAGTGGACGAATCGGCGAGCCGAAGCCCCATCAGCCCGTGGCACTTTTGCACACCGCGATCTGCACAACGCAAAATTGATGGATAAGCGGAGAAACTGGACATTACACCTTTTACGAAATGCATAATCGGAGTCTGGGGCCGTACGACAGGAATATGTGCAACTGCATTTCGGTCGTTGTTGCTCGCACATGCTACACAAAATGGCATGACAGGTGTCCCGTGCGATCGCACTACAACTTTTGCGAACTGCCACGCGGAGATGAACACAAACAATATTAGGACAGAGGCCACGGGTTTCGATGGGGAAACACTCGTGAGCGCCACATGTCATATGTTAACTAACATAGAGAAACAAATGGTATCGCCATTAGCAAGAATGACATCACGATCGACACAGGCGTTTGCCTTTTTTCGCGATGGATGTTGCGTGCGGATCGGATCAAGGCCATGGAAAACAAACGAAAGTTGCTGGTGTGAGGATCGAGGATCGAGTTCAGAATCGAGAATGAGAATTGATTGATCACCTGGGTACAACACGAGGCTATATATAGGGCTCGACACAAGGGAGGTAACCAGGTGTTACGAGAAGGTTCTGCGGGTCGCGAAGCGTCCCGAACAGACCCTTCCCGAATTCGGTAGAAAGCAGTTCGGTGGCAACCGAATAGCTCCGAATTCGGTGTAACCTAGCATGGTGCCTATAACTATATATAATATATAGGAAAGCACCTAGCCTAGGAATCAAACAATTCATGCATGCAGAAATTAAACCTAAGCTAGCAGTAGCGTAAGGTAATAAAAGCAAGCATGAATAACAAGCATAAGCCGTCGTACTCTCACACGTCCCCCCCTCAAAGCTGGGTGGCGTGAGATACACCCTGCTTGACAAGATAGTCCTTGAGAGCACGGCGTGCGTTGCCCATATCAGCTTCTGCAACCCAACTGTCCTCAGTGGGGTCGTATCCCTTCCAGCGTATCAGGAACTCGAGGGTCTTGCCGCCGCGGCGCCGATGAGTGAGAACGCGCTCGATCTCGTACTCGGGTTCATCCTGCACAAGAACAGGTGGTGGTGGCGGTAGCTGCCGTCCCTGGAATTGTTGGTTGGGGTCCTTGTAGGGCTTCAGTAGCTGAACATGGAAAGCGTTGTGAAGCTTCCATGTATCTGGTAAGCGCAAGCGGAATGTAACTGGTGTCACCTGTGCCTCCACGAGAAATGGACCACAGAAGCGAGGCCGGAGTTTGGATGGTAGGTGAGACAGGTTCAAGTTGCGCGTGTCAAGAAGCACCTGATCTCCGACTGCTACTGAGTGATCTCGTCGCTGACGATCGGCATACTGCTTATGGGAGTTCTGCATCGTGGTGAGACGTCGCTGAGTCTTCTCCCATAGCTGCTGCATGGTGGTGACGAAGTCGTGTGCGGCTTGGACGTGTGCCGGTGTGGTTGGCTGCTATGGTGTGAGTGGTTCCCGTCCGTAACACAGGAAGAAAGGTGTTTTCCCTGTGGCCGCATGTGAGGCGTTGTTGTAAGCGAACTCTAGGGTCGGTAACTGTGTGTCCCAGTGGCTGACATCATCCTTGCAAGCTGTGCGTAGTAACTGTTCAACCACCTGATTGAGTCGCTCTGTCTGTCCGTCAGTCTGGGGGTGGTATGCTGAAGACATCGCAAGCTTAGTCCCCAACAGTCCCATGAGCTCCTTCCAGAACTTACTAGTGAACTTGGGATCTCTGTCTAAGATGAGTGTAGCGGGGATGCCGTGGATGGTGATGATGCGGTCGAAGAAGAGTCGAGCAGTTGCTTCAGCTGTAGCTGTGGCGTTGGTCGGTATGAAGTGACCCATTTTGGAGAACTTGTCGATGACTACGAGGATGGAATCGTGTCCCCGTGAGGTCGAAGGAAGTCCTGTGATGAAGTCGAGACTAACGACCTGCCATGGCTGCTCCGGTACGGGTAGAGGCTGAAGTAACCCTGCTTTTTTCTGCTTGCTACTCTTCATCCGCTGGCACGTGTCGCAGGAGGTGACGAACTGCTGCACGTCTGCTGCCATCCGAGGCCAGTAGTAATACTTTGCTATTCCCGCTAACGTCTTGTTGCTCCCGAAATGTCCCGCGTATGGTACGTCGTGAAACTCCTCCAATAGGATCTGCCGTAGCGGGGCGTAATTCGGAACCCAAATCTTTCCTGAACCCTTCCTTACCGCTAAGTCTTTCTCCCACTGTAACAGCTTCTGCTTCTCTGCCGTTGCTATTTCGCCGTCCACGGAGTACCCATGCTGGAATAGACCCTTGAGCAGAGGGTTCATCCCGTCGAGCTGGATGCCTGCTACATGTCCGGGGCGGCTCAACGCGTCTGCCTTGTTGTGTAGCCCGGGTTTGTAGACGATGTCGTAGTGGAAGTGGGTCTCCAAGAAATCCACCCACCGCACCTGTCGTCGTGAGAGCGTCGGCTGCGACTTCAGGTATTTAAGGCTGCAGTGGTCTGTATAGACTGTGGTCTTGGCTCCCTCTAGGTAATACCTCCACGCCTTGAAGGTTACGACTATAGCTAAGGCTTCCTTGTCGTGGATTGGGTAATTCAGTTCTGCTCCGTGCAGTTTCTTACTGAGGTAGGCGATAGGCTGTAACCCGTTCCCGTGATCCTGCATCAGTACTGCTCCGACTGCCTGGTCACTAGCGTCTGCTTCAACTACGTAGTCCTTGTCGGGGTCCGGTAGGATGAGTACTGGCGCTGTGGTCAGTGCTGTCTGTAGCTGTTCCATGGCTTGCTGATGAGGAGCACCCCATTTGAAGGGCGTGTCCTTTTTCAGTAGGTCGGTCAGTGGCGCTGCTATCTTAGCGTACTGTGGCACGAACCTGTTGTAGTAGTTGGCGAAGCCGAGGAACTGCTGCAACTCTTTCACGTTCTCCGGAACCTTCCACTTTTTAACGGCTTCGATTTTCCGCGGGTCCACGTGTACGCCCTTGGCACTCACCATGTGCCCGAGAAACTGCACCTTCTCCAGTGCGAAGTCGCTCTTCGACAGCTTCACGTAGAACTTGTTCTTCCGCAGGATCTCGAACACCTTCCGCAGATGCTCCACGTGCTCCTTCATGTTTTTGGAGTAGATGAGAATGTCGTCCAGATATACCACTATGCACTCGTCCAGCAGGGGCCGTAGGATGTGGTTCATCTCCGCCTGGAACGTTGCTGGTGCGTTGCAGAGTCCAAACGGCATCACTAAGTACTCGTAGGAGCCGTATCTCGTACGGAACGCCGTTTTGTGGATCGAGTTGTCCGCCATCTTGATCTGCCAGTAACCTGACCGTAGGTCCAGCTTCGAGAAGACTGTTGCACCACGCAGTTGGTCCAGTAAGTCGTCGATGCGCGGTATGGGGTATTTGTTTTTGACTGTCTGTTTGTTCAGTGCACGGTAGTCGATGCACATCCGTAAACTGCCGTCTGGTTTCGGTGTGAAGAGAACTGGTGCGCCGTAGGGAGAGGTGGATGGTCGGATCAGTTGTCTGTCCAGTAGATACTCGATCTGTTTTTTCATGTCTGTCAGCTCGGTCGGACTCAGTCTGCATGGTCCACGTGAGACGGGTTTCGCACCTGGTTCCTCCACGATCTCGTGCTCGTGGGTGCGTGCAGGAGGTACGCCTGCAGGTAGTGTCAGAATGTTGTATTTGTCTAGCCTGCAGTGGGGTACTCTATAGCGAGTACAGCCCAATCTAGGGTTCCTATATGTACTCAACTGCTTGCTAGTGCAACTCCTCTTTCTGCCTCTAAACTTTCTACTACCTATCTTGACATGCTATCAGAGCAGGTTGACCCTCCTGGGTCGATCCTGTGGGTGGGCCCACCACCTAAGCCTTCCGCTGCTACTGCTACTGCTACTGCTACTCCCTGTCCGCCGCGCGCCCCGTGGCGCGCGGCGTCGAAACTAGGGTTTTCAGCCCGCCGTGCGCCCCGAGGCACGCGGCGGTTTTCTGCCCGCCGTGCGCCCCGAGGCGCGCGGCGGTTCTCTGCCCGCCGTGTGCCCCGAGGCGCGCGGCGGGTTCCTGCCCCGTCACTCGGCACGTCGCCCCCGGGAGGAGCTGCGACGGGCGACGGGGACCCGCGCGTCGCCCCCCGTCGCCCGTCGTGGCCTGCGCGCGGCCCGTACACCCGGCACGCGGCCCGTACGGGCTGCGCCAGGCCTGCGCGCGGCCCGTACGGGCTGCGCCAGGCCCGCGCGCGGCCCGTACGGGCTGCGCCAGGCCCGCGCGCGGCCCGTACGGGCTGCGCCAGGCACGCGCGCGGCCCGTACGGGAAGCGCCAGGCCCGCGCGCGGCTCGGGCCGCCTGCGCGCGGTTCGGGCGGCTCTACCAGGCCCGTGGGCGGCCCGTTCCTCGCTGCTCCTGCCCTCTCCACTGTCCCCCGTGCTTCTACCGGCGCCTCACCCCTCCTACAGCCCGTTCTCCTGAATTAGGGTTTGGGGGTGAAGAGTGTGGGGGTGGCGGCTATGGGGGTGTCGGTTGTGAGTTCCTCCCCCTGCTCCTCCTCCTCCCTCGTCTCCCTCTGCTACAGCTGCCGCTGAGGGGGGTGGTGTGTGGGAGCCGAGGGTTTAGGGTTTAAGGGGGGTGCCGTGGAGCTAGGGTTTCAGCAGGGGGTGTGTGAGAGGGGCGTGGGACGGTCGGGGGAGGTTGAGCGGAGGCTGCCGTCTTGTCGTCAGCAGCACCTGTAGTCCGGGGCGCTTGTTCCGGTAGCCCAGTCGTAGCCAGCTGCGCCAGTCGCCCGTGGGTCCGTTGCTCGTCTGCCGCTCTTCTTAGCCGCGGAGCCAGTTACTCCTGTAGTCCGGGGCGCTTGTTCCGGTAGCCACTGAGCCAGTTTGACTCCTGTTGCCCGTGTGTCTGCAGCTTCAGCCGACGCCTCTTATCTCCTCTCCACCTACAGTCTCGCCTCCTCCTCCTCACTTGCCCTTTGTGAATGCCTCTAGCTTTGCATGCACTTGTGAATCTGCTCTATGACTGCTTGCTCTGCTGATTATACCCCACTTTGACTATGGGGGTGTGTCAGAATGTTGTATTTGTCTAGCCTGCAGTGGGGTACTCTATAGCGAGTACAGCCCAATCTAGGGTTCCTATATGTACTCAACTGCTTGCTAGTGCAACTCCTCTTTCTGCCTCTAAACTTTCTACTACCTATCTTGACAGGTAGGTCGTCGGGCATGATGTCTTTGTACTGCTCCAAGACCTTTTTCACTGCTGCGGGTAGCTCGGAACCCGGTTTCACCTCTTCTGCTGCTGCCATGACCAGTGCTAAGTAACCCGTGTTACTCTCGTTCACCGTCTGTTCGAACCGTGCCAGTGTCGTTTCAGGAATGTCCCCTGTATCCGTCCAGCTTCGCAGTGCTATCCGCTTCCCGTTGTTGTAGATGCACACTTTGCTGTTGACCCAATCGATCTCGGGGTTGAACCGCTTCAGGAAATCTCGCCCCAAGATGAAATCTAACCCTTTGATGTTGGTAACAGGTAGCTTCGGCTTCCATCTCAACGCACCTATATGCAGCTGCAAGGTTGCTTCGCCGTGGATGGGAAGCTTCGTACCGTCCACCATGGTTGCTGAAAACTGGGTCTCCTCCGCCTTCTCTCCAATTTTCTCCAATGCTCCGCGGTCACATACTGAGTGAGATGCACCGCTGTCCACCATTGCCTGGAGGCGTCGCCCATTGCATAACACCTCGAGGAGTAGTGGTTTCTGCTGCGCTGAGTAGCCAAAGAGGGTCTCATTAATAGGATCATAGGGTACATCAAGATGAATACCTTCCCTATTTCCTATACCTGACTCAACACTTTCTGACTTCACCTGAGGGGTAGGAGGATTTTTCCGAGGCTTGTATAATTTCTCCTGAGCCTGGATTTGTCCTCTAAGCCTTTGCAGCTGTGTAGGCTTCACTTGTGGGCAACGGGGAGCCTTAACACCATGCTGCGGGGAGAGAATATTAACACCACGGAACGCACGACCCTTTTCTACGCTCCGTAATACTTTGCCCATATTTGCAGGTACCTGAATAATTTCTAAAGGCTTTTTCTTGGCCTCTAACTCTCCCCTGAATTTTTCAAAGGCTTGAAAACCACGAGAAGCAATATTTTTCGTTAGAGTATCTTTATAGGATACTTTTAACGAATTCTTACTTTCGTGGGGGTCCGGCTGGAGTTTCCCGGTCGGTGCAGAGTCTTTTTTCGCGGAGCCACCAGTTGCCTCGGCGATTTCCCCTGATGCCGGCCGGTCGTGACGTTTTATATTCGCGCCATCATTTTCTCCTTTTTTCGCCCGCTCCGTAGTCGCCACGTCGTCGCCTTTTTTCGCTTTTCGGATCTTTACGCGATCGCCAGTTCGATCCGCGGCTACTGGCGATTCCCGTTTTTTTACTTCGGGGGTGCTGCACTGTTACCGCCCTGCATGATCGCACGTACTTTCTTCATTTTGTAGCACGACAAAATCTGATGCCCTGCTGCGCCGCAAAATTCGCATTTGGTCGGCTGCTGCTTCGCGTCGATTTTGTCGATATCCATCGGTTCGGCGAACGTGGGGGGTGCCGATCGCTCCGTGCCGAATGTACGGTTCGGCCCGAAACGTCGTGTTTCGGGTTGACCTCGGGTCAGCGCGTCGTAACGCTCGGCTGCACGCACGATGTCCCTGTAGCTGTCGTAATTCATCGCGATCACCTGCCGCCGAATCTCCAATTTTAACCCTTCTGTGTACGCCTGGATTTTTTCGCCTTCGGTCAGGTCGGGGATGCGGGTGAACAGGAGCTCCATCTGCTGCGTGTACTGCGCTACACTACTGTACTGCTTGTGCCGATGAATTTGTTGCCGCGCCATGTAGGTGGTATTAATTGGTTCGAAACGCCCGATTAATTCTGCCCGAAACTGCGCCCACGTTTTCTCCCCGCGGGCCACGTCGGTGTTGTAGATCCACTCCAGTACTGGTCCTCGTAACAGTGTCGCTGCGAGCCGGATTCGTGTCGCGTCGTGTGTCGGGGTCGAACAGCCAATGGCCTCGAAGTAAATTTCGAGGATTGCCACGAAACGCCGGACGTCGGATCCCTTCGCGCTTGGATCGAACGCTTCCGGGAGCCTCGGTCGTGCTGCTTCAAGGTTCGGCGTCGGTGGTGCCATCGGTCCGTGAAAAGTCGGTGTCGCCACTGCTGCTGGAGTTGTCGGTGCTGCAGTCGTTGCAGTCGCTGCTGCTGTCGTGGCGAGCGCCGGATTGTGGTTTGTCAGAAACGCCTCGAGTCGACGAAGCGTCGCCTGCGTCTGCTCCATGTCGGTGCGGAGGCTCGCGACGTCGCTCGTTGTCGCGTAGTTGTCGCCCTGGCCTTCCATGCCTGACATTACGCGTCCGAAAAACCGAATCGAGGAGGAGCGGAAAAACACGGAACCGGTTTTACGTACCCGAAATCGATGTTTAACTGCGTCGCCCCCGCGGTTTTTTTAAGACTGGTTTTTAGCGGTCGAAAGAACTTCGCGTGTAAACGAGCTCGGATACCAAGTGTGAGGATCGAGGATCGAGTTCAGAATCGAGAATGAGAATTGATTGATCACCTGGGTACAACACGAGGCTATATATAGGGCTCGACACAAGGGAGGTAACCAGGTGTTACGAGAAGGTTCTGCGGGTCGCGAAGCGTCCCGAACAGACCCTTCCCGAATTCGGTAGAAAGCAGTTCGGTGGCAACCGAATAGCTCCGAATTCGGTGTAACCTAGCATGGTGCCTATAACTATATATAATATATAGGAAAGCACCTAGCCTAGGAATCAAACAATTCATGCATGCAGAAATTAAACCTAAGCTAGCAGTAGCGTAAGGTAATAAAAGCAAGCATGAATAACAAGCATAAGCCGTCGTACTCTCACAGCTGGCGTGTGGGTTATGATATCCCAATAGACCCTCACCAGCACTGTTGTCCCCATTGGCTGCCCGGAAGTTGACATCTTGTCGCTTAGTGTGCGGTGGCGCTAATGCTACCATGAACTACCCTGGGAAATGGATGTGGGAGGGGAAGGTAGGAGTTGTGTGGGGTGGGTGCAGAATGAGATACATAAACGGAATAGCTTCAGCGTGGCAAAACTACTACCGCTGGCACCGAAAGTAGCATTTGAGATGTGCGGCTACACAAGGCTCGGAGCGGCCTAGCTTTAATCTCTAAAAGCCTTGAGCGTCCCGGTGGATCTTCATGAGTAGTGTGCTGATGGTTGTTGAAGTGCGGAGGTTGGTGGATATGTGTGAATGGAGGCGAGCATAACATTGAAGAATGAACTATTAACAACACAAGTGAAATGCAGAGAACATTTGTATGGCGAATGGGGGAAGGGTTTCACGATAGCAGAGGCACGGGTGGTTGGGGTGGGCAGATATTGGAGGCTGGCGTATGTACGTTTATGAGCTATTGCAATTGGTTGGAACGATTCGTGAGGCTCGGCTTCAATGGTTCGGAGAGTGGGAGATATGGGTAGGGTTGTGACGTGGACCATCTAGAATTCTCTTTTAGCAATGTACACGGTTTGAAGTAGCTATGATTGGACCGCGGGTTGCACTTCTCGGTCTGACGTGTAGCTTTGATTGGTTTGCATATGTCACTGTTGAGTCCGACGCATAGCTGCCATCCGTATTTGATGGAATCAACTAGATTCGGTTTTCACGACATTCACGAAATCTGTTGCCCCGTCGATTTTTTTTCGCTAGTGTTCGTGTTGCTTCGCATGCCTCGTGATCACTACCTAACAAGAGTCTAAACCTTGTTAGAGCTATACATTAGACCCACAAAAGTGGCCGCAGTTGGTACAGTGGTCGTTTAATGAGTCACCAGTGTCGCGTATCGGAATCCAAATGTGTTGTATTCGGACCGCGGCAACGAAAACTTGGTCGAATCGCGCAATTCGAGCCACAATTCTGTGCGTGTGTCGCTAGATGTGACTCTGCAGTAACTTTTATGTATACAGAGAGGAGACACAAAAATGTTACGGGGTGTGCGGTTAGGTTTTCGGAGCTCGTTTGGACTTTTCGGGTACTTTTCGGGAGAAAAACCTACAGAGGGAAAAATTTGAGGCCAAACATTTTCGCGATGTTGGGCGTTTTCAATGATCTCAAGTGCTACGGAATCCTTGCTCCGAGCCCGTCGTATCGATCCTAGGCTCTGCCTCTAACTCGCCAAGTTCATTCTGTGGCGTTAGTTAAACAGAGGCGGATTCTTTCAGCCATTGGATCTGAAGTTGGCCGATGCAGCAACGACGGACCTAAAGATGTCAAAACGGTCGTCGCCAGATCCAATGTCGCCGAACCGTTCGTTCCCGAATCCGATGTCGCCGGATCCGTCGTCGGCGAATCGGATGTCGCCGAACCTAGCACTTCTTGATTCGTCATTCCTAGCAACGATGCTCCAGCGTCCATAAGACACGCTTCGCTGCGGCTGGAGTGGTCTACGCGCTCGTTGCTGGTGTCGGCGCAGGAGAGCATCGCGTCGCCGGCTTCGCTGCTGCAGGGTGCCAGCCCGAGGCTGACAGCCTGGCGGAGCTTGCTCGTGCTGCAGGAAGAGCTCCGAGGCTGCAGCAAGGGTTGCGTCGGATTAGTATTGCAACTAAGATTCTTCCAGAAACTAAGCGCATTGAAGTACGAGGGGTAGTCCTCAACAAAATTCACAACGCCACATGCTTTGCCCAAATCTCGGTTTCCCCCATCTTTGCGCACTAACCATTGCATGAGCAATAGCTGCGGTAACTAGAAACAATGCTTGGAGGGTAAGCATTCCTGAACATCTGCTGAAAGAGTGGAATACATTGTCCCCCCTTTCTCATTGTCACTGCAGCTGCTAGCGGTTCCGCACCCAAACAGCCCCGCACGTGCCAATTTGGTTTGGTACAGTGAATTTACTTCGGTTGTGTTGGATGCACAGTGGTATCTTGTCAGAATCCCAGCCACTAACCACTGGGATAAAAGGGCTTGTTTATATAGCGGGTGAGTGCGCCCATAACCCCCCAGGCCGACGTGCCTGTAACCCTTCCCTAGGATCATCGGGGATCTCCAGTGGACCTCTGACACCCCCCCGCACTGGGATGCCCGAAGTGCACACACCGGGAATCGAACCCGAGACCTTCGCTCTGATACCATGTCAGAATCCCAGCCACTAACCACTGGGATAAAAGGGCTTGTTTATATAGCGGGTGAGTGCGCCCATAACCCCCCAGGCCGACGTGCCTGTAACCCTTCCCTAGGATCATCGGGGATCTCCAGTGGACCTCTGACATATCTAACCTGCATGAATCAGAGACATGAGCATTCGAATAGCGACTAACAAAGCAGGCTATAGCGACTTCTGAACCAGATAAGGTGCTGCTGACGCGTCAGATATCAGCGTCACTTCTGAAGGTGCGCTGTCACAATTAGATGTGACAGCGCGGATGTGGTTTGGACCAGTGCGGCGAATCGAAACACAAATATCGTAGGGTTTCCAAATCGCCAGATTCGCCAAGCTGCAGCTGAACACAAGAAGCGTAGGGTTTCCAAATTCGCCATATTCGTCAAACCACACCATGTTTGAACTATCTCGCGAAAACGTTCCATGATTTCGCCAATCCTGACGTGTGAGACAACACCACACTGAAACCTTCTGGTGTGCGAGATTCTCCTCTCCCTCTCCTTCAAACTCCATCCACAGCTCGTCACCTCTTCATTACCAACTCTCGGAAATGTAGTCCACCGTTTTCTTAAAGCCGGCGCCTAGAATGGCAAGGGTTCATAGATACTGAACTTGAAAAGGGGTTGCACGAAGGTTGACGAGAGAAAAAATCGTTGGAGGGAGGTGGCGAAGGTGGAATGCTCCACAGTGTATCGCATCTTCAACTTCAAGAAACTTGAACAAACCCAACCACCCCCACGCAGCACAAAACCCACGTTTCCGCCAAAACCCGCAAGAGCGTTCTTAGAGCACGCTGAGAACAACATGCGTAAGTACCAAAAAGGTAGAACGTAAGTGTTAGGAAACTAAGTATTCAGACTAAAATAGATACGTCTAACATGTGAGAATATCTAACGGCCGGAATCGAGAGGAAGCAGAGGACCGAGGTAGAGAGAGGAAAGCGAATGCGAGTGTGAAACATGGCGGTACGGCGTCGTCGACCTCGCTTCCCCCGTCCGTCGATCTCGGATCCACCGTCCGTCGCCCTCGCTTCCCCCTTTTCGCCCTAGCTTCCCCATCCGTCGCCACAGCTTCTTCCGCCCATAGCCCTCGCTTCCAACGCCCATCGTCCTCGCTTCCCCATCCCATCGTCCTCGCTTCCCCATCCCATCGTCCTCGCTTCCCCATCCCATCGCCCTCGCTTCCCCATCCCATCGCCCTCGCTTCCCCATCCCATCGCCCTCGCTTCCCCATCCCATCGCCCTCGCTTCCCCATCCCATCGCCCTCGCTTCCCCATCCCATCGCCCTCGCTTCCCCATCCCATCGCCCTCGCTTCCCCATCCCATCGCCCTCGCTTCCCCATCCCATCGCCCTCGCTTCCCCATCCCATCGCCCTCGCTTCCCCCTCCCATCGCCCTCGCTTCCCCTTCCTGTCGCCCTCTCTTCTCCTCCCCCCGCCCCACTCTCCTTCCCCTGCTCATTCTCCTCCCCCCGCCCCACTCTCCTTCCCCTTCTCATTCTCCTCCCCCCGCCCCACTCTGCTTCCCCTGCTCATTTTCCTCCCCCCGCCCCACTCTCCTTCCCCTGCTCATTCTCCTCCCCCCGCCCCACTCTGCTTCCCCTGCTCATTTTCCTCCCCCCGCCCCACTCTCCTTCCCCTGCTCATTCTCCTCCCCCCGCCCCACTCTCCTTCCCCTGCTCATTCTCCCCCCCCCGCCCCACTCTGCGTCCCCTGCTCATTCTCCTCCCCCCGCCCCACTCTGCTGCCCCTGCTCATTCTCATCCCCCCGCCCCAATCTCCTTCCCCTGCTCATTCTCCTCCCCCCGCCCCACTCTGCTTCCCCTGCTCATTTTCCTCCCCCCGCCCCACTCTGCTTCCCCTGCTCATTTTCCTCCCCCCGCCCCACTCTCCTTCCCCTGCTCATTCTCCTCCCCCCGCCCCACTCTGCTTCCCCTGCTCATTTTCCTCCCCCCGCCCCACTCTCCTTCCCCTGCTCATTCTCCTCCCCCCGCCCCACTCTCCTTCCCCTGCTCATTCTCCTCCCCCCGCCCCACTCTCCTTCCCCTGCTCATTCTCCCCCCCCCCCGCCCCTCTCTGCTTCCCCTGCTCATTCTCCTCCCCCTGCCCCACTCTCCTTCCCCTGCTCATTCTCCTCCCCCAGCGCCACTCTCCTTCCTCTGCTCATTCTCCTCCCCCCGCCCCACTCTCCTTCCCCTGCTCATTCTCCTCCCCCCGCCCCACTCTGCTGCCCCTGCTCATTCTCATCCCCCCGCCCCACTCTGCTTCCCCTGCTCATTTTCCTCCCCCCGCCCCACTCTCCTTCCCCTGCTCATTCTCCTCCCCCCGCCCCACTCTGCTTCCCCTGCTCATTTTCCTCCCCCCGCCCCACTCTCCTTCCCCTGCTCATTCTCCTCCCCCCGCCCCACTCTGCTTTCCCTGCTCATTCTCATCCCCCCGCCCCTCTCTCGTTCCCCTGCTCATTCTCCTCCCCCCGCCCCACTCTGCTTCCCCTGCTCATTTTCCTCCCCCCGCCCCACTCTGCTTCCCCTGCTCATTCTCATCCCCCCGCCCCACTCTCCTTCCCCTGCTCATTCTCCTCCCCCCGCCCCACTCTGCTTCCCTGCTCATTTTCCTCCCCCCGCCCCACTCTGCTTCCCCTGCTCATTCTCATCCCCCCGTCCCACTCTCCTTCCCCTGCTCATTTTCCTCCCCCCGCCCCACTCTGCTTCCCCTGCTCATTCTCCTCCCCCCGCCCCACTCTGCTTTCCCTGCTCATTCTCATCCCCCCGCCCCTCTCTCGTTCCCCTGCTCATTTTCCTCCCCCCGCCCCACTCTGCTCCCCCTTTCACTAACCCACATTCCCAATTGCGCAGTTACAAGTCCCAGCACAATGCCCAGGGTTTATTGCATGAAGTGTAGCAGGGATAAAACATTACATTTTCTAGCTGTCTTGTTCGTGTTGATCTCTTGAAATGTTACTCTCTCTGTTGCACTTTTTTATGATGGTCGTGTGCATGGCTGCTCCTTCTAAGCTCAGGGTTTGTTTGTATTACCGTGTAACAAAACATCCGACATCAATACATGGCATGGCTAGTCAGTGGTACGATCAAACACCAACAAGTCACCACAGCCAGATGCAAGGCCTGACCAAACACAAACCTGGAAATAAGATGTGAAATGGCTGAGTATATACAAGATAGAGTATGCAGAGGACAGAGTGAGCAGGGTGTGTAAGTGAGCATGTTGAACAGCATTGGATAGGCCGAGCATGCGGCAAGGTCATGTGCAGGGAGACGGGCTGAGAGGGAAAGGAGGAGAGGGGCTGAGAGGGAAAGGAGGAGAGGGGCTGAGAGGGAAAGGAGGAGAGGGGCTGAGAGGGAAAGGAGGAGAGGGGCTGAGAGGGAAAGGAGGAGAGGGGCTGAGAGAGAAAGGAGGAGAGGGGCTGAGAGGGAAAGGAGGAGAGGGGCTGAGAGGGAAAGGAGGAGAGGGGCTGAGAGGGAAAGGAGGAGAGGGGCTGAGAGGGAAAGGAGGAGAGGGGCTGAGAGGGAAAGGAGAGAAGGGGCCAGCAGAGAGGGAAGGGAAGAGAGTCGAAGAGAGAGGGACAGCGAGGGAGGGAAGGAGAGGCGAAGAGGGGGAAGGGAAGAAATCAGCAGAAATGGAGTAAGGGGGGAGGGGGAAAGCAGATTGTAGGGAAAGGGGGACACCGCATAGGGACGGAGGGTAAAACAGCATAGGGCAAGGGGAGAGGTTAGGAGGAAAGCAAGGCACGGGCCAGGATAGTCTAGAGGGAGGGAAGCGATGGGGTGCGACGGGAGCTAGACGGAGTGAGGAGGGCGACAAGAGCGACGAGAACGAGAGAGAGAAGGGGTTGAGGGCGGAGCGGGAGTGGAAGCTTGGAGAGAGATAGAAAAGAGAGGTGACTGGAGGGTGGGAAGAGAGGGAAGGAGCAGAGATAGCATGTCAATTCTGCAACGATAACCAAATGGGTGTCAGAGGGAAGGGAGGATTGGGGATGAGAAGGAAAGGATGAGAGGGGTATAGAAGGACGGGAGGAGATGGGCATGGAGGGATGTAAACTACAGGTAGAACAAGGGGGGAGGTAGCACGACGGGGAGGGGAGGGGAGCGCGACGGGGAGGGGAAGGGAGCACGACGGGGAGGGGAAGGGATCACGACGGGGAGGGGAAGGGAGCGCGACGGGGAGGGGAAGGGAGCGCGACGGGGAGGGGAAGGGAGCACGACGGGGAGGGGAAGGGAGCGCGAGGGGGAGGGGAAGGGAGAGCGACGGGAAGGGGAAGGGAGCGCGACGGGGAGGGGAAGGGAGTGCGACGAGGAGGGGAAGGGAGCGCGACGGGGAGGGGAAGGGAGCGCGACGGGGAGGGGAAGGGAGCGCGACGGGGAGGGGAAGGGAGCACGACGGGGAGGGGAAGGGAGCGCGAAGGGGAGGGGAAGGGAGCACGACGGGGAGGGGAAGGGAGCACGACGGGGAGGGGAAGGGATCACGACGGGGAGGGGAAGGGATCACGACGGGGAGGGGAAGGGAGCACGACGGGGAGGGGAAGGGAGCGCGACGGGGAGGGGAAGACGCGGAGAAGCGCATGCAGGCACCGATGGCAGAGCCATTTGACTGAAAAGATGCGGTCCAGGCAGGGGAAGAGAAACCGTGTTGTGAAGACATACCTCCGCGCCCTACAAGGTGAGCGCGGGACGAGAATGAGCGAGCGACCGAGTGATTCCCTCGCGGGAGTTCATGAGCGACGGGAGTGAGTGAGCGCGGGACGAATATCTCAGCAACGGGACGCATTTTGGCACGGGAGGGCGTGAGTGGCGAGAGTGAGTGTGCGGAACGGGAGTGAATGTCACATTCGAGTGTGTGTGCGACTGGACCTGAGGCAAGGCGATTGCCCTGTGTGGGCGGTGGGATCGTTCGAGCGACGGGGGGAGTGCGCGATGGATCTAGTGAGAGATGCGAATGAGGGACGGATGACGAGCGGCGGAGAGGGAAGGGAGGCACGGGAGGGAGGCGCGCTACAGCAGGAGCGAATGCGAGACGGAAGCGAGGCGCGGGACGGAAGGGACGGAGGGTGCTGGGCGACGGCAGGGATGGGGGTGGACTGGACGATGGACGGAAGTCACGACCGGGCCGGGAGTGACGGGCGCGGCGACTACGACAGACGCGACGAGGGCGACGGGAGGAGCGGGATCGACGAGAGCCAGAGGCGAGACGGGACCTACGAGTGCAAGTGGAGTAGCGGGTGCGGCGGGACGACGGATTAGATGGTGTGTGAGATATATTTGCGAGTACCGCGAGAGATCCTATGAATTGGGCGTTAGCGGGTGACGGTGGAGACCTATACTATGCAAACCGACGGACGTCGCAATACAAAATTTTGGGTGTCGCCAGCAGTAGTTATCGGTAGCGGACGATATGGTGGGCTACTGAACCTACTAATCAACGAGTCTAGAAAGGTAGCTTCAAGCTTCAAGTTTCGGAAACTGTGAACAGTGGCCCCGGTTCTTGTTTGTTTTCGCGAGTGTCGACGGTGGTGTTGCTATTGTGCTTTTGGCCAATCATATTACTGCGCTTCAAACACCTTCAAAGTGGATCGCGAGAGAGCCACCCACAAAGGCGGGTTACCGTGTTCACTGGCGAAATCATGTTCAAGAATCTTGAACTTGAACCTTTGCCATTCTAGACTCGGGCTTTAAATCACTCAGCTTCCTCTCAGAGGAGAGACCTCTGGCTGTTCCTATATATTCAATTCTGCCTCATATGCGCGTACTAAGTATTTTTTCCTTACTGTTCCTCTTGCAGGCTACTAAAAGACTGTTGTGGCGGGCGATTCTGCTTTGAAGTCTAACTCGCCGTATGAAGCTTGCGAAATAACACCACATCGCTGGCTCTTGGTGTGCGAGACACTTCTCTCTCCCACTCTCGGTCTGCACCCCGCAGCTCAAATACCCAGTCATTTCAGTTCACGATTTCCATGTTTTGTCTTCTTCAAACATTGACCTTGCGCGGTCCTCTGGTTAATCTCTTCGTGCCTGTTCCTTAAAAAGTCTCATTTTTCCCTTACCACCTCCCTCTAGCAGGATAGATGGGACCGCTGTGGCGGACAGTTTCTGCTGAGAATGTTGCCCGACTGCATGCAACTCACGAACAGACTTCCATCTCTCGCGCTACGTTCGCTGGCTCTTCATGTGCGAGTCAGGTGTGCAAATCTCGATATTTCATTCCGTTCATATATGCAATGGCTACTGCGACCTTGTGATATATTGTTTTGCAGAATGCAGCGCGCATGACAACGTTTCTTTCTTCGAACTTCAAGATTAATGTCAAGCGTCAGAGATTATTATGACGATATCGTTATTTTTTCCAGCAGGTCTATCTTCGTATTTAGTTCAATCCATTCTTGAAGTTTATCACGGCTCCTGGCGGATGTTCCTGGAACGCAGTTTTTTAATTATCAAGGCATCGGTAGGTTCAGGTTAGTGCTGACTAACCCGCCATTGGTAGGTTTATGTTTGTGTTGACCCAACCTTGCGTGTGTGTTGGTGCAGAGAGCAGAAACTTCGTCCCGCCCACAGGAAGCTGTTGGCATGTTCCATGTTTCTGTCAGAATGAGGAATGGATGATGCATTGATGTTGGTTGGGGTACATATAGCTAACCCTAAGTTTTGTACCCCCTAAGACAAACCTCACTATAGGCTACAACATTTGACACACCCCCATAGCCTAAGTGAGGGGTGTCTAGCAGAACCAAACGAGTACGGTCACAAGACCAGTCCAAGAAATGAAGCTCAGGGTGGATCACAACGTCACCACACAGTCTGAGCACAAACAACAGTGGCCACAAGGCCAGTCCAAGAAGTAACAGAGGTATATAGAAAGCAAAGTAAACAGTACACTCAAGCCTAAGCAACACGAGAACCAGTGTCAACAAGGCCTAATGGCACACAGCACCTCTGGTGGTCACAAGGCGGAAGCGCCTTGGTGAAGATGTCTGCAGTGTTGGCCTCGGACTCCACAAACTCAAAGCGAGCCTGTCCACGCCTCTGCAACTCTCGCAGAAGAAAGTACCTGACGTGAATGTGCTTCACTCTGCTCTCCAGTCGTGGCTCTCGACAAAGGAGAATAGACGCCTTGTTGTCAGTGAACAAGGTCGGTGCAGAGCTCGGCCGCTCACCAAGGTCGGTGAGCAAGAAGGTCAACCAACGCAGCTCCTGTGCCGCCATGGCACCAGCGTAGATCTCAGCCTCAGCTGTAGAGGTCGAGACCGAAGAGGAGCGCGTGGACCGCCAGGAAACAGCTCCAGAACCCAGGCTGAAACAGTACCCCTGAGTAGACCTGTGAGTCTCAGCGTCGTCAGCGTAAGAGGAGTCACAGTGACCAGTAAGTACGACAGACTGCTGCCCTCCAAGAACTAGCCCCACGCCTGACGTCGTCGCTAGGTACTTCGCCACCCTCACAGCTGCTGTCCAGTGAACAGGACGGTGTCTCCCTGGCGCAACAAAGCGCGCAAGAACGCTGAGAGGGAAGGCGAGGTCCGGGCGAGTACAAGTTATCAGGTACATGAGGCAACCCACAAGCTCTGCGTAGGGACCACTAGGCTCGAACGGCTCGTCAGGAAAGGGTCCAGTGAGTCTGTGGTCAACAGCAAGAGGTGTGCGCTGTACTGTGGAGTGCTGAAGCCCGAACCGCTGAAGGACCTGCTGCACCATGTGCGACTGTGAAAGTGTAATGGTGCGAGCAGCTCTGTCCCTGGTGATCTGCAGGCCAAGGTAGTGGCGCAGCTCACCAAGATCAGTGCAGGTGTGTCTCTTCTGCAGTTCGGACTTCACGTGTGCCAAAGCAACCCTGTCAGGGGTGGCGAAAACAAGGTCGTCAACGTAGACCAGAACAAAGAAAGGTGTGGGGCCACGACGAACGAACAGCGACGGGTCAGCAGAAGACGGCTGGAACCCAAGGTCAGACAGGGTAGAACGCAGGGTGTCGTGCCACTCACGAGGAGCCTGACGAAGACCGTAAACCGGTCGCCTCAGCCTCCACTGGGTCTCAGGAGGGAAAGAGCCAGTGAAGGCAGAGGGACGACGCAACCAGACCTCCTCGTGAAGACTGCCCTGAAGGAAAGCAGTAGAGAAGTCGAGAGAGTGTAACTCGTAGTCTCTCTGTGCTGCTACGTGTAGTAACACCCGAAGAGTGGTCATCTTCGGGGTGGGCGCGAAGGTCTGAAAGAAGTCAACTCCCTCGCGCTGACTGAAACCTCTAGCCACGTAGCGCGCCTTGAAGACCGGAGGAGATCCCGATGGCCGCTTCACCCTGTAGATCCACATGCCGTCGACTACGTTCGCCCCCGGAGGGGGAACCTCATCGACGTAGGTGCCTGTGGATCTGTAGGAGGCCATCTCTGCGTCCATGGCAGCTCTCCACTGAGAGGCCCAAGGCCCTGACACTGCCTCAGCGTAAGTGCGAGGAGTCGGAATGTCAAGGGCGTCGGGGTCACCCTCAGGGGCGAGGAGCATGGCACAGAGATGAGGGGAAGCGGCCGCCAGGAACTCTAGCTCAAACTGCCTGTCCTCTAGGGCGTCACAGCCAAGGGCAGACACACCCCCGACGGCCAGAGGACTGGAAGGAGGAGCTGCCACAAGAGCGGTGGCGAAGTCAAGGCGGCGGGTAGAGGCAAACTCAGTGACTGCGGCAGTAAGAGCGGACACAGAGGACACAGAGGCACGAGGGTGGGTAACAAGAGAGGCGAGAACACGAGAGAGAACAGGACGGTACGTGCGGTAGTAGTCAGTGACAGGAGAAGGAAGCGACACAGTGAGGGCCGACTCAGGAGGAGACGGAAGCACAGACGGAGACGGACGAGGTGGACGAGAACAAAGGAAGGCTGTACGAAGGTCAGTGAAGGGAACAGGAGACGAGGGACGAGCACGAGGGGAGCGACGAGAGGCCCAAGTCTGAGAAGGAGGAGGAGACAACGAAGACTGAGAACGAGGGAAAACAGCGGGAGAGGGGTCAGGAGGAGGAAGCGGAGGACCAGAGACGGGAGGAGAGGGGGAGGAGGAAGGAGAGGGAGACGGGAGACCAAGGGTCCGAAGACCCGAGACAGGAGGAGGAGACGGCAGCAGCTGCTGCTGCTGCTGCTGCTGCTGCTGCTGCCGCGGCTGCTGTGGCTGCTGCTGCTCCAGCGGCTGCTGCCTCTGCTGCTGCTCCTGCTGCTGTCGCTCCTGCTCCTCGAGCCGCTGCAACTCTCTCTCCTCTCTCTCCAACTCCAGCTGCTCCTCACGAGCACGGCGAACACGAGCCTGGAACCTGGTCGGGTAGGGGTGGGGGGAAGGAGTAGTGTCCGGGGCAGCGGCAGCCCCAGAGTCGACCTCCGAAGCACCAAGCACACCACCCCCAGAGGCAGCACCAACACCAGCTCCAGACCCAGGCTCTCCAGAAACCGAAGGGACACCCTCACCCCCAGACGCAGCACCCCCAGACTCCGCACCAGCACCCCCAGACTCCGCACGACCAGTACCAGCCCCCGGAAGACAAGAGTCCTCTGCAACCCGCGGCTCAGCTCCAACTCCAGCACCCCCAGAACCAGAGACCTGTACAGGGACAGTCGCAGGACCAACCTCTCGAGAGGGAGCACCTGCAGGAGGCGGCGAGGAAGACTGTGGGGAGGGAGGCTGTACAGGGGGGGCTACCGAAGGGGGAGGGCTAGCCTGAGACACACCAGACGGGGCTGGACCAGGGGGGGGAGGCTGTACCGGGGGAGCAGGCGGGGGAGCGGCTGTCAGGAAGAGGGGGGGAGGAGGAACCAGGAGACCTCGACTGGGGTACCTGACGTAGTAGGGGGTGGACTCCTCGAAACGGACGTCACGGGAGTCAAAGAACCGGTGAGAGGGAGGGTGGTAAAAGGTGAAGTCAGAGGAGTCCTCAGGGAAACCAAGGAAGACACAAGGAACGGCGCGAGGCGAGAGCTTGTCCGCGGAGGTGTCGCGGACAAGAGCCAAGCACCCCCAGACACGAAACCTCGACGCGACACCAGGGGACCCTGTCCAAAGACTGGTCGGTGAAGCCTCCGGCCGAGAGACGCGTGGCCAGAGGTTCAGCTGGTGCGCGGCGTACCTGACTGCGTATGGCCACAGGAAATGGGGGGCACGGGCGTGAGTCAAGGAGGTGCGGGCAATCTCCATGACCAGGCCTATGCGACGCTCAGCAACCCCATTCTGCTGTGGGGACTCCGGAAGCGTCCAGGACTGACGAATGCCCTGTTCGCGACAGAATCCAGCGAGAATGCCGGAGCGAAACTCGCCCCCGCGGTCGGAGTGGAGACAGCTGACACGACGACCACGAGTGTCCTGGGTGGTAAGCAACCACCTGATCAGCGTAGAAGTCACCTCAGACTTCCTCGCCAGGGGGAACACTGTGGTATAGCGGGAGTAGTCGTCAACGACCACCAAAAAGAAACGCTCACGCTCAGGGCCAGGGCAAGGAGAGGGGCCCCAGACGTCCAAGTGCAGCGTCTCAAAAGGCTCGGTGGCCGGACGAAGGGAGGAGGAGTGAGGGGTGGCACGCAGCCTACCCTCGACGCAAGGACCGCACGGTGGTGCAAGGGACGGCGGCAGCGACGGCAAGACACGCGGGAGACCTAAGACCAGACGCTGACTAGACATAGCACGCAGACGTGGAAGAGAAGGGTGTCCCATCCGGTGGTGCCACAGAACGGTGGGGTGGGCAAGCGACCGACAGGAGCAAGACGCAGCGACTGGACTGGACGCGACAACCTGAGGGGACGGAACCACCTGGTGAGACGCAGGGAGGAGACTAGGGGGAGGGACAGGAACTGGGAGGAGTGGCTGCTGCGACGGCGGCCGCTGTGGCTGCGGCTGCTGCTGCTGCCGCTGCTGAGGCTGCTGCTGCTGCTGCTGCAGTCGCTGCTGAGCGCGCGGGCCAGTGTGAAGAGTGTAGAGACCGGAGCCCGGCTCAGCAGCAAAAGTGGCGAGAGGCTGGTAAGAGTCCCCGTCAACACACACCGCAGTCTCTCCAGAAGGCTCAAACCACACACCCACGTGCTGACTCACAAGGGGTCGCACGCCCACCAAGTTCCGGGAGAACGAGGGGACGTGAAACCCAGTGAGAGACCCAGAAGGAGCAGCCGGACACGGCAAGGTGGTAGTGTGACGCGCGGTGACTGGTCCCGAAGTGGGATCAGCCAGCGCCACAGAAACAGGCGCAGGAAGAGGCGTAAGTGTCGTGCTGTCACGAAAGAAGCAGTGAGAGGCTCCAGAGTCCAGCGTGAACGACAGCGAACCGTCCTCTGAGGTAGCCGCTGGACTAGAGTCTACACAAGAACCTACACTAGCAACAGGCAACTGAGCAAGGCTAGCACCTAAGCTAACAACACCAGAGTAAGCAGAGTCAGAAACACTAGAGTCAACAACAGCATACATAGCATGAGGAGCACCAATCAGATCAACTAACTGCTCAGCAGACATGCCCCACAGAGCGGAGCCGTAGCGCTGAACCAGAGGAAGCCAGTCAAGGGCAGGACCGCCAACCCCGTAGGCCAACCGGACCGTGTCAGTGAGCTGAGCAAAGCACTGACCAGGGGGGTGAAAGCGGCCACAAGGGTGGCCCCGACGAGGACCTGTCAGAACCTGATAGGTGCAGGGAGGGTAAGCAGCACCACGCTGGGGCTGACGCAGCCCCGACCCCGGAGCCAGCTGCTGACGCTGCTGCTGCTGAGGCTGCTGGGAGGAGAGGGGCTGCTGCTGCTGCTGAAGCCGCTGCTGACGCTGAGCCTGGTACCACGCCGCTGCTCCACCTAGCGGGGCCGGCAGTACAGGAGACGACTGACGAGCTCGGGTGTCGCCACCACCAGCAGGCGCAGTGGAGTCACCAGCCGCTGCACGAGAGGTCTCTCCAGACGCTGCACTCCCACCACCGCCAGTCGCAACAGCACCCCCACTACCTCCGCTACCTCCGCCTCCACCTCCACCAGAACCACCTTTCTTGCCCCCCTTGCCGCGGGACCGCGACGCAGTCGTAACAGCAGCTGCAGTCGCGTCAGTAGCGGCAGTGGCAAGAGAGGCAGTGAAGGTGGGTAACTGCGGGACTGTGCACCCGTGGAAGAGTGGTGGGGGCACAGCACCAGAGGCGGCAGCTACCGAGCGAAGGTTGCTCTCGACGTCCTTGAGCGCAGACTCAAGGACCTCAACTGTCAGCTCACTAGGGTGCTTCAGCAGGAGCGCGTCACGTACGGAGGCAAGGCGGTCAGGGAGGCTAGTGGCGATGAAATAGATAGTAATCGCCATGGGGGGAGGAAGCAGTGCAAGCTGTGCCTCAGTGCAAGCAGCGCGGTAACTAGCGTCGAGCGAGCGGAGGTGAGCGATCAAGTCAGCAGAGCGCTCAAACGAGGCGAGATCAGGAAACAGGAACGGGAGGAAAAGACGGCCAAGAGAGACAGTAGCGGGAGTAGAGTAGCGGGCCTTAATCGCAGTGAGGTACGCAGCAGCGGTGCGAACCTGAGTGAAGTGGACCTCCTCTGACTCAGGGAGGAGGCTGCTGAGTGCGATGCAGGCCGCAGCGTCACGCGACGTCCAAGCCGTCCTGTCAGCGCGCTGACGGGCAAAGCGAGCCGTAGCAGCATCGTCAGGGGCAGGACCTAAAGCGGCAGGCTCGGGGGGCTCGGGGAGGTCACCAGTAGCGTGCGACCAGAGGGTCTCGCCCCCCTGGACTTGACTCTCTAACAGACGGCGAGCGCGAAGGAGCCAGACGGAAAAGTCAAGAGGTCTGCCGTCAGCGTCGAAACGAAGAACTCGCGGAGTCGCCATTGGGGAAACTAACGCGAACGAGCAGGCGAGTAACAGCAGGAGGTAAGAGGCAAATTAGGGTTCAGGTGGGACTTAGTCGCAGCGGAAGAGCGGGCTAGAGCGACGGGCCAGGGCGTAGGGTCGACGGGACGGGGGAAAGGGCGGGCACGATGCGACGGGGCAGGGCGACGCGACGGGGGAGGGCGACGCGACGGGGTAGGGAGACGGGACGGGGCGGCGGGACGGGGCAGGGCAACGGGACGGGACGGGGACGGGACGGGGCAGGGGCGACGGGACGGGACGGGGCGACGGGACGGGACGGGGCAGGGCCGCGGGACGGGACGGGACGGGGCAGGGCGACGGGACGGGACGGGGACGGGACGGGACAGGGGCGACGGGACGGGACGGGGCGACGGGACGGGACGGGGCAGGGCGACGGGACGGGGCAGGGGCAACGGGACGGGGCAGGGCGACGTGACGGGGGGAAAGGGCGCGACGCGACGGTGGGAAAGGGCGCGACTCGACGGGGGGGAACGGGCGCGACGCAACGGGGGAAAAGGGCGCGACGTGACGGGGGGGAAAGGGCGCTAGGCGACGGGGGGAAGGGCGCTAGGCTCGGCACTAGGCGCGGTAACAACGGAACCGGTACGAACGAGAGGTAGGATCAGGCTCGGGAGATACGAACGGAGAACGGAGGAACGGGATCCCACAGGATCCTAACCTAACTGATACCATGTCAGAATGAGGAATGGATGATGCATTGATGTTGGTTGGGGTACATATAGCTAACCCTAAGTTTTGTACCCCCTAAGACAAACCTCACTATAGGCTACAACATTTGACAGTTTCCTGGTTAGTGAGTGTGAATGTGGGCATTTTAACTAGGATGTGTGTTTCTGTTTATTTGTTTGTTGGTAGGGCAGACCAGGTATCCTGATAAATGTCTTGTTGAAATTTTTACTGTGACTTTGAAATGCAAACGTTTAATTCAGTTTGCAGCAAAGAATGGATCCATCACAGCTATATTTCACGCTGTACTGTATTTCATGCTACATTAGTATTATTATATACAAGCGTGAATACACCATACAAGAGAGTGGGTGCGTTGTGCACTAAGCGGGGCGCGAATCCAACTGGCTTTAATTTTGGCTGTAACGAGTACAGGCAAACCTAGAGGTTTGAAACAACATTCTTTGCCGAACCTGCCGTGGGAATCCTTGGTGAATCTTCTCGCGCAATCCCCAAACATCCCTCGCACCTTGAGGATTCCTCGAGATAGACCAACAGCATTGTTCCCCTGCTAGTACTTTCAACATTGCCAGGGCATTCTTTGAACAAAGTTTTGACGGTTTGAATTTTGTTGAGTCAGACTCCAAGGCCATCGTGGTGATTCTTCGGAACGTGAGTAACGTGAAGCTGATCCGAAGGCCAGAGGCGTATGTGCGCAGAAGCTAACTTGATACGACTGAAAAATACTGTCTGGCTGCGGGTTTGTAGGTGTAGTAGACTGGCCCCTGTTCGGCAGCACTTAGGCGACGGGATGGCGGGAAATTAGGAGGGCAAGGGAGGTCCCCAGTGGCTTGGTTTGGGAGAGAGAGTGCTCAGGCTCGGCAGGGAGAGTGTCGCGGCCGAGCCTGAGACTGTGCTTCGTTACCGCTTTGGTCGCTTGGCTGTCAGCGTTCGAAATTCTGAGCCGCGATGTTCGCTGGAGCTTGTGTTGCCAAGGCTTGGGTGCTTGCTGTGTTTGAAGCTGGCGAGACTGCCAGCAAGGGTTTCTAGGGACTGCCCGATTTTGTAACCGCGCTGCGATGCGGCGAGGGGTGGCGAAAGCAGAGGGGGAAATGAGCGACAAACTCGGGGAAGCAGGTCAACTCCAAAGGTTGACTGCATTTGCTAATTAATCTCAATTACTACCGAACTGAATCTCCCTTTCGCATGTAACCCCGAAACCTTCGTGTCTGAGGCTTGGCCTGAAGCTTTGGCACCGAACCTACTCTCCTCGCTTTCCGCTTTCGAAAACTAGGTCGCGTTTCAAGGACCAATATCTACTAGTCCAACATCTAGTGTATTTAGAATGCTCTTTTTCCTACTTTGATACTTGTCATGTCACTACACAGGGAAGCTAACTAGGTAGATAGAAACTAGCTGGGATTATACACACAGCTTCATCTCATTTTCATCGCATTTTCTAACTAAAACATGTAGCTCTCTCGATATACTTTATCTCCGCCTGTCCTTGTGAAGGCCTTCAGCTCTCCACCATTTTATAATATATTATTAGAATCAATATTTCTATTTTAATTGCATGCAGAAAAAATGTAGTAGTAACAGGATGCCATAGAATTTCTCCCCTGAACAATCAGGGCGTTTTCTTACCTTCTGCAGAGTTGCCCTAAGGCCTCAGGATGCTCTAAATCCTAAGGCCCTCCTCTAAGCAATCAATTCTTGTCCCGACAATAGAGCGTGCCCTGTGCTGCTGTGACTCTTGTCATGCACAAACATAGTCCCATCAGCCCAACCCCATCAGGCATTGGTTTTCCTCTTGGTATTTGCTGGCCTGCCCTCCGACTTGATCGCAGTTGCATCCTCCTCAAAGTCTGCTGCTCGGAAGATGTGAACCTGCCAATCCAAGGGATGGTGGGCACCAAAGAGAGTGAATTTTGTTACAATGGCACAAATGTCACCTCATTACAGTGGCACAAGTGTCACCTCGTTACAGTGGCACAAGTGTCACCTCGATACAGTGGCACAAGTGTCACCTTGTTACAGTGGCACAAGTGTCACCTCGTTACAGTGGCACAAGTGTCACCTCGTTACAGTGGCACAAGTGTCACCTCGTTACAGTGGCACAAATGTCACCTCGTTACAGTGGCACAAGTGTCACCTCGTTACAGTGGCACAAGTGTCACCTCGTTACAGTGGCACAAGTGTCACCTCGTTACAGTGGCACAAGTGTCACCTCGTTACAGTGGCACAAGTGTCACCTCGTTACAGTGGCACAAGTGTCACCTCGTTACAATGGCACACGACACAAAGGCCGCTGCTGGGAAGATGTGAATCTGCCGACCCAAGCAAGAAAACCAAAGAGAGCCAGGAAAATTCAGGCGGTTGTTTTTCTCCTGGTGGTTACCAGGCTGCCCACAGGCTCTTGCTCACTCTCATATATATCTCACTCACTCCCCAGGCCTTCCAAGCTCCAAGCCCTCCAAATCCCACGCCTTCCATACCTGGGGTGTATCACACTTGGTAACAGCACCCCGCATTTGATCCAACACCACAATTCACAAGCATCACACACACCACCACAGCTGCATACAGCTTCTGTTATACACCTTCACCTGCACCCTTGCACGTACCTGAGGATGTCTCAGAGCGAACTTTTGAGTCGGCTCTTAGTTGACTTCTGAGTTGACTAAAAACAGCTTCTGGTATGCACTCGCACCTGCACCCCCCATGTACCTGACGGTGTCTCGGTCAATCTTCTCAAACACCACAGCATTGCCCGCATCCAGCTCTTGATCCAGAGCAATCCCCCGCTTCACCTCATCACACCCCAACCCAACCCTGCCTGACCTTGAACATATACACCTGCACCGTGCGGAGATAACTACTACAACGGGAGCTAGGCTGCGGGCTAGGCACGGGTGCTCGTGTGATCTCTGCGTTCTCTGTTCCTTAGTTGTTTTCATAGTGCATACACTCCTAGTTCACGGGGCAATTTGGCAAGAGTTTCACTAGAGAAAGTTGACAATAATGATACAATCAAGTTGGCAAGACAAGACTACATCAGAGCTAGGATGCAAGCAGGTCAACTGCCAGCGCAGCACGGTCGACCGCGTGCCAGCACGACTTGGTCGACCGCGCTCCAGCAGTGCAGGGACGCGGCTTGCCAACGCTGCAGGTCGACGGCGTGACAACAGCGCAAGTCGACGGCGTGCCAGCGTTGCTCCTGCAGTCCAGCATCGCACCCGCTTCGCAGGTGCTCGTAGATGATTGGCGTGCACTGCTTCGTCACCTGCACAGCGCACACACCAAGTCCACCTCGTGCTGACGACTGCATCTGATGCACCACGTCGACCTCGGGATACCATCACCGAGGTCGTCCTCGCCAAAACCACCTGGGCGACCATCGCAAGCCTTCGCAGCACCTCGTCACCCAGGTAACCTGGTCGACCTTGCAACCAGGTCGACCAGAGGCTCCAGTGCGTGCCCGTCGACCACCCAGGTCGACGACCACTTCCGGTCGACCTCCCAGGTCGACCACTGCCTCTGGTACGTGCCGGTCGACCTCCCAAGTCGACGGCCACCTCCAGTCGACCTCCCCAGGTCGACCACTATCCCCTGGTCGACCAGCTCCAAGTCGACGTCACTCCTGGTCGACTTGAAGGCCTGGTCGACGTCCCTGGTCGACCAGAAGGGCTGGTCGACTTCCCAGGTCAACCAGCCGAAGTTGGCGCCCTCCTGAAGTCGGCGCCCATGCAGTGGCTCCCCGTGCAGGTCGACCAACCTCGTCGACCAACTCGCCCACTGCTGCAGGTCGGCTGCACCCTACATCCGACCACGAAGTCGGCTCCGCCCAAGTGAGGACGGGGCCAACACACAACTCCCGTTGACACACCGCACTGCACCTACATGCATACCTTGAGTGTGTGCGGGTCCATCTTCTCAAACACCACGACATCGCCCGCATCAAGTTCCTGGTCCAAAGCAAACCCCCGCTTCACTCATCACACCCCAACCCAACCTTACCTAACCATACATGTATACATCTTCATCGCACTGCACCGGTATGTGTACCTTGAGTGTGAGCGAGTCCATCTTCTCAAACACCACGGCATCGCCCGCATCTAGTTCCTGGTCCAAAGCGAACCCCCTCCACCCGCCACTTAACCCCGTCTTGTGAGGCAGATAGGTAGCCCGCCATTCGCCCTCCCCCACTGCATACGCCCCCCCCATCACCGCCCTCCTCTCCCCCAGCAGCTGCTGCAACTCCCCCTCCTCTGAGTCCCCCTCCTGCGGCTCCTGCTTTCCGCTCCTAGCCCGTTTCCTGTCTGCTTTCACGTCTCTCTTCTTTTCCTCCCCGTCCCCATCTCCCTTTCCTCCTACGCTGTCCTTTGAACTGCTGGAGCCCCGAGAGGTGTCCTCTGGATCAGCTGCTGCAGTGCTGCTCTTGAAATCAGATGACTTTTGAGTCGATTCAGAAGTCACCTCGCTAGTGCCTTGAGAGGGATCGGCTTCGGTGCTGTCCTTGGGTTCCGCAGTGCCTTGTGGCGGGTCGACTTTGAGAGTGAGAGTGGCGATGCTGCGAGGGAGGTGTGCTGTGCAGAAGCTTCTGTTCAGGCCCTGCGAATGGGGGGGAAAGTGGGGATAGCGAGATGGAAGAGAGATGAGGAGGCGGTACAGTGAGAACGAAGTGGAGCGAGATGATTTCAACGTAAAAAATTGGTGAAGAAAGAGATTTGTGGTGCGGTCTGCTTAATGCAACTACTTTGAGCTGCACAGCAGGATTGTGGCAGTTGAATTGTTTTGCCTCGAGGTACATTTGTGCGCGGCTTGTTTCCTTCTGTGTGCGGTTGATTTTTCAAGTCATGTGAATATAAGGTGCTTCTTGGTCTTGAGACACCCATTTGAAGGAATGTTTGCGACACCAAAACATGTGAGGGCATTATAATTTGTCTGTTTGTTTGTTTCTCTTTGCTTTCCTTTGTAATCTTTGTCCCCCATTATCATCTTCTGCTTATATCTGTGACGGTGCCAGTACGGTATAAACAGGAAATCATGAAATCAGTGAAACAAGAAGTCAAATCGAGGACTGAGACAGAAAACGACAAGTGCGAGACAAAAAAACAAAACAAAAACAAAACAAACTGACAAGTGATAAATGACACGAGGCAAAAGGAGACACAGCTACCAGAGAGAGATGGACCAGCCAGAAGCCACGGGACAGTTGAGACGGCTGGACATGGCGAAAGCACGGCCTCTTTTGAGCCGCCTCAGAAACCGCGGGACGTCTGTGACGGCCGGAGACCGACAAAGAAAGAAGTGATAGAGAATTTAACGAGACAGCGGAAGGTGCTGAGAAGATGGAGGGAGATGGAGGGAGATGGAGGGAGATGGAGGGAGTCGGACGAAGGGAGACAGACCAGCCAGAAACCGCCGGAGATCTGAGAGGGATGCGCTTTCCCATGCAGGGCGAGGGCATTTGAGTCGACTCAAAACACACAAGGACAGAGGGAGAAAGGGAGGCAGTCCAGCCAGAAGGAGACACAATGATGGATGGAGAAAGACGGACCAGCCAGAAGCCGCCGGACATCTGAGACGGGTGGATGCGCTTTCCCATGCAGGGCGAGGGCAGGGCAGCCATGAGTCTGTCTGCCGCCCTCAGAGCTGCCTCCTGTGCCTCTACAGATGTCACCCGCCTTGGCTGAGAGGCGTTTGCTCCACTGCTTGCTCGTGGCTTGCTGTGTGGGGTAGGTCATATTAAACCATGTGGGACAGACACGTGCACGCACGGAGTCAAAACCGCCTCCTGCACCTCTGCAGATGTCACCTGCCTTGGTTGAGAGGCGTTTGCACCGCTGCTTGCTCGTGGCTTGCTGTGTGGGGTAGGTTAAACCATGTGGGACAGACACGGGCACGCATGGAATCAAAGCTGCCTCCTGTGCCTCTGCAGAATTCACCTGCCTTGGCTGAGAGGCGTTTGCACCGCCGCTTGCTCGTGGCTTGCTGTGTGGGGTAGGTTAAACCATGTGGGACAGACACGGGCACGCATGGAATCAAAGCTGCCTCCTGTGCCTCTGCAGAATTCACCTGCCTTGGCTGAGAGGCGTTTGCACCGCCGCTTGCTCGTGGCTTGCTGTGTGGGGTTGGGCTGGCATTGGATTGGCTAGGCATGGAATGAACAGGATTTGGTTTGTTTTTCTCTAAGAATAAAAGTATTAGAAGAAAATAAGTGTACAACAAAAGAGAGTGAAAAAAAAGAGGAATGACAGAAGAAACCAAGCAAGCAAGAAAGAGAGAACCAAAGATAACAAGCGCAACATACATGAAGGGACAACACAAACGAAGGAACAAAAGGAATGAAAGAAAGAAAGAAAAAAAAAAAGACAAAGAAAAGACCAAAAGAAACAAAGAACCCGTGAAAGGAGTGGAAAAGAAAAACCGAAGCTGAAAGAGGCGGAGAGATCAAGCAGAGTGAGCAGAGGAAAAAACTTCTAATGAAGCAAAGCCATGTTACATGCACTGGCTTGATCAACCAGGCAACTATTTAAGCATAACTGTGTAGCATGGCATATTATCATTCCCCTATTCCAGATTTGTCATCTAGTTTGTTAACATGTTTACTTTCCATTAAGGCTTGAAAATCCACATGCATGACCTCACAAATGTTTCTTGCACTTTTCCATGCATGTGTTTACAGTACTGATTTTTATTTCTTTGTGAGCATGCCTTGTCCTCCGTGCACGTCTCACCACTGTGTTGTGTTTGATAGAGGTAATGACACAACACGTATAATTATGTTGCGTCATATTCAAACATGTGTTATCAGGCAGGAGGGGAAGCACATACACTCCATGAAGGCAATACCACTGTATTATGTTTCAGGATGACAAAGCGGGTACTTGTGGCGTAGTGCAACATGAGGCTAGCAGGCAGCGAACGTGCTCAAGCACCCGTCTGTAGCAGCCTGCTACACATGCGCTAATGCCTTTCCACTGCCAGGTGACATTTGAGTCGACTCAAAAGTCACCAGGCAGAGGTCCTCATGCACGCGTCTGTTCTGTAGCAGACTTCTACACATGTATTAAAGTAATGCCTTTCCACTCTGAGGTGACTTCTGAGTTGACTCAAAGATCACCAGGCAGAGAAGGTGCTCATGCACATGTCTGTAGCAGCCTTCTACACATACACTAATGCCTTTCCGCTCCGCTAGCCTGACTGACACTCACCAGCCAGAAGCAGCCGTACACGCACGTGCATCACAAAAAGCAAGCCACCAACCCACCACTCACCAGCTGTGAGGCACATGCAGCAAAGCACTTCAAAGCACTCATAGCACTTCACTGGACTAAACATGCATAACTGCCTTGTCTAACAACCCCACTAGTATGCCAGCCTAATGGCCCACAATCCAGCCACCCAGACCAACGCTCGCCAGCCAGAAGCACCCATGCACGTGAAATCGTATCATTGTCTTCACACTCACACCCACCTCACCATGTTTTTTTAGAATTCTCAAAAAAAATATGCAGCCTTCAAACCGCACTAGCCCGCTAACCTACCGCAACACAATCCAATCCACCCACCCACCCACCACCCCCACCCACCCACCCACCCACCACCCACCCACCCAACCAACCCAGCGCTCACCAGCCAGAAGCACCCATGCACGTGAGATCGCACCATTGCCTTCACCATCTCTTCCCCTTGCCTTGCCTTTAAACCCCACTAGCCTGTTAGAACACTAGAACAGCAACCACTAGCCCAGCTGCACTCACCAGCCAGAAGCACCCATGCACGTGAGATCGCACCATCGCCTTCACCATCGCCTCCCCTTTCCCCCTTCCGCACCGTCCCCTGTTGAGAGCTTCAGCAAATTCACAGGCTGCTCGCAGCGCCCTCTCCTCTGCCTCTGGCGAGGCCGGCACGCGGCGGTGATACTCTGCCTCGCGGCTCACACGGCGGCCTGCTTGCCTGCTCATCACAATTGCAGCAGACGGGCAGAAACGGCATTGGCTTGAGTGCTTCAGCCAGCAAGAGTGCTGAGCTGCTCGCAGCGCCCTCTCCTCTCTGCCTCTGGTGAGGCCGGCACGCGGGGCAGTACTCTGCCTCGCGGCTCACACGGCGGCCTGCTTGCCTGCACACCACCGCACGCACATGCAGCAGGTGGGAGGAAAAGCGTTAGCTTTGAGAGAGCTTCAGCCAGTGAGTGTGCAGCACTCAACGCACCCCCTTTCCTGCGCGCCACAACTGCAGCAGGCGGGTAGGAAAAGCATTGGCTTGAGTGAGTCGCAAGCGAGTGCTGTGCCGCTCTCAGCGCCCGCCCTCTCCTCTGCCTTTGGTGAGGCCGGCTCACGGCGGCAATGCTCTGCTCTGCCTCGCGGCTCACACGGCTGCCCTTTTGCCTGCGCATCACAATTGCAGCAGGTGGGAGGGAGCGCGCTGACATTGTGTGCCGCAGGAAGCAGCGGGTGTGCTGCTCTCAGTGCTCTGGTGAGGCCGGCTCACGGCGGTGGTACTCTGCCTCGCGGCTCACACGACCCGCTTGCCTGCGCACCGCAATAGCAGCGGGTGGGTGGAGAACCGTTGGCTTTTAGAGAGCTTCAGCTAATGAGTGTGCGGCGCTCAACCCCCTTGCCTGTGCACGGCAAATGCAGCAGGTGCGCTGGTTTCGAGAGAGCTTCAGCCAGCAAGTGTGCTGTTCTTCTCTCAGCTTCTCTCAGTACTGTCTCAGCTCCCTGCTGTGAGGCCAGCACGCGGCGACAGCACTCCGCCTCGCTGCTCACACGGCCTGCTTGCCTGTACACCGCACATGCAGCAGCTGGGAGACGTTTTGGGCTTTTCAGACGTCTCATAATAACTACGCCCCCCTCTCTTTCAGCGTACACCCCCCCTTGTCTGCGTGCCACACATCACCTGACTCTCACACGCCCCCTTTACCACATAACAGCTCACACACACAACAGACACACAGCAACTCACACACCACACCTCACACACACACCACAGGCATACCACCCTTATGGATGCACATGGCCATTCGAATGCCTCGCGGCGTCTTTGCTCCCTTACATGTCGGTTTGCATGCCCCCGCGAGCCCCCTCCTGAAGTTTTCGCCTCTGTAGACAAGCTGTTGCTCACTTGGATTGACTGTGTCAGTCTAGGCACCAGCGACAACGAGGCACTCCCGTTCTAAAACGTCTCAGCCAGAAGAATGTTGATGGTGTATGTATGTACATACACAGAATATTAGAGATTCGACCTAGATCCAACAGACCAAACTCGTCCTAATATCACTATTTGCTATGCATAGGTATGTGCATACACACCATCGACATTCATCTGTGGGATACACATTACACCACCAACGTGCTCTCGCTCGCAACCAGCCAATGCGGCATCCCATTGCAAAGAACCACAAATTTCCGATTGCGTTGCGCGGCACTCTCCAAGTGGTGGAGGATACTCACCACCAATGCGTATCGCTTTTCAACCATGCCAAGTTGATGCCAGCACGTGTTGATGCCAAGTTGCGAACAACACATAGCCATTCCACTCTGCTGTTCATAAATACCCATTGTGGTTGTACTTCAAGACGGGACGATCCTCCCTTTCTTACAAGGTCTCCTCCCTTGCCAGCCTCCCCCCCTTTCTCCATCCCCCTTAAGGAAACACAAGCTAAGTTGGAATATACGCTCGGCTGGCAAGGCGTATTGCGTTTGTACGCTGGCGTATATACGTAAAAACGCAAAACGCTAGAAATACGCTCGGATTTCGGGCGGGCAGCCCGTCGAAAAAAAAAAACCTAAAAATAGGAATTGCGAGTTGCGATGCGGAACAATTTGTGAGGAACATCGCCAACTCAATTTTGGCTCCCAAATTTGGAGTTCAAAAGTTTTCAACCGCTTTGAATCCCAACATACCTCTCAGATCCAACCTACCCATCCCCACCAAGAAATCCACGCACAGCATGCACGCACGAATACAAGGCGAGCCTGAAGCAACCTACGCTGTCTCCATTTTCGTAGTTGACGACACATCGCTTTCAATAACATGGCTTTTCCAATCCGCTGCAGCCATATCTACCCTCTCAAGCACTCTAGTGAGTGCACGTACGTTCGAATTGCGTCCGCGGAAGGTTCCACCGCGATGGTGTTTTAGGAAGATAGCGATCATTTCAATTTCAGGCACTTCCGCATATATCCGCGAGAAATCCCATTCCAAAAAAAACAGGAAGAGATAAGTGTGGGTGCATATCCCCCTCCCCTCGCTAGAAATCGGTATTTTACCCTGCCCGGAAAAGTTTTTACGCTGCCCGCCCCTCCGTATTTCAAGCGTATATCAACATCCTCTCTGGACGTATTGCGTATTATACTCTAGCGTATACACGCATGCGTACAAAACGCGAAACGCGTATATTCCAACTTAGAACACAAGTTCGCGTTCTTCCTCGTATGAACATAGCACAGATCTCCCATCGAAGGTATTCTTGTATTTTTATGGGGATGGCAAGTAATCAACCATCAACGAGAAGAATAACTCTGTTTCAAAGCGGAATTGAAACATGAGCACGAGTTGGGCCGAGCCTGCCTTGAATGATTCAGACTGCCTCTGGGCCGACAGTGGTTTGATCCTAGTCGGGTTGAGATGGAATGTGCCACACACGCTTGTATGGCCAAGCTGCGGCTTGTCTCAAGTCTAGTATCGTCAACAATATAGACCCGAGCTGCCCTGGGCTGCGAGTTATATTTTTCGCGGTTAGAGATTATGGTTAAATAAAAAGAGAAGGAAAAGTACAAAATGCTGACTAACCGAACCACTTACTCAAGACACACCACAGTTGGAAGAGATTGATTCAGAACTCTATGGAAAATCACGACAAATTCAGCAGGATGTCTGCAAAGCACACCATCAACTGTGAATCTTACTGTGTGGGAGTGATAGGTGTGAAAATTGAAAATAGAGCAGAAAAAGAAGAAGATATTCAAAAACAAAGAAACAAAGAACAAATGAATGAAAGAAAGAAACGACGAAAGAAAGAAAGAAAGAAAGAAAGAAAGAAAGAAAGAAAGAAAGAAAGAAAGAAAGAAAGAAAGAAAGAAAGAAAGAAAGAAAGGAAGGAAGGAAGGAAGGAAGGAAGGAAGGAAGGAAGGAAGGAAGGAAGGAAGGAAGGAAGGAAGGAAGGAAGGAAGGAAGGAAGGAAGGAAGGAAGAAAACACAAGAAACAAAATAACGAAAGAAAATAAAAATAAATAACCCAGAATACATATTTATATAACATGGGTAAAGCATTCATAACTGATTGGCCAGCCAAAATGAACACTGATAAGCAGAGCAGAGCCAAATGTGCAGCTCGGCTCGAGTTCATCGTATTCTTTGCCCCCCATTCTGCTTTTGAGGCCCCTCAAAAGCCGGAATATGAAAATGATTCGATGCAAGCTTGTCGTTTGCCTTGAAATCTTTAACCAACCACGAGGTCCTATGGTGTCGGTGCTTCACAAATAGGTTGCTAGCATTGGAAAAAGGGGCAAGAAAACAGGACTACTGTGAGTCACGAGTAATACTATAGTCATACGCGCGTTTTGGCCGGATCGGTCCTCAGCGTAAGAGCCTCCCACAATGACAAGCGATCGTGCTTTCTACCACTCCACTGATAACTTCCCAAACCCCCCCCCCCCCCCCCCCCCCCCCCCCCCCCCCCCCCCCCTCCCCTTCCTTCCTATCACCATGACAGGGAAGGAAACCTACTTCTTCAAAAGGTGAAGGGACTGCCGTCACTACCTAGTAGGTGAGCTTGTGAAATCAAATTGTGCTCCTACCAACCAACCGGTTCTGTAACCAAGAAGGTAACTTCGAACAACCTAAAAAACTGAGGCAACTTCAAACTATTTTTTGGTCAACTAATAAGTCGTCTCATAACCGACTCAAATTTAATACGAGAATTCTCAAAAGCACCTCAAAAGCCAAATGTGCTTCTCGACTCGACTCGAGTCCATCATCTTCAGTGTCCCCCCATCTCCCCCCACCCACCCCTTCCCTGCCCTTCCCCTCTTCCAACTTTCGAGGCGCCACAAAGGCTAATCTGCTGCTCAACTCGACTCGGATCCTTTGTCCCCTTGAAGCGCCCAAACCCAACCCCTCCTGGAAAGACTTGTCAAGTGGAGCCAATCCCGGGACGTGGCTTGTCTGGCCGGATCCACTCGGCCAGAGTCAATATGATCTGAGATCCTAAAACAAGAGACTTGACTCGGGTCAAGACAAGCCAATCCAAGGATCGGCATGTTTCTCCTGTCGAATCTACCTTGTAATGAGTCGACTCAAAACAAAGCTCCAAGTAATTCTCATGTCTAATCTACCTTGCGCACATGCCGACTTTTGAGTCGACTCAAAACTCAGTATACCTTGCACCCACGACCTGATTCTCCTGGTGAATATCCGTTTCGACTCACAAAGGCACCTCAAAAGTCGTCTCACGATCCATTTTTTGCAATCAAGAGACTCACCTTGAGCGAGCCAATGGCTTGACTTCGACCTGTGAAGGATTGAGAGGGAGTGCAGGAGAAGGCAAAGGCGGAGAAAAGGATGGATGCAATGAGACATATTCAATGCAAGGGAGCACAGCCCGCCCGCACACAGCAGGCGGAGTCTCTCGGTTCTAGTTTCGGAGGCCCCTCTTGCCTTGCTCGCTTGGCCGCCATTCGAGCTGACGTACACTGTATGTGAGGTCCCACGGGTACAATGAGTCTGCTTTTGAGTCGACTCAAAAGTCACCAGTTTCGGAGGCCCCTCTTGCCTTGCTCGCTTGGCCGCCATTCGAGCTGACGTACACTGTATGTGAGGTCCCACGGGTACAATGAGTCTGCTTTTGAGTCGACTCAAAAGTCACCAGTTTCGGAGGCCCCTCTTGCCTTGCTCGCTTGGCCGCCATTCGAGCTGACGTACACTGTATGTGAGGTCCCACGGGTACAATGAGTCTGCTTTTGAGTCAACTCAAAAGTAGTTTCGGAGGCCCCTCTTGCCTTGCTCGCTTGGCTGCCATTCGAGCTGACGTACACTGTATGTGAGGTCCCACGGGTACAATGAGTCTGCTTTTGAGTCGACTCAAAAGTCACCAGTTTCGGAGGCCCCTCTTGCCTTGCTCGCTTGGCCGCCATTCGAGCTGACGTACACTGTATGTGAGGTCCCACGGGTACAATGAGTCTGCTTTTGAGTCGACTCAAAAGTCACCAGTTTCGGAGGCCCCTCTTGCCTTGCTCGCTTGGCCGCCATTCGAGCTGACGTACACTGTATGTGAGGTCCCACGGGTACAATGAGTCTGCTTTTGAGTCAACTCAAAAGTAGTTTCGGAGGCCCCTCTTGCCTTGCTCGCTTGGCTGCCATTCGAGCTGACGTACACTGTATGTGAGGTCCCACGGGTACAATGAGTCTGCTTTTGAGTCGACTCAAAAGTCACCAGTTTCGGAGGCCCCTCTTGCCTTGCTCGCTTGGCCGCCATTCGAGCTGACGTACACTGTGGCAGCAACAGGGGCACCAATGCCTCACATCCCCGGGTTGTGCCTTGCCTTGTGCCTTAACCCCTCAACACCCAGATCTTTCCATCTCACTCACCAATTCAGCGAATCTCAGCCATTCTCCTTTGGCCGCCATGCGAACCGACGTGTGCTGTGGCAGCAGCAGCTCCCGTTGCCATGCTTAAGTTGTGCCTTGTGCCTTGTGCGTTTACCCTCTTCCACCTTTTCCCTTCCCCCGACCCCAATTTCCATCCCATCTCACTCACCTCCTGGACGTATCTTGGTCGTCCCCCCTTGGCTGCCATGCGAGCTGACCTGAGCTGTAGCGGCACCGGCAGCACTGCTATCCTACGGATGCGCCTTGTGCCCTATTAATCCCTCATTTACCCTCACCCGCCGGTTCAATCCACCTCACCTCCTCGACGTATCTTGGTCGTCCCCCCTTGGCAGCCATGCGAGCTTGCTTGCGTTGTAGCAGCAGCAACTCCCGCCGCTGCTGCTGCTCCCATTGTACCAGGTTGTGCATTGTGCCTCATTGCCCCCACCCACCCACCCACCCACCCACCGTAACCCTCCTCATCTCCCCTCCTCCTCCCATTCCATCCAGCTAACTTACCTCCTCAACGTATCTTGGTCGCTCCCCCTTGGCGGCCATGCGGGCTGACTTGCGCTGAGGCAGCAGCAGCTCCCGCTGCCTTGGCGCCCTCTTCACCTCGCTACGCGGGGTCTGGCGCGGTGATGAGGGGTGAGGACGGGTGAGGAGGATGGGTGACGATGGGAGGGAGGGAGGGAGGGAGGGAGGGAGGGAGGGAGGGAGGGAGGGAGGGAGGGAGGGAGGGAGGGAGGGAGGGAGGGAGGGAGGGAGGGAGGGAGGGAGGGAGGGAGGGAGGGAGGGAGGGAGGGAGGGAGGGAGAGGGAGGGAGCGAGGGAGGGAGGGAGGGAGGGAGGGAGGGAATCGAGTTTCAGTGAAGTTGAGTTGACCAACTTATTGGTTCAAGTGGCTCGTCCAAATTGGTGCGACCAATCGACTTTTGAGGCGCCTCGAAAACCATATTGGTGCGACCAATCGACAATACTGACCTGACCCACCCATCAGCGATTGTGGTAAAGGCGTTGCAAAATCCAACCACCACGGTCGTCTAGACGTTTTAGACATTTACATGTCATTGACGAGTCACGACCCAAGAAACACCACCACATGTACACTACCTCAAAATCCTTCCACATCATTCCCCCCCCCAAGCTGATTGTCGTCTCAACTCAAATTGCAGATCATCCCAACAGTTTGAGATAACCCTACCAGCAGGTGTGCTTCAGTTCAGACCAATGTTGGGCTTCGAAGTGCTTTGACAGCAGTCCAACCAACGCTCGTACTCACTCACTCAATCACACACCCACACGCATGCATTCTCACCTGAAATTTGAGCAACTTTGGATACAAATCGAAGAGAGAGGAGAGCAGGGGCGCAGAAATAACTCACAGTGGCCTTGCTCTCCTGTGAGGAGGACAGATCCCTCGATGCCTCCAGTATTCCCAGCTCCTGATGGCGTGGGGAGGGGTGGGAGAGGTTTGAGAGGAGTTTGGAGGTGGTGGGAGGTGGTTATGAGAGAGGACAGCATGTTGAGGCTCCAAGGGGACAGATCCCTTGATGCCTCCAGTATTCCCAGCTCCTGATGGCGTAGGGAGGAGCAGTGAGGGTGGAAGGCGTGGGAGGGTTGGGGAGTGGGAGATGGTGAGAGAGGAAGAGAAGGGAACAGCAAGCAAAGGCCCCAACAGGAAAGATCTCTTGAGGCCTTCAGCAGTATGCCCAGCTTCTGATGGCCGCAGGGAGGGAGGAGAGGGAGAGGTTTGGGAGGGGTTTGGAAGTGGTGGGAGGTGGTGGGATGGGAGGTGGTGGGAGGTGGTGGGAGGAGGTGGGAGGTGGTGGGAGGTGGTGGGAGGTGGTGGGTCAGCACGTTGAGGCCCCAAAAGGACAGCTCCCTCGAGGCCTTCAGTATGCCCAGCTCCTGCTGGCCGCAGGGAGGGAGGAGAGGGTTTGAGGAAGTAGGGAAAGAGGACATGAGAGGAGAAGGGGCCAGCAAGGAAAGGCCTTGCAGAGGCTTGGTCATTCAAGGCTTCCACGCTCCATCTCGGAGAAGGCGGGGAGGGGAAGGGGGAAGCAGAAAGGGGAAAGGAAGGGAGAGGGGAAAGGGGAAAGCGGAAAGGGGAAAGGAAGGGAGAGGTGAATTATTGCATCGACTCAAAGTCAGGAAGGGCACTCAGGGACTCCAGGCCCCAGCTCGGGGAAAGCGGGGAGGGAAAGGGGAAAGGGGAAAGTGGGGAGGGAAAGGGGAAAGGGGAAAGGGGAAAGCGGGGAGGGAAAGGGGAAAGGGGAAAGGGGAAAGCGGGGAGGGAAAGGGGAAAGGGGAAAGGGGAAAGGGGAAAGGGAGGGAGAGGTATGGGAGGCAGATGGAGAAGCACAATCAGAGCGCCAGCAGCATTGCTGTCTTGGTCGGTAGGTAAGACAGAGGGTTCTCTGATGCTTCCAGTAGTGGGTGATGTAGTGAGTGAGCATCTTGACGTGGAGTGCGCGTGTGACGCGTTTTGAGACGTCTCAAATCAAAGAGCACCAGCAGCGGTGCTCGCTAAGTCGGTAAGACAACGGGCTCTCTAATGCTTCCAGTAGTGTGTGATGAGTGCGTTGCCAGTGAGGTGGCTTTGAGTCGACTCAAAAGTCACCTCATAGCAGCGGTGCTCGCTAAGTCGGAGAGACAATGGGCTCTCTAATGCTTCCAGTATTGTGTGATGCGTGTGTTGACGTTATGTGCGCGTGTGATGCGTTTTGAAACATCTCAAATCAAAAAGCACCAACAGCGGTGCTCGCTAAGTAGGTAAGACAAAGGGCTATCTAATGCTTCCAGTAGTGTGTGATGATGAGTGTGTTGACGTTGAGTGCGCGTGTGATGCGCCAGTCGCGAGGCGCCATCAGGAGGTGGCATTTTGCGAGAAACCATTGCGCGACGCCATTGCGAGGCGCCATTTTGTGACGCGCCATTGTGAGGCGCCATTGCGCGACGCCATTGCGAGGCGCCATTTTGTGACGCGCCATTGCGAGGCGCCATTTTGCGATGCGCCATTTTGCGAGGCGTCATTTTGCGCCGCGCCATTGCGAGGCGCCATTTTGCGACGCGCCATTGCGAGGCGCCATTTTGCGACGCGCCATTGCGAGGCGCCATTTTTCGAGGCGCCATTTTGCGAGGCGCCAGTACGGGGCAGCACGATGCTTCCGACTCAGATACCTCACACGCGCCCCGTCATGGGCACCACGAGTGCTGGTGACGGAGCGAGGAGCACGCATCCTGCCAACAGGGGGTTCGAATTCTGGACGTCTCAGAAATACTTTCCACTGCACGAAATGAACCTCGGTATTGCTTTTGAGAATCCTCAAAAGTAGCACGCAGTGATCCTCGGCATCACCGAGCCTCCTGACCCCGGCGATCTCCCGTTTCCCCTCCTCGCTGTAATTAGGAGCTAGTAGTATTGGCGCTAGCGAGGCAACGTGCTGGTGTCGAACCTAAATGCTCAGGTTCGGAACAAAGGCGCGTCACGTTGCCACGCGTTTTAAGTCGACTCAAAACACGTCGCCACGCGACGCGGCAGCGGTAACTTGACTTGCGAGCACGTGCATTTTGTATGCCGCGGGCGACGAAGAGTGGGTTCATTTGAAAGCGACTCACCGCCATTCGCTTCTGGTTCTCCTGAATCCGCTGCTTCCGCGCAGCTTCGTACTCCGACCCCGCGGGCGGGAGCTCCGGCGCCATGCACGGAGGTCGGCGGGAACTAGAGGCGGCGGAAAGAGCGGGCGGCGAAACAAGAGCGCGGCGGAACGCGAGGAGCGGGGAAAGATAAAAGGGGCGAATGAGACGTGTTCTGAAAGCGTGTGGGATTTCGGGTGGGAGCGGGAGATGGCGGGAAATAATGTTCCTGGATTTGCCTCCGAAAACCTCGATGGTTCGGCAGGGGTTGTGTGATGGGGAGCTGGGGGTGAGAGTAGGTGCTGTCGTACAAGAGTGTACAGAGTAACCCGGTCGAACAGTACAAGCGCACAATTTCGAACACGTGGGACCCGTTCGCCAGGTCCCCCCTGGCATCGGGATCTCGAGACTGGTGCGGAACCATCTGGCAACCTGGCGAAATGACCGACAAGAAAGCGGAAGGCCTGCGAGGAAATCGAAACCACCCTGAAATGTCATCCTCGCGGTCGAGCACTAGGGAGGGCGCGTCAGGCGAGTACGTCCGAATGCGGTTGAAAAAGGTTCAAATAGAACTATAAGGGTATCACTGAAACGAAAAATGGTTGGGTAGGGTTAAGTGCGAAAATGTACATTCTTGGGCTCACCCTGCGGTGACAGCCGTCCGTCCTAACGCTGTCAGTACAGCGAAACGTGCAGACAGTACGGTGAAGCTGTAAGAAACGTGCAGACGGGGTGCAACGAACACCGGACCCGACGTGACGTGTGGGGAAGGGAACGTCAGTCAAGATACGGCAGGGTAGATAAGCGCTCGGAAGGATGATCGAACCGAGTGCCCGAATGCCAAGTACTAAAGAGCATTGCATTTGCCAGCATTCCCAGTCCACGATGACCCAGTCTCCATAGCGATCAAGCACGCCAGCAACCCTTATATCGCAATTGCTTGCAGAGCCACCTAACACGCGGATTCGAAGTGACCCTTTCTTCCCTGATTGTCGATAGTTTTTGTGCGTGCTCGCGAGAATCTATGGCTGCCCGCGGCGGCGTTGTGCATTTCCACTCCGAGGAGGAGTGGAGTTCGATTCTCAGGCAATCCGCGGACAACGGGAGAGTGGTGAGCTGACAGCGTCGATCTAGATTTCTAAGCGTCGCTTCCGCTCCTAATTCCGCGGTTGTATTATGCTCTTTCGGGCCGAGTCTAAAACATTCTGGTTTCGGTATTGTGTTTCCTACTATCGGTAGTTATCGCACCTGAACCTGATCAAATCACTGACCTGAGTGCTCCCTGGCTCTTCAGGTGATCGTGGATTTCACAGCCACTTGGTGCGGCCCTTGCCAGATGATCGCTCCCGTTTTTAGGGCGCGTGTCTTTTGGTGTAGAAGTTCAAAAAAAAGGTCGAACTTTTGCTGGTAACCATCTTCGCCAATTCCGTTAAGAGCTGTTGACGACGATCGTGTGTCCAAGCTCAAAGTTGCCGAAACAGAAGGACACTGAACTAGGGTCGACCTCGCATTCGACTATCCCCGAGCACTTTTCTCCAATCGTGTGTTCTTCTGCCCACGCACGAAGAAGCTGCGAGCTTCGCGATGGTTACGAACAACGTCGCGCCAGGTTACCAAAGCTGAAAGTGTTAGCGAACTCCACTGTATAGACAGGGTAACATACGAAAGCTGGGCGCGACTCGGGTTTTACTGTACAAATTCGACCTCTGAAAGTCGAGCATTTCTTGTGCCATGTACTCCTCGTCAAGGTGAACACGCGACTCGACAAATGAATGACGAGATAGTCGACTACTGGTCGACCTGTGTTCATTTGCAAAAATTCGACCTAAAAACATGAACTTTGGGCTAGATTTCAAAAGACGCGCGCCCTTACCAAGCGTGCGACTGAATACCCATCGATCATCTTCGCCAAAATAGATGTCGACGAGCTTCAGGTTCGTGCATCCCATTATCTGTTGTTTTATTCGGACGTTCATTTTGTTGGGACTTTTTTGGGTTGCGAAGCAACCTATTGCATTCGTTATGTACATTTTTTTTTTCAACGCCTATAATTGAAAAAAAAAAAAAAACAAAAAGGATGTAAATCTAGTAAATGATAGCCTAAATGTTTTCTAATCATTTGCGGTAACAGCTCATGACGATGTGTGGTAGTATATTCTTTTTATTTTTATAACTTGCTCTGGCTCTTCATATAGATGAATTTAGTGGAAAAATGATAATATGGTAAGCATGCGGCTGTTTATTCCGTAATGCATACGCAGAAGTATTCTGCCGTGCATAAATGGAACTGACATGCAGACGGTACGATGGATATAGTAAACGAAACATGGAATGGAAATGCATAAATGTCAAACATTATACATGTTGTATTTGTGTAGGCTGTAGTGGGTTAGCCTATAGGGGGTCACAACATTAGGGTTTCATATTTGTACTCACCATCCTTGCTAGTCCATCATTCCAGTCCGTTATTACTGACATGGTATCAGAGCAGGTCCTTCGCTAGGACCGTTCTTAGGGCCCACCGTTACCTACATACCTACCTACCTACCGTGCGCCTCGTGCGCCTCCTACCTACCGCGCGCGCGCAGCCCGCCAGCCGCCCGCGCGCGACTCGACTTTTTTTTTAGCGCGCGTATCCCGCTAGCCGCCCGCGCGCGGTCGATTTCGCTGCGCGCGCCCCGCTAGCAGGACGCGCGCGGCTGTTTTTCTTTACGCGCGGCCCCGCACGCTGCCCGCGCGCTGCCTGTGCGCCTCGCTGACGCGCCCGCTGCTGCAGCCGCCCGTCGCCCGCTCGACACACCCCGCCGTGGCCCCGCAGGCCCGCAGCTCGCCGCCGCAGCTGCCGCACGCCCGTTGCCCGCAGCCGCCCGTCCGCCGATGCTGCTGCCGCCCGTGCACCGACGCCGCTGCCACCCGTGCGCTGCTGCCGCTGCTGCTTGCGCACCGCTCGCTGCTGCAGCCGCCCGTGCGCTGTCGGCGCTGCTGCCCGTGCGCATACGCCGCTGTCACCCGTCCGCATAAGCCGCTGCCGCCCGTGCGCCTCTGCAGCCGCCGCCCGCGAGTCGCCCGCTACCGCTAGTGCGCCGCAGCTCCTGCCATTCGGTCGCGCACCGCTGCAGCTCCTGCTGTCGCGCTCCCTACTACTGCTACCGTTACTGTTTCTCCTACTACTGCCGCTCGTGTGCCACTACGGACAGTCGACCCCGCCCGCGCCTTGCCTAGCGGCCCCGCCGGCCCCGTTGACCCTCCGCACACCTTTCCAGCGGCCTGCTTCCTACTACTACTGTTACTACTGCTACTACTGCTACTGCTACTGTCGCTATGGCTAGTCCGCCAGTTCTAGCTTTCGATGCTGAGGGCCGTCCAGTGAAGTTCGAAACCTGGCTAGATGACCTGCACCTGTTCCTACAGCTCACTGCCAAGGAAGATATCTCACTGTACGACCACGCCCTAGGCCATGCCACTGCCCCTGACTCGTCTGCTGACAGCACTCTGCGTTCCCAGTGGCAGACCCGTGATGCGCACGCTCGCTTTGCTATTCGCAACTCCCTGCCGCTAGACGAGCGCGAGCACTTCGGCCAGTGCAAGACTGCTAAGGACCTCTACACCGCTGTAGTTGCCCGCTACTCCTCACCCGCTTCTGCCACACTAGGCCGCCTCACTCTCCCCTACCTGTTCCCCGACCTAGCCTCCTTTCACACTGTCGCAGACCTCATCACCCACCTTAAGACTAGTGAGGCCCGCTTTCGCGCTGCTATGCCTGCCGAGTTTCTCACTAGCAACCCCCCCCGCTCTGGATCACTCTCTACCACATCGTCACCCGCCTCCCTGACTCTCTGCGCGCAGTCAGGGATCACTTCCTCTCTCGCTCCCCCACTGAGCTCACTGTTGCCCTCCTCGAGAAGGAACTGCTTGCAGCTGAGGCGAGCATCGTCGCTGTAGGCACCTCTCGTGGCGACCCTCGCACCCCGTTCTTTGAGGGGTGTTCCCCTTCCCCCCTCCTCCCCTCTGTCGCCTCTGCTGCTGCTGTCGACCTTCTTGGTGCTGAGAAGGTCGGGACCGCGTCTGCTTCGAGCGGGCGCCGCAGGAACAAGGGGGGCAGGGGTGGGGGTGGCGGCGGAGGAGGTGGGGGTGGAGGCGGTGGGAGTGGAGGCGCGGCTGGGGAGACTAGTGGCGGCAGTGGGGGAGGAGACAGCAGCGGTGGGAGTGGTGGTGGAGGCGGCAGCGGAGGCGGAGGTGGTCGTGGCGGCGGCAGGGGTGGAGGTGGCCGGGGCGGCGGCGGTGGGGGTGGTGGTCGTGGAGGCACTGGCGGAGGGCAGAGTCAGCAGCCCGCCCCGACGCTTCAGGCCGCCCGTGAGTGGTATGCGCAGCGTAGCGTTACCTGCACGTACGTCATTCGCACAGGTGACCGCAGCGGCCAGCAGTGTGGGAGGCCGCACCCCACGCAGCGCTGCTTTGCGCGCCTTAACGACGCGTGGCGCACTCAGTTTCCTGCTGCCACTGAGCTGCCGCGCTGGGCTGATCTGGAAAAGAGGGGTGTTGATATTTGGGCTTTAGACTTTGATGCTATTCTCACTGCCATGTATGCGATGTCTATTAGTGGAGAGGGTACTCAGTACTTGCGTGTTCCGCCCGACCCGGGCATTCAGGCCAGTCCGGCTGCCGCTCTAGGTGCTAGTGCGTCTGCTCCCACAGGTCCTGGTGAGGCTGCAGCCCTAAATGCTCGTGCGTCCGTGCCCCCTGGTACTGAGTCGACTGCAGCACTGCACACCTTCACACTGGACTCAGGTGCTTCTCGCTCCTTCTTTCGTGACCGCACTATCCTTGAGCCACTCGCTCGGCCAGTTGCTGTCTCCCTTGCTGACCCCTCTGGGGGTCCGGTCATTGCGACCTCCTCCACTGTCCTTCCTTGTCCGGCGGTCCCGTCCGGCACGCTGTCAGGTCTCTACCTCCCCTCGTTCTCTACGAACTTGGTGGCAGGTAGTGCGCTCCAGGACGGGGGTGTTCACCAGTTCACCCCTGCCTACGAGCGCGTGACACACTGCACGTGTGCTCGGACGGGTCGCCACCTGGCTACCTTCACTCGGGAGCCGGGGTCGGACCTTTACACACTGACCACTGAGTCCCCTCAGGTAGCTGCGTCCGCGTCTGCGTCTGCGTCAGGTCAGCTGTCCGCCCCCTGCTCGTGTCGCTCTCTGGCGCATGAGACTGTCCTTTGGCACCACCGCCTTGGTCACCCGTCTGTGCAGCGCCTTCGGGCCATGCACAAACGGGACCTTGTTGCTGGTCTTCCCAGGGTGCTCCCTCCCCTTCCCGACTCGCCTGCTCCTCCCTGTATTCCCTGTGTCGAGGGACGGCAGCGCGCCGCTCCTCACTCCTCCTCCTTTCCCCCGACGACTGCTCCCTTGCAGACGCTCCACATGGACGTGTGGGGCCCAGCCCGCGTCCGTGGTCAGGGTCAGGAGAGGTACTTCCTGATTGTTGTTGACGACTTCTCGCGCTACACCACGGTCTTCCCCTTGCGCGCCAAGGGTGACGTCCCTGATGTCTTGATCCCTTGGATCCGCAGATCTCGTCTCCAACTCAGTGAGCGTTTCCACTCCGACTTCCCTGTCCTGCGTCTGCACTCTGACAGAGGTGGGGAGTTTTCCTCTGGCCTATTGGAGGCCTTCTGTCAGCAGGAGGGCATTGAGCAGTCGTACACGCTTCCGGCCTCTCCACAGCAGAATGGGGTTGCTGAGCACCGCATTGGTCTGGTCATGGAGGTCGCTCGTACCTCCTTGAGCCATGCGGCTGCCCCCCATTTTCTGTGGCCGTTTGCAGTCCGATACGCTGCGCATCAGCTCAACCTCTGGCCCCGTGTCTCCCTGCCCGAGACTTCTCCGACACTGCGTTGGACGGGAGAGGCTGGCGATGCGTCGCGTTTTCGGGTCTGGGGATCCCGAACTTTTGTCCGCGACACGTCCGCGGACAAGCTCTCCCGTCGCGCTGTCCCCTGCGTCTTCCTTGGCTTTGTCCCGGACGCCCCTGGCTGGCAGTTCTACCACCCCACCTCGCGTCGTGTCCTGGCCTCTCAGGACGTCACCTTTGACGAGTCGGTCCCCTTCTACCGCCTCTTCCCCTACCGCACTGCCCCGCTCCCCCCCCCGCCTCTCTTCCTCGCTCCAGGTGCTGAGGTACCAGACCCCCTCCCCCCTCAGGGTGCCGCTCCCTCAGGTGTGTCCCAGGTAGACCCGGGTGAGCCTGTCGAGGTAGCTGTTGACTCTCGTCCTGCTAGGGGTGCTGAGCCTGGGGGTGCTGCGTCTGGGGGTGCTGAGCCTGGGGGTGCTGCGTCTGGAGGTGCTGAGCCTGGGGGTGCTGAGTCTGGGGGTGCTGAGTCTGGGGGTGCTGAGCCTGAGCGTGCTACACCTGGAGGAGCCCCCTCCTCCCAGCAGCTGCAGGAGAGGTACCTCGAGTACTGCCGCCTCCGGAGAGGTGCTGCTGGAGCTCGTCCCGGTACTTCCCCTCCTACCCGGGAGCTCCCCCCCATTCAGCAGATCCGCGAGTGGTACACACGGCGCTGCAGTCTTCGGAGTGGTGCTCCTGGTGCTGCGGACCCTGGGGGTGGCGCTGCTGCTGGTGCTGAGGACCCGGACGTTGGAGCTGCTGCTGGTGCTGCGGACCCGCCTGGTGGAGCTGCTGCTGGTGCTGAGGACTCGGACGTTGGAGCTGCTGCTGGAGCTGAGGACCCGGGCGGTGGCGCTGCTGCTGGTGCTGAGGACCCGGACAGTGGAGCTGCTGCTGGTGCTGAGGACTCGGACGGTGGAGCTGCTGCTGGAGCTGAGGACCCGAGCGGTGGCGCTGCTACTGCTGCTGCTGAGGACCCGGGCGTTGGAGCTACTACTGGTGCTGAGGACCCGGCCGGTGGAGCTGCTGCTGGAGCTGTGGACCCGGACGCTGGAGCTCCTACTGGTACTGAGGACCCGGCCGCTGGAGTCTCCTCTGCTTCTGGAGACGCTGCGTGGCCGCGACCGTACTTCGTACCGCTCCTTCAGCAGGTTCTTGGGCAGGCTCCTCCTCCTTGTCCTCCTCCCTCCGTAGAGTGTCCTCCGCCTGTCCAGCCGCAGTCACAGTTACCGCCTACCTCGCCTCTCCCTGCTCCCTCTCCTTACACTGGTCCCACAGGAGGTCTTACAGAGCGTCGTGAGCCTGAGTCTCGTCCTGCGTCGCCTGTTCGTCCTGCTCGCACTGGTAGTCGTGTCCGTCGTGAGCGTCCTCCTCCTGTCCCAGGCACTCACTACATGACTCTGCGTCCCTCTACTGCTCCTCAGCGTGTCCCTCTACCGTCTCCTCCTGCGTCCTCTTTGCCTGACGTTCCGGACCCTGAGTCTGACCGGTATCGTGCTGAGCACCCTACTGTCACGCGTCTCCTCGCTACTGTTGTCACTGACCCTACCTTTGAGTCCTCGGCTGCGTCTGCTCTGGTCGCTGAGTTGGTTGACTTTGCTGCTGCCTGTCGTCTAGACTACGTTGCTAGCCTTGTTGCTGAGTCTGAGTCTGAGTCTGTCTGTCCTCCGTCCGTCGGGGGTGAGTGTGCTCTTGGCACGGACGTCCTTGAGGACAGACAGGAGGAGTTCCAGTGTCTTGCTGCTGCTTTGCCCCGTCTCGTGTCCTTGCTAGTTGCCCCTGAGGGAGACCCGGATGCACCAGACATCCCGACCCCGCGCACTTACGCTGAGGCGATGGCGGGTCCCTACTCCTCTCAGTGGCAGACAGCCATGGATGCCGAGATGGCTTCCTGGAAGTCCACGCGCACCTACGTCGACGAGGTTCCCCCTCCTGGGGCGAACATCGTCAGTGGCATGTGGATTTTCAGGGTGAAGCGGCCGCCGGGTTCTCCGCCTGTCTTCAAGGCGCGTTACGTGGCTCGAGGCTTCAGTCAGCGAGAGGGAGTTGACTTCTTCCAGACCTTCTCCCCCACCCCGAAGATGACTACTCTTCGGGTGCTGCTGCACATAGCCGCTCAGCGCGACTACGAGCTTCACTCACTTGACTTCAGCACTGCTTTCTTGCAGGGCAGCCTGCACGAGGAGATCTGGCTGCGCCGCCCACCTGGCTTCACTGGATCGTTTCCTCCTGGTACCAAGTGGAGGCTTCAGCGGCCGGTCTACGGTCTCCGCCAGGCTCCGCGTGAGTGGCACGACACACTGAGGACTACACTTGCGGCTCTTGGGTTCGCGCCTTCGACAGATGATCCGTCGCTGTTCCTGCGCACCGACACTTCGCTGCCGCCGTTCTACATCCTCGTGTACGTCGACGACTTGGTCTTTGCCACTGCTGACACTGCAGGACTCGCCTACGTGAAGTCGGAGCTGCAGAGGAGACACACGTGCACAGACCTGGGTGAGCTGACAAGCTATCTTGGCTTGCGGATCACCCGGGACAGAGCACGGCGCACCATCACCTTGACTCAGTCACACATGGTGCAGCAGGTTCTCCAGCGCTTCCGCTTCACGTACTCCTCGCCTCAGTCCACTCCTCTGCCTACCGGTCACTCGCTCTCAGCTCTGCCTTCGGATGAGTCCGTAGAGCCGAGTGGCCCGTATCCAGAGCTTGTGGGCTGCCTCATGTACCTGATGACCTGCACTCGACCTGACCTTGCATACCCTCTTAGCATCCTTGCACACTATGTCGCTCCTGGCCGTCACAGGAAGGAGCACATGGATGCCGCTAAGAGGGTGTTGCGCTACTTGTGCAGTACGTCGGGCATGGGGCTTGTGCTTGGAGGGCGAGACTGAGTTGTTCTCACAGGGCACTCAGACGCTTCTTGGGCAGACGACCAGGCCACTCAGCGGTCGTCTCAGGGTTACACCTTCAGCCTTGGCTCTGGCTCAGTTTCTTGGCGCTCTACACGCTCTTCTTCTGTTCTCGGCTCCAGTTGCGAGGCTGAGATCTACGCTACAGCCATGGCTGCCCAGGAGCTACGCTGGCTGACCTACCTGCTGACCGACCTCGGAGAGCGGCCTCGTTCTCCTCCAGTACTGTACGTCGACAACAAGGCTGCCATTGCCTTGTGTGAGGAGCACAGACTGGAGCACAGAACGAAGCACATCGCCCTGCGGTACTTCCTTGCTCGAGAGCTGCAGCAGCGCGGTCAGCTTTGTATTCGCTACGTGGCCACTGAGGCCAACACTGCTGATGTGTTCACCAAGGCGCTTCAGCCTCGTGACCATCAGCGCTTCTGCACTCTACTAGGCCTTGTGCCTACTGGACCTCACTTGCTTACCTCTTGACTTTGCTTGTACTGTGATCACTATATATATCTATACCTGCATGTTTACTCTTGCTAGGTTGTGATCACTGTATCTCTTACTTTGTTATAAACCTGCATGTGAACTGGTCTCGTGACGACTAGCTTGTGCTCGGAATTTGTGTGGAATCCTTGAGATCCACCCTGAGCTTGTTGTTGCCTTGCTTTGCCTTGACTGGTCTTGTGACCCCTAGGTCTCCCCCACTTTGCCTATGGGGGTGTGTCAAACATTATACATGTTGTATTTGTGTAGGCTGTAGTGGGTTAGCCTATAGGGGGTCACAACATTAGGGTTTCATATTTGTACTCACCATCCTTGCTAGTCCATCATTCCAGTCCGTTATTACTGACAATAAATATGATACATATGCTGTAATGATATGCGTAGTATATACTTATATATACAATACCAATCATGTAAATGCGTATTATGATGAAAATGCGTGATAGTTGATTGACCCATACACTAGGCTACCGCATCCCCTGCCTAGCATGGGGGGGAAGTCAATAGCCTAGCGTTTGAATCATCCGACTGCCACATGAAATAACACAATCTGTGTGATCTAAAAAAAAGGTCAATTCCATCAAATCCAGTTCAAATGAACATGTCAAACATTGTATGTTTATATTGTGTAGGCTATAGTGGGTTTAGCCTTAGAGGGTACACAAACTTAGGGTTTCATACTTGTACCCACCTTCCTGCTAGTTCATCCATTCCCGTTCTATTCTAGATTCTGACATGGTATCAGAGGCCTAGGTTGCTACCTAGGACCGCTTTCTACAATGGGCCCACTATTCCGCTAGGCGCGCCCTCGTGCGCCCTACCTTGAGTGCGCCCTCGTGCGCCCTACCTTACGTGCGCCCTCGTGCGCTCTACCTTACGTGCGCCCTCGTGCGCCCTCGTGCGCCCTCGTGCGCCTTTCTCTGCTAGTGCGCCTTCGTGCGCCCTCGTGCGCCCTCGTGCGCCCTCGTGCGCCCTCGTGCGCCTTCGTGCGCCCTCGTGCGCCCTCGTGCGCTCTCGAGCTGCCCCTGCAGGTCCGTCAGGCCCCCGAGCCGCCGCTGCAGGCCCGTCAGGCCCGAGAGCCGCCCCTGCACACCCGTCAGGCCCGCGCGCAGCCTCTGCACGACCGCGCGCCGCCCCTGCAGGCTCTCGCCGCCCGCCGCGTCGCCCTGCCCGTGGCGTCGCCGCCTTCCCGCGGCGTCGTTGCCTGCCCGCGACGTAGCCCCTGTCCGCGGCGTCGTCGCCAGCCCGCGGCGTCGTCGCCTGCCCGCGGCGTCGCCGCCTGCCCGCGGCGTCGTCGCCTACCCGCGGCGTCGCCACCTGCTAGCGGCGTCGCCCTACTCGCGGCGTCGCCACCTGCCCGCCGCGTCGCCCTGCCCGCGGCGTCGCCACCTGCCCGCCGCGTCGCCACCTGCCCGCGGCGTCGTCGCCTGCCCGCGGCGTCGTCGCCTGCCCGCGGCGTCGTCGCCTGCCCGCGGCGTCGTCCCCTGCCCGCGGCGTCGGCGCCTGCCCGCGGCGTCGTCGCCTACCCGCGGCGTCGCCACCTGCTAGCGGCGTCGCCCTACTCGCGGCGTCGCCACCTGCCCGCCGCGTCGCCCTGCCCGCGGCGTCGCCACCTGCCCGCCGCGTCGCCCTGCCCGCGGCGTCGCCACCTGCCCGCCGCGTCGCCCTGACCTAATCCGCCTCTCGCCCCTGGAGCAGCCGCCACTGCAGCAGCAGCCCCTGGAGCAGCCGCCACTGCAGCAGCAGCCCCTGGAGCCGCCCGCCACTGCAGCAGCAGCCCCTGGAGCCGCCCGCCACTGCAGCAGCAGCCCCTGGAGCCGCTCGCCACTGCAGCAGCCGCCCCTGGAGCCGCCCGTCACTGCAGCAGCCCCCTCTGGAGCAGCACGCACCTGCAGCAGCCGCCCCTGGAACAGCCCGCACCTGCAGCAGCCGCCCCTGGAGCAGCCCGCACCTGCAGCAGCCGCCCCAGTGGCACCTGGAGCAGCTGCCGTCGCGGCCCAGCCTCGCCCTGCCGCAGCTGCCGCGGAGCTCCCTGCTGCGGCCCGGCCCAGCCCTGCAGTTGTAGCGGCCCCACTGTCGCCACCGTCTTGCGCCTGCCGCGCCGACCACTGGTGAGCATTGCCCAGTACTGCTGCAACTGCCTTTTCTACCCATTGCCACTGCTCCTGCTGTTACTACTGTTACTGCCGCTACTGCTACTACTGCTGCTCCTGACGTGGCCAGATGCAGCTCCAGGGCTGTGCGCGTGAGTCCCCCACGCCCCAGCAGCTTCGTGCGCGTGAGTGGTACGCTAGTCGGGGCTGTCGGGGTGGCCGTAGTGGTAGTCGCTCTGGAGTGGGTCGGTCGGGAGCTTCTGGTAGTGGACAGGTGCAGCTGCCGTGTCCTCCTTCGCCCCAGCTGCTTCGTGCGCGTGAGTGGTACGCTAGTTTGGGCTGTCGGGGTGGCCGTAGTGGTAGTCGCTCTGGAGTGCATCGGTCGGGAGCTTCTGGTAGTGGACAGGTGCAGCAGCCGTGTCCTCCTTCGCCCCAGCTGCTTCGTGCGCGTGAGTGGTACGCTAGTTTGGGCTGTCGGAGTGGCCGTAGTGGTAGTCGCTCTGGAGTGCATCGGTCGGGAGCTTCTGGTAGTGGACAGGTGCAGCAGCCGTGTCCTCCTTCGCCCCAGCTGCTTCGTGCGCGTGAGTGGTACGCTAGTTTGAGCTGTCGGAGTGGCCGTAGTGGTAGTCGCTCTGGAGTGCATCGGTCGGGAGCTTCTGGTAGTGGACAGGTGCAGCAGCCGTGTCCTCCTTCGCCCCAGCTGCTTCGTGCGCGTGAGTGGTACGCTAGTTTGGGCTGTCGGAGTGGCCGTAGTGGTAGTCGCTCTGGAGTGCATCGGTCGGGAGCTTCTGGTAGTGGACAGGTGCAGCAGCCGTGTCCTCCTTCGCCCCAGCTGCTTCGTGCGCGTGAGTGGTACGCTAGTTTGAGCTGTCGGAGTGGCCGTAGTGGTAGTCGCTCTGGAGTGCATCGTTCGGGAGCTTCTGGTAGTGGACAGGTGCAGCTGCCGTGTCCTGTCAGTGAGGCTGCCGCTCTAGGTGCTAGTACGTCTGTTGCCCTAGGTGCTGGTGAGGCTGCTACTCTAGGTCCTAGTGAGTCTGCGCCCCCTGGTACTGAGTCGACTGAGGCCCTGCACACCTTCACCCTGGACTCAGGTGCTTCTCGCTGTTTCTTTCGTGACCGCATTGCCCTTGAGCCGCTTGCTCGGCCAGTTGCTGTCTCCCTCGCTGACCCCTCTGGGGGTCCGGTCATTGCGACCTCCTCCACTGTTCTTCCCTGTCCTGCGGTCCCGTCGGGCACACTGTCAGGTCTCCACCTCCCCTCGTTCTCTACGAACTTGGTGGCGGGTTGTGCGCTCCAGGATGCGGGTGTTCACCAGTTCACCCCTGCCTACGAGCGCGTGACACACTGCACGTGTGCTCGGACGGGCCGTCACCTGGCTACCTTCACTCGGCAGCCGGGGTCGGACCTGTACACACTGACCACTGAGTCCCCTCAGGTAGCTGCGTCCGCGTCTGCGTCAGGTCAGCTGTCGGCCCCCTGCTCGTGTCGCTCTCTGGCGCACGACACCGTTCTCTGGCACCACCGACTTGGCCACCCGTCTGTGCAGCGCCTTCGTGCCATGCACAAACGGCAGCTTGTCTCTGGTCTTCCCAGGGTGCTCCCTGTCTTCCCTGTGTCGAGGGGCGGCAGCGCGCCGCTCCTCACTCCTCCTCCTTTCCCCCGACGACTGCTCCCCTGCAGACGCTCCACCTGGACGTGTGGGGCCCAGCCCGCGTCCGTGGACAGGGTCAGGAGAGGTACTTCCTGATTGTTGTTGACGACTACTCTCGCTACACCACGGTCTTCCCCTTGCGCACCAAGGGTGAGGTCCCTGATGTCTTGATCCCTTGGATCAGCAGAGCTCGTCTCCAGCTCAGCGAGCGTTTCCGCTCGGACTTTCCTGTCCTGCGTTTGCACTCTGACAGAGGTGGTGAGTTCACCTCCGACCTTCTGGCAGCCTACTGTGCCGAGCACGGCATTGAGCAGTCGTTCACGCTTCCGGCCTCTCCACAACAGAATGGGGTTGCTGAGCGCCGCATTGGCTTGGTCATGGAGGTCGCTCGTACCTCCCTGATCCATGCGGCTGCTCCCCACTTTCTGTGGCCGTTTGCGGTCCGATACGCTGCGCATCAGCTCAACCTCTGGCCCCGTGTCTCTGTTCCGGAGACTTCCCCGACACTGCGTTGGACGGGAGAGGTTGGTGATGCGTCGCGTTTCCGGGTCTGGGGATCCCGAGCTTTTGTTCGCGACACGTCCGCGGACAAGCTCTCCCGTCGCGCTGTTCCTTGTGTCTTCCTTGGCTTTGTCCCGGACGCCCCTGGTTGGCAGTTTTACCACGTCACCTCGCGCCGGGTTCTGCCCTCTCAGGACGTCACTTTTGACGAGTCCGTCCCCTACTACCGCCTCTTCCCCTACCGCACTGCCCCGCTCCCTCCCCCGCCTCTCTTCTTCGCGCGAGGTGCTGCTGTGGTAGACCCCCTCCCCCCTCAGGGTGCCGCTCCCTCAGGTGTGTCCCAGGTAGACCCGGTTGAGCCTGTCGAGGTCGCTGTCGACTCTCGTCCTGCTAGGGGTGCTGCACCTGCGAGTGAGGAGCCTGGCGGTGCTGAGTCTGGGGGTGCGGAGCCTGGGGGTGCTGAGCCTGGGGGTACTGAGCCTGGGGGTGCGGAGCCTGGGGGTGCAGACCTTGGAGGTGCGGAGCCTGGGGGTGCTGAGCCTGGAGGTGCTGAGTCTGGGGGTGCTGAGCCTGAGAGTGCCACACCTGGAGGAGCCCTCTCCTCGCAGCAGCTGCAGGAGAGGTACCTACAGTACTGCGACCTCCGGAGAGGTGCTGCTGGAGCGGGTACCAGTGCTTCCCCTCCTACCCGGGAGCTCCCCTCCCTTCAGCAGATCCGAGAGTGGTACACACGGCGCTGCAGCCTTCGGAGTGGCGCTCCTGGTGCTGCGGACCCTGGAGTTGGAGCTGCTGCTGGTGCTGAGGACCCGGGCGGTGGAGCTGCTGCTGGTGCGGAGGACCCGGCCGGTGGAGCTGCTGCTGGTGCTACGGACCCTGGAGTTGGAGCTACTGCTGGTGCTGAGGACCCGAGCGGTGGAGCTACTGCTGGTGCTGAGGACCCGAGCGGTGGAGCTGCTGCTGGCGCTGAGGACCCGAGGGGTGGAGCTGCTGCTGGTGCTGAGGACCCGGGCAGTGGAGCTGCTGCTGGTGCTGAGGACCCGGGCGGTGGAGCTACTGCTGGTGCTGAGGACCCTGGCGCTGGTGTCTCTGGTGGTTCTGGAGACGCTGCGCGGCCGCGACCGTACTTCGTACCACTCCTTCAGCAGGTTCTTGGTCAGGCTCCTCCTCCTTGTCCTGCTCCCTCCTTAGAGTGTCCTCCGCCTGTCCAGTCGCAGTCCCAGTTACCGCCTGCCTCACCTCTCCCTGCTCCCTCTCCTTACACTAGTCCCACAGGAGGTCTTACGGAGCGTCGTGAGCCTGAGTCTCGTCCTGCGTCGCCTGTTCGTACTGCTCGCACTGGTCGTCGTGTCCCACATGAGCGTCCTCCTCCTGTCCCTGGCACTCACTACATGACCCTGCGTCCCTCCACTGCTCCTCAGCGTGTCCCTCTACCGTCTCCTCCTGCGTCCTCTTTACCTACTCTTCCTGACCCGGAGTCTGACTCCCGTCGTGCTGCCAGTCCCACTGTCACGCGTCTCCTCGCCACTGTTGTCACTGACCCTACCTTTGAGTCCTCTGCTGCGTCTGCTCTGGTCGCTGAGTTGGTTGACTTTGCTGCCCGGTGTCGTCTAGACTACGCCGCTAGCCTTGTTGCTGAGTCTGAGTCTGTCTGTCCTCCGTCCGTCGGGGGTGAGTGTGCTCTTGGCACGGACGTCCTTGAGGACAGACAGGAGGAGTTCCAGTGCTTTGCTGCTGCTTTGCCCCATCTCGTGTCCATGCTAGTTGCCCCTGAGGGAGACCCGGATGCACCAGACATCCCGACCCCGCGCTCTTACGCAGAGGCGATAGAGGGTCCCTACTCCTCTCAGTGGCAGACAGCTATGGACGCAGAGATGGCTTCCTGGAAGTCCACAGGCACCTACGTCGACGAGGTTCCCCCACCTGGGGCGAACATCGTCAGTGGCATGTGGATTTTCAGGGTGAAGCGGCCGCCGGGTTCTCCTCCTGTCTTCAAGGCGCGCTACGTTGCTCGAGGCTTCAGTCAGCGAGAGGGAGTAGACTTCTTCCAGACCTTCTCCCCCACCCCGAAGATGACTACTCTTCGGGTGCTGCTGCACATAGCCGCTCAGCGCGACTACGAGCTTCACTCACTTGACTTCAGCACAGCTTTCTTGCAGGGCAGCCTGCACGAGGAGATCTGGCTGCGTCGCCCTCCTGGCATCACGGGGTCGGTTCCTCCTAGCACCCAGTGGAGGCTCCAGCGACCGGTCTACGGTCTCTGCCAGGCGCCGCGTGAGTGGCACGACACACTGAGGACTACACTTGCGACTCTTGGGTTCGCTCCTTCTACTGCTGACCTGTCGCTGTTTCTACGCACCGACACCTCGCTGCCGCCGTTCTACATCCTCGTGTACATCGACGACTTGGTCTTTGCCACTGCTGACACTGCGGCACTCGCCCACGTGAAGTCGGAGCTGCAGAAGAGACACACGTGCACAGACCTGGGTGAACTGACAAGCTATCTTGGCTTGCGGATCACTCGGGACAGAGCACGGCGCACCATTACCTTGACTCAGTCACACATGGTGCAGCAGATCCTTCAGCGCTTCCGCTTCACGTACTCCTCGCCACAGTCCACTCCTCTGCCTACAGGTCACTCGCTCTCAGCTCTGCCTTCGGATGAGTCCGTAGAGCCGAGTGGCCCGTATCCAGAGCTTGTAGGCTGCCTCATGTACCTGATGACCTGCACTCGACCTGACCTTGCATACCCTCTTAGCATCCTTGCACGCTATGTCGCTCCTGGCCGTCACAGGAAGGAGCACATGGATGCTGCTAAAGGGGTGCTGCGCTACTTGTGCAGTACGTCGGGCATGGGGCTAGTGCTTGGAGGGCGAGACCGAGTTGTACTTACTGGACACTCAGACGCTTCTTGGGCGGACGACCAGGCTACTCAGCGGTCGTCTCAGGGTTACACCTTCAGCCTTGGCTCTGGCTCAGTTTCTTGGCGTTCCACACGCTCTTCTTCTGTTCTCAGCTCCAGTTGTGAGGCTGAGATCTACGCCACAGCCATGGCGGCCCAGGAGCTACGCTGGCTCACCTACCTGCTGACCGACTTGGGAGAGCGGCCTCGTTCTCCTCCAGTGCTGTACGTCGACAACAAGGCTGCCATTGCCTTGTGTGAGGAGCACAGACTGGAGCACAGAACGAAGCACATCGCCCTGCGGTACTTCCTTGCTCGAGAGCTGCAGCAGCGCGGTCAGCTTTGTCTGCGTTACGTGGCCACTGAGGCCAACACTGCTGATGTGTTCACCAAGGCGCTTCAGCCTTGTGACCATCAGCGCTTCTGTACTCTTCTAGGCCTTGTGCCTGCTGGACCTCACTTGCTTACTTCTTGACTCTGTTTGTACTGTGATCTCTATATATATACCTGCATGCTTACACTTGCTAGGTTGCGATCACTGTATCTCTTGCTATATTATCAAACTGCATGTGAACTGGTCTTGTGACCGCTTGCTTGTGCTCGGAATTTGTGTGGTATCCTTGAGATCCACCCTGAGCCTGTTTTGCTTTGCTTTGCTTTGACTGGTCTTGTGACCCTCTGGTTGTCTCCCACTTCGCCTATGGGGGTGTGTCAAACATTGTATGTTTATATTGTGTAGGCTATAGTGGGTTTAGCCTTAGAGGGTACACAAACTTAGGGTTTCATACTTGTACCCACCTTCCTGCTAGTTCATCCATTCTCGTTCTATTCTAGATTCTGACAGAACACACTCACTGAGTGGGCAAAGAACCTTCTCGGAAATGATGGTTTGATCCTAATTTTTAAAACCCACAGACATGCGTTATTAATGCAACGCACATACGCACACAAGACAACGCATACCCACACCAATTAAAGAAACAGTGACCTATTAACACATGTCATCCCTCTCACACTCATTGTTCTCACGCTCGCGTAAGTCTGCACTCGTTTTCATAATCTGTTCAAATGTATAATAATTAACTCATTGAAATTAACTTCATAAACCCCTGTGAGCATCTTCTCCGTTGTTCCAAATCGCTCAAGCTTCACCATTGTGCAAAAAAAAAAAAAGCAATTCCCAAATATTTAAAAAATGATATACATCAATCAAATTACAATTACGATGAGTATATATACATAATCATAATAAAAAACGTGCTCACGTCATGTCTCCTTTTGGCGGGTGTTGACGAAATCGGTGTGCTCGATGTGTCAAAGCTCGCCGGAGCAAAGCTCGACTGCGTGATCGTCGAGATGTCCAAGATGGTCTTGCTCACGCGTGCTCCTTCTAGACGGAAATGGACCTTCAATAACAATGAAAGGTACATACATAATAACTTGAGTTAGAGAACTATCAATACCATCCAAAAAAGCATACTAAAGTGCACATTTACAAGTACACAAAAATGTAAATAAAGATATTAAAAACCACAACTGAATTCCCATACCTTCACATGCCACTGGCCTTGAAGCGCGCCCAATGCATCTTGCCGCTCGCCCAATGTCATGGAGTTGAAATTCGAAACCTAAAAACTTGGGAACATTCGTCCCAAGATTTCAGGCTGAATCTCCAATCCCTGAGCCTGCGTCGTGAACGAATCTGAGAATGAAACACACAGAAGATAATATTAAAACAATGCGAATGTATTAAAACAATGTGGAAAATATAGGAGACACCAAAACAGAAATGATAGATATGATGCTTACCACTCTCGTGAACAACAAGAGTCGCTGTCACGTTATCAAACGCGCGGACTGATGTCGCTTTGTGGACGCGACATCTGTGGACCCCCGAAGCCGCGGAGGTGAAAACAGGCATTCCGCAAATGGAATCTCCTGCACCAGCAGCGCAGACAACTCGACTGTCGTGCACTGGGTCTCTGAGGTCTGCTGCAAGTGTTGCTATCTTCTCTTCGTTTGTTACCATCACCAATGTGTCCACATGAGACATCCTGATCATTCAAAACAAAAAATTGCTAATGAAATTCATGTTCGCTACTAACAGCTCAATTGTGCAAATTTTGATAACTTACAAGCTCACAAGACCAACGTCTTGTAGCTCGGTGACGGGTGCATCCGTTGTGACGGATGCTGGAACAGGATCGAGAATGACAATGTCCGAAGGCACTGTCGTCGTAAAAGCTGCTGATTTGAGATACACGTTGCTGATGAAGACAGGAACATCGCTAGCATCGGGGTGATCTGCAAAATAACTCTCACAGCTGGAGTTGAACCTGATGGCGGCATCCCCGAGCGCTATCAAAGCGCTCTTCATCGTTGAATCATGGATGCCAGCCGTGAACTTTGGGAGCGCGCGGTTCGGCTCGAAAGACGAGATCTTGAGCCTGACAGAAATGCAAGGGATCTGGAAATAACGGAGATGAATGATACAACAGAAATGAATACATAGAACACATGCAGAGAGACGTACCATGAGAGACGTACAATGTGTGGCATGAATGAATTGGGATAGAATAGGGGCAAAAATGTGAATCACAAATTATAAAAGTAAATGACAACTACAATTTGACAATCATACGTAAAAAGACGTAACAAATGTCGTCGTAATTCTTACCCTAGACTTATCCTCAGCACCATAGAAGCTCAAAAGCGTGGGAGTAGGCAAGTTTCCCACGTTCAGCCGAGGAGACCCGCTGGCCTCGATCAGATGTGAGCACCGATGCTTCCAGTTGAGTTGCGTGCGAAGACCTCCAACCAGAATCCTGTACGTATTCAGTGCATAAGTTGTAAAACCAACACGTGTCGAATCACATAGACAAGTCCAGACAAAGCTTACCAGGTGGGGGGTGCGCGAGCACCGACGGTGCGATGGACTTCATAGACTTTCCCAATGGAAAGCCTCATCAAGAAATCATTTACAGCATCCACATCACATCGACCAGACCCCCTGGATTGTGGCCAGATCACCACCTCTGTCACAGTGAAATCCTCATAAAAAACATAGAACTTTCAAGGAACAAATTTTACATCGTCCTTTGTGAAACCATTCTTCCTGCCAATCACCAAGATTTTCACATGAAAATCAGCTCGGTGACGTCCTGCTTGAGTCTCAGCATCAACCCATCTGTGTTTGACCTCTACAGATTCCTGCGTATGAAACACGTTTAACAAACGTGAATAGTACTTATGAGATATAGAATTATGACAACCACAACGATCACAGTATTCATAACGTTCAACGAAACTCACCTCCCCTGAGTCGTGCGGGTATGGCGGAGGATCTGTCGTAAGAACATATAAAACAACAAAATAATACGTATAATGAAGTAAGATGTTGAACAGAATGTTCACTTTGGTGCAAAAACATACAAGGATGAACCATTGATGTATCATATATAGAGAAATCTCACTCATGTAACCCGTAAGATAATGAATATGATGTATGATCTGATACAGATGAAATATCACAATGACAAACTTTTGATGATGTTATTCAACAACAGCGTACACAGGGAAATGGTCAGAAAAGTATGTTTCACCAACATATACTTTAAGATGTGTTTTGAAACAATTGCTCCAAATATGATCAATAAGCGTACCATATACCGTTGTAGGATCTACAATGAATTGCGTAAAACCATGGAGTCTAAACAGACGCCGATAATTATTATGCATACCAGCATTCATATCGACATTGAAATCGCCCAAAAAAATCATGTTACGGTCGGAATGTTTAGCAATGATGGATGTAATCATATCAAAAAGGATATTATGATTACGTTGATTGGTTGGATTACGATAACATCCCGTAACAATTACTTCTTCATCTTTAGCATTGATGGTAAAAGTTAACAACTCGACTTTTGAGTTTTCGACATATTGTACGTTTCGGATTGGAGTACGATGATATAAAACAATCCCACCAGATTTACAATCAAAACGAACAGACTTAAAGATATTGTTCGTTAGGCTTGGTAACACATCGTTCTCGCCCAAGTGTTGTCAGAAGAACTGAACGAGGAATGACTGTACTAGCACAAAGTTGGATACAAGTAGGAAACCCTAATCTAGTGTACCCCCTAAGGTGTAACCCACTACAGCCTACAATCATATAAACATATAATGTTTGACACACCCCCATAGGCGCAGTGGGAGACAACCATGTTAAGACTAGAGAGGAAAGTATGTCGATTAGGTTAGGGGAGGGGGTACAAGAGTATCGAGAGAATTGTTGTACCCTCTAAGAATCACCCCTACACAACCTAGAACTAAATAATATGAAACATATAATTTGACACACCCCCATAGGTGAAGTAGGGGGGATAGCCAAACCTAACAGTGGTCACAAGACCAGTCAAGCATAAAAGCAAGCAAGACAAAGCTCAGGGTGGATCTCAAGGACACCACACAATCTGAGCACAAGCAGGTGGCCACAAGGCCAGTTCACATGCAGGTTTATAACAAAACAAGAGATACAGTGATCACAACCTAGCAAGAATAAACATGCAGGTATATATATATATATATATAGTGATCACAGTACAAGCAGGGTCAAGAAGTAAGCAAGTGAGGTCCAGTAGGCACAAGGCCTAGCAGAGTGCAGAAGCGCTGATGGTCACAAGGCGGAAGCGCCTTGGTGAACACATCAGCAAGGTTGGCCTCAGTGGCCACGTAACGCAGACAAAGCTGACCGCGCTGCTGCAGCTCTCGAGCAAGGAAGTACCGCAGGGCGATGTGCTTCGTTCTGTGCTCCAGTCTGTGCTCCTCACACAAGGCAATGGCAGCCTGGTTGTCGACGTACAGCACTGGAGGAGAACGAGGCCGCTCACCCAAGTCGGTCAGCAGGTAGGTCAGCCAGCGTAGCTCCTGGGCAGCCATGGCTGTGGCGTAGATCTCAGCCTCACAACTGGAGCTGAGAACAGAAGAAGAGCGTGTAGAACGCCAAGAAACTGAGCCGGAGCCAAGGCTGAAGGTGTAACCCTGAGACGACTGCTGAGTAGCCTGGTCGTCCGCCCAAGAAGCGTCTGAGTGTCCAGTAAGTACAACTCGGTCTCGCCCTCCAAGCACTAGCCCCATGCCCGACGTACTGCACAAGTAGCGCAACACCCTCTTAGCAGCATCCATGTGCTCCTTCCTGTGACGGCCAGGAGCGACATAGCGTGCAAGGATGCTAAGAGGGTATGCAAGGTCAGGTCGAGTGCAGGTCATCAGGTACATGAGGCAGCCCACAAGCTCTGGATACGGGCCACTCGGCTCTACGGACTCATCCGAAGGCAGAGCTGAGAGCGAGTGACCGGTAGGCAGAGGAGTGGACTGAGGCGAGGAGTACGTGAAGCGGAAGCGCTAAAGGATCTGCTGCACCATGTGTGACTGAGTCAAGGTGATGGTGCGCCGTGCTCTGTCCCGGGTGATCCGGGTCAGTTCACCCAGGTCTGTGCACGTGTGTCTCCTCTGCAGCTCCGACTTCACGTGGGCGAGTGCCGCGGTGTCAGCAGTGGCAAAGACCAAGTCGTCGACGTACACGAGGATGTAGAACGGCGGCAGTGAGGTGTCTGTGCGTAGAAACAGTGACGGGTCAGCAGTAGAGGGAGCAAACCCAAGAGCCGCAAGTGTCGTCCTCAGTGTGTCGTGCCACTCACGCGGTGCCTGGCGGAGACCGTAGACCGGCCGCTGGAGCCTCCACTGGGTACCAGGAGGAACCGACCCAGTGAAGCCAGGAGGGCGGCGCAGCCAGATCTCCTCGTGCAGGCTGCCCTGCAAGAAAGCAGTGCTGAAGTCAAGTGAGTGAAGCTCGTAGTCGCGCTGAGCGGCTATGTGTAGCAGCACCCGAAGAGTGGTCATCTTCGGGGTGGGGGAGAAGGTCTGAAAGAAGTCAACTCCCTCTCGCTGACTGAAGCCTCGAGCCACATAGCGCGCCTTGAAGACAGGAGGAGAACCCGGTGGCCGCTTCACCCTGAAAATCCACATGCCACTGACGATGTTCGCCCCAGGTGGGGGAACCTCGTCGACGTAGGTGCCTGTGGACTTCCAGGAAGCCATCTCAGCGTCCATGGCTGTCTGCCACTGAGAGGAGTAGGGACCCGCCATCGCCTCAGCGTAAGTGCGCGGGGTCGGGATGTCTGGTGCATCCGGGTCTCCCTCAGGGGCAACTAGCATGGACACGAGGTGGGGTAAAGCAGCAGCAAAGCACTGGAACTCCTCCTGTCTGTCCTCAAGGACGTCCGTGCCAAGAGCACACTCACCCCCGACGGACGGAGGACAGACAGACTCAGACTCAGACTCAGCAACAAGGCTAGTGGCGTAGTCTAGACGACAGCGGGCAGCAAAGTCTATCAACTCAGCGACCAGAGCAGACGCAGCAGAGGACTCAAAGGTAGGGTCAGTGACAACAGTAGCGAGGAGACAGGTGACAGTGGGACTGGCAGCACGACGAGAGTCAGACTCCGGGTCAGGAAGAGTAGGCAGAGAGGACGCAGGAGGAGACGGCAGCGGAACACGCTGAGGAGCAGTGGAGGGACGCAGAGTCATGTAATGAGTGCCAGGGACAGGAGGAGGACGCTCACGTGGGACACGACGACCAGTGCGAGCAGTACGAACAGGCGACGCAGGACGAGACGCAGGCTCACGACGCTCTGCAAGACCTCCTGTGGGACCAGTGTAAGGAGAGGGACAAGGGAGAGGCGAGGCAGGCGGGAACTGTGACTGCGACTGGACAGGCGGAGGACACTCTACGGAGGGAGGAGGACAAGGAGGAGGAGCCTGACCAAGAACCTGCTGAAGAAGTGGTACGAAGTACGGTCGCGGCCGCACAGCGTCTCCAGAACCAGCAGGGACACCAGCGGCAGGGTCCTCAGCACCAGCAGCAGCTCCAACGTCCGGGTCCTCAGCACCAGCAGCAGCTCCACCGCTCGGGTCCTCAGCACCAGCAGCAGCTTCACCGCTCGGGTCCTCAGCACCAGCAGCAGCTCCACCGTCCGGGTCCTCAGCTCCAGCAGTAGCTCCAACGTCCGGGTCCTCAGCACCAGCAGCAGCTCCAACGCCCGGGTCCTCAGCACCAGCAGCAGCCCCAACGCCCGGGTCCTCAGCACCAGTAGCAGCGCCACCCCCAGGGTCCGCAGCACCAGGAGCACCACTCCGAAGACTGCAGCGCCGCGTGTACCACTCTCGGATCTGCTGAATGGGGGGGAGCTCCTGGGGAGGAGGGGAAGTACCGGAACGAGCTCCAGTAGCACCTCTCCGGAGGCGGCAGTACTGTAGGTACCTCTCCTGCAGCTGTGGGGAGGAGAGGGGTCCTCCAGGTGTAGTACGCTCAGGCTCAGCACTCCCTGACTCAGCACCCCCAGACTCAGCACCCCCAGGCTCAGCACCTCCAGGCTCCGCACCGCCAGGCTCCGCACCTCCAGGCTCAGCACCTCCAGGCTCCGCACCTCCAGGCTCCGCACCTCCAGGCTCAGCACCCCCAGACACAGCACCCCCAGGCTCAGCACCCCCAGGCTCAGCACCCCTAGCAGGACGAGAGTCGACAGCTACCTCGACAGGCTCACCCGGGTCTACCTGGGACACACCTGAGGGAGCGGCACCCTGAGGGGGGAGGGGGTCTGGTACCTCAGCACCTGGAGCGAGGAAGAGAGGCGGGGGGGGGAGCGGGGCAGTGCGGTAGGGGAAGAGGCGGTAGTAGGGGACGGACTCGTCAAAAGTGACGTCCTGAGAGGCCAGGACACGACGCGAGGTGGCGTGGTAGAACTGCCAACCAGGGGCGTCCGGGACAAAGCCAAGGAAGACGCAGGGGACAGCGCGACGGGAGAGCTTGTCCGCGGACGTGTCTCGAACAAAAGCTCGGGATCCCCAGACCCGAAAACGCGACGCATCGCCAGCCTCTCCCGTCCAACGCAGGGTCGGAGAAGTCTCCGGGAGGGAGACTCGGGGCCAGAGGTTGAGCTGATGCGCAGCGTATCGGACTGCAAACGGCCACAGAAAATGGGGGGCAGCCGCATGAACCAAGGAGGTACGAGCGACCTCCATGACCAAGCCAATGCGGCGCTCAGCAACCCCATTCTGCTGTGGAGAGGCCGGAAGCGTGAACGACTGCGCAATGCCCTCCTGCTGACAGAAGGCCTCCAAGAGGCCGGAGGAAAACTCCCCACCTCTGTCAGAGTGCAGACGCAGGACAGGAAAGTCGGAGTGGAAACGCTCACTGAGCTGGAGACGAGATCTGCGGATCCAAGGGATCAAGACATCAGGAACCTCACCCTTGGTGCGCAAGGGGAAGACCGTGGTGTAGCGCGAGAAGTCGTCAACAACAATCAGGAAGTACCTAACCTGACCCTGTCCACGGACGCGGGCTGGGCCCCACACGTCCAAGTGGAGCGTCTGCAAAGGAGCAGTTGTCGGGGGAAAGGAGGAGGAGTGAGGAGTGGCGCGCTGCCGCCCCTCGACACAGGGAAGACAGGGAGGAGCAGGCGAGGGTGGGAGGGGAGGGAGAACCCTGGGAAGACCAGCAACAAGGTCCCGTTTGTGCATGGCCCGAAGGCGCTGCACAGACGGGTGACCAAGGCGGTGGTGCCAGAGGACAGTCTCATGCACCAGAGAGCGACACGAGCAGGGGGCGGACAGCTGACCTGACGCAGACGCAGACGCAGACGCAGCTACCTGAGGGGACTCAGTGGTCAGTGTGTACAGGTCCGACCCTGGCTCTCGAGTGAAGGTAGCCAGGTGACGGCCCGTCCGAGCACACGTGCAGTGTGTCATGCGCTCGTAGGCAGGGGTGAACTGGTGAACACCCCCGTCCTGGAGCGCACTACCCGCTGTCAGATTATGTTATTTGTCTAGCCTGCAGTGGGGTGCTCATTAGTGAGTACAACCCCTTAGGGTTTCCTATATGTATCCTGCTGCTTGCTAGTTCACATCATCATTCCCATTCTCACTTCTCCAATTCTCCTTCGTATACCACAAACCCTAGTCCTAGGGCACATCCTACTACCTCTTAGTGTGGGCCTAGGCTACTAAGCCTAGGCCCCACTCCTAGTATTCATGACATGGTATTCAGAGCAGGCACGTTCCTGCCGCCTTCCTGTATGGGCCCACCACCTGCTTCCGCTGCCGTACTGTCCGCCGCGCGCCCCGTGGTGCGCGGCGGCCAAACCCTAATTTTTCATCCCGCCGCGCGCTCTAGCGTACGGCGGTTTTCTGCCAGCCGTGCGCCCCGAGGCGCGCGGCGGTTTTCTGCCCGCCGTGCGCCCCGAGGCGCGCGGCGGTTTTCTGCCCGCCGTGCGCCCCGAGGCGCGCGGCGGCTTTCTGCCCCGTCACTCCGCGAGTCGCCCCCGGGAGGAGCTGCGACGGGCGACGGGGAGCCGCGCGTCGCCCCCCGTCGCCCGTCGTGGCCCGAGCGACCTCCGTAGGGCCCGCGCGCGGCCCGTCCAGACTGCGCGCGGCCCGTACGGGCTGCGCCAGGCCCGCGCGCGGCCCGTACGGGCTGCGCCAGGCCCGCGCGCGGCCCGTACGGGCTGCGCCAGGCCCGCGCGCGGCCCGTACGGACTGCGCCAGGCCAGGGCGCGCCTCGAGCCGCCCGCCACTGCAGCAGCAGCCCCTGGAGCCGCTCGCCACTGCAGCAGCAGCCCCTGGAGCCGCCAGCACCTGCAGCAGCAGCCCCTGGAGCCGCCCGCAACTGCTGCAGCAGCCCCTGGAGCCGCCAGCAACTGCAGCAGCAGCCCCTGGAGCCGCCAGCAACTGCAGCAGCCGCCCCTGGAGCAGCCGCCCCTGGAGTCGCGCGCCACTGCAGCAGCCGCCCCTGGAGCCGCCCGCCACTGCAGCAGCCGCCCCTGGAGTCGCCCGCCACAGCAGCAGCCGCCCCTGGAGCAGCCGCCCCTGCAGCAGCCGCCCCTGGAGCCGCCCGCCACTGCAGCAGCCGCCCCTGGAGTCGCCCGCCACAGCAGCAGCCGCCCCTGGAGCAGCCGCCTCTGCAGCAGCCGCCCCTGGAGCCGCCCGCCACTGCAGCAGCCGCCCCTGGAGCCGCCCGCCACTGCAGCAGCCGCCCCTGGAGTCGCCCGCCACTGCAGCAGCCGCCCCTGGAGTCGCCCGCCACAGCAGCAGCCGCCCCTGGAGCAGCCGCCCCTGCAGCAGCCGCCCCTGGAGTCGCCCGCCACTGCAGCAGCCGCCCCTGGAGCCACCCGCCACTGCAGCAGCCGCCCCTGGCCCCTGGAGCAGTCGCCACTGCTGCAGCTGCCCCTGGACCCGAGCAGCCGCCCCTGCAGCAGCCGCCTCTGCAGCAGCCCACGACGCCGACCCTGCAGCTGCATGCGACGCCGCTCCTGGTCCCGGTGCAGCCGCCTCCTTTTCCTGTCACCCGCAGTCTTGTTCCTCTCGTGCTGTATGTGTCGCTTCTAGCCCGCTCCGTGTTCGTTCGTCTTGCTCGTGTATTTGTTTGTTTTGCCTGTGTTCGTTTGTTCTACCTACCTACCTACCTACCTGCGCCTTCGTGCCTTGTGCCTTGTGCCTTGTGCTTCGTGCCTCGTGCTTCGTGCCTCGTGCCTCGTGCCTCGTGCCTCGTGCATCGTGCGCCCTGCTCCGCGCTGTTGCTCTGCACGCGCGGTTGCCCGCGCCCTCGTGCGCTCTACCCTACCTGCTCCGCGCTGTTGCTCTGCACGCGCGGTTGCCCGCGCCCTCGTGCGCTCTACCTACCTACCTACCTACCTGCGCCCTCGTGCCTTGTGCCTTGTGCCTTGTGCTTCGTGCCTCGTGCTTCGTGCCTCGTGCCTCGTGCCTCGTGCATCGTGCGCCCTGCTCCGCGCTGTTGCTCTGCACGCGCGGTTGCCCGCGCCCTCGTGCGCTCTACCCTACCTGCTCCGCGCTGTTGCTCTGCACGCGCGGTTGCCCGCGCCCTCGTGCGCTCTACCCTACCTGCTCCGCGCTGTTGCTCTGCACGCGCGGTTGCCCGCGCCCTCGTGCGCTCTACCCTACCTGCTCCGCGCTGTTGCTCTGCACGCGCGGTTGCCTGCGCCCTCGTGCGCTCTCCCGCCCCGGCCCTCCCCCCCCCCTCCCCCCCCCCTCCCCCCTGCGTCCCCTGGACAGGAGGGTGTGGGGGTGGCGGGTGTGGGGGTGCTCCGTGTGCGTCGCCCCTTCCTTCTCCTCCGTCTCCCACTGCTGCAGCTGCCGCTGCGGGGGTGGATGTGTGGGAGACGAGGGAGTGGCGCTAGGGGGGTGATGTGGGCGTGGAGCGAGTGGTGACCCTGGGGGTGAGTGTAGGGGGGAGTGAGACAGTTGGAGGAGGTTGCAACCTGGTGCTCCTGGTGCCCGTGTGTCTGCAACTTCAGTCGTCGCCTCCTCTCATCTCTCCCTCCACAGTTCCTCCTCCTCCTCACTGGCCTCCTGTGACTGCCACTAGCTTTGCTGATAATTGTGAACTATTGCTGTGACTTCTCACGTGTGCTGATTACACCCCACTTTGGCTATGGGGGTGTGTCAGATTATGTTATTTGTCTAGCCTGCAGTGGGGTGCTCATTAGTGAGTACAACCCCTTAGGGTTTCCTATATGTATCCTGCTGCTTGCTAGTTCACATCATCATTCCCATTCTCACTTCTCCAATTCTCCTTCGTATACCACAAACCCTAGTCCTAGGGCACATCCTACTACCTCTTAGTGTGGGCCTAGGCTACTAAGCCTAGGCCCCACTCCTAGTATTCCTGACACCCGCCACCAAGTTCGTAGAGAACGAGGGGAGGTAGAGACCAGACAGTGTGCCAGACGGGACCGCAGGACAGGGAAGAACAGTGGAGGAGGTCGCAATGACCGGACCCCCAGAGGGGTCAGCGAGGGAGACAGCAACTGGCCGAGCGAGTGGCTCAAGGGCAGTGCGATCTCGAAAGAAACAGCGAGAAGCACCCGAGTCCAGTGTGAAGGTGTGCAGTGCCGCAGTCGACTCAGTACCAGGGGAGACAGACTCAGCAGCACCTAGAGCGACAGCCTCACCGTCACCTGAGGTGGCAGACACGCGAGCACCTGGAGCTGCAGACGCACTAGCACCTAGAGCAGCAGCCTCACTGGTGAGAATGCCCGGGTCGGGCGGAACACGCAAGTACTGAGCACCCTCTCCACTAGTAAACATAGCATACATGGCAGTGAGAATAGCATCAAAGTCTAAAGCCCAAATATCAACACCCTTCTTCTCCTGATCAAACCAGCGGGGCAGCTCATTGCCGTCAGGGAACTGAGTGCGCCAAGCGTCGTCAAGGCGCGAGAAACAGCGCTGCGTGGGGTGCGGCTTCCCACACGTCTGACCAGCGCGGTCACCAGTGCGGATGACGTACGTGCAGCTAAGGCCACCCGCCCCCCCACGCTGCGCATACCACTCACGGGCCTCCTGGAGCGACGGAGTGTGCTGCTGGCTCGGACCACCGCCAGCGCCTCCACGACCACCACCGCCGCTGCCACCTCCTCGACCACCCCCTCCCCTGCCGCTGCCACGACCACCGCCGCCCCCGCTGCCGCCCCCGCCCCTGCCACCGCCTCCGCCGCTGCCGTCACTACCCCCACTGCCGCCACTAGCCTCTCCAGCCCCTCCTCCACTCCCACCGCCTCCACCCCCGCCTCCCCCGCCGCCACCTCCACCCTTGCCTCCTTTGGTCCTGCGGCGCCCGCTCGGAGCAGACGCAGCCCCGACCTTCTCAGCACCAAGGAGGTCGACAGCAGAAGCAGAGGCGACAGAGGGGAGAAGGGGGGAAGGGGAACACCCCTCAAAGAAGGGGGTGCGGGGCTCGCCACGAGAGGCACCTACGGCGACGATGCTCGCCTCAGCTGCAAGTAGGTCCTTCTCGAGGAGGGCAATGGTGAGCTCAGTAGGGGAGCGAGCTAGAAAGGAATCCCTGACTGTGCGCAGAGAGTCAGGGAGGCGGGTGACAATGTGGTAGAGAGTGAGCCAGAGCGGGGGGGGGTTGCTAGCAAGGAACTCGGCAGGCATAGCAGCGCGAAAGCGGGCCTCACTAGTCTTGAGGTGGGTGATGAGGTCAGCAACAGTGTGAAAGGAGGCCAGGTCGGGGAACAGATAGGGGAGTGAGAGGCGGCCTAGTGCGGCAGACGCAGGTGAGGAGTAACGAGCAACTACGGCTGTGTACAGTTCCTTAGCAGTCTTGCACTGGCCGAAGTGCTCGCGCTCATCTAGCGGTAGGGAGTTGCGAATAGCGAAGCGAGCGTGCGCGTCACGGGTCTGCCACTGGGAGCGCAGAGTGCTGTCAGCAGTAGTGTCAGGGGCAGTAGCATGGCCTAGGGCGTGATCGTACAGTGAAATGTCCTCCTTGGCAGTGAGCTGTAGGAAGAGGTGCAGGTCATCTAGCCAGGTATCAAACTTCACTGGGCGGCCCTCAGCATCGAAGGCTAGCACAGGAGGGCTAGCCATAGTAGCAGTAGGAGTAACAGTCGTAGTGTCAGTAGCAGTGACAGCAGCAGCAGTAGCGCGGTAGGGCAGGGCAGTGCCGTGGCAGTGACGGCGGCGGCAGCTGCTGAAGGCTCGGGAACGGCCGCTGCTGCAGGGACGGCGGCGGCTGCTGTGGTATTCTCGAACGGCGGCTGCTGCTGCAGGCTCGGCGGCGGCAGCTGCTGCAGGTCTGGCGGCGGCTGCTGCTGCTGGCTCGGCGACGGCAGCTGCTGCAGGGTCGGCGGCGGCCGCTGCTGTAGGTCCGGCGGCGGCTGCTGCTGTTGGTTCGGCGGCGGCAGCTGCTGCAGGGTAGGCGACAGCTGCTGCTGCAGGGTCGGCGGCGGCCGCTGCTGTAGGTCTGGCGGCGGCTGCGACTGCAGGCTCTGCCGCGGCTGTTGCTGCAGGCTCGGCGGCGGCAGCTGCTGCAGGCTCGGCGGCGGCAGCTGCTGCAGGCTGGGCCGCGGCAGCTGCTGCAGGTCTGGTGGCGGTTGTTACTGCAGGTCCGACCGCGGCTGCTGCTGCTGGCTCGGCGGCGGTTGCTACTGCAGGTCCGGCCGCGGCTGCTGCTGTAGGCTCTGCGGCGACAGCGGCTGCAGACGAGAGGAAAGGGGGGACCGCGACGGGTCCTGGAGGGGCCGCGAAGGGCGGCGAGGGGCGGCGACGAAGCCGCGAAGAGGCGGCAACAGAGCCGCGAAGGGGAGGGCGGCGACGGAGTCGCGTATGGGCGGCGACGAGGCCGCGTAGGGGCGACGACGAAGCCGCGTAGGGGCGGCGACGAGGTCGCGAAAGGGCGGCGACAGAGCCGCGCGGGGGGGGAGGGCGACGAGGCCGCGAAAAAAAAAGGGCCGCTAAGGGGCCGTAAGCGGGGGTCGCGAAGGGGCCAACGAGGGGCCGCGAGAGGACTTTAAGAGAGGGGCCACAACGGGCCGTTAGGGACAGGCGCACGGGGCGCGACTAGGGTAGGCGCGAAGCGCGCTCCGGGCAGGAAAAAAAAAATTTCGTTTTCCGTGGTGGGCCCTAGGAAACTTCCTGCTCTATACCATGTCAAGACTAGAGAGGAAAGTATGTCGATTAGGTTAGGGGAGGGGGTACAAGAGTATCGAGGAAATTGTTGTACCCTCTAAGAATCACCCCTACACAACCTAGAACTAAATAATATGAAACATATAATTTGACAAACCACAGGGTCACGAGACCAGTCAAAGCAAAGCAAGGCAAGCTCAGGGTGGATCTCAAGGATTCCACACAAATTCCGAGCACAAGCAAGTGGTCACAAGACCAGTCCACATGCAGGTTTATAATAGAGCAAGAGATACAGTGATCACAACCTAACAAGAGTGAACATGCAGGTATATATATATATAGTGATCACAGTACAAGCATGGTCAAGAAGTAAGCAAATGAGGTCCAGTAGGCACAAGGCCTAGCAGAGTGCAGAAGCGCTGATGGTCACAAGGCTGAAGCGCCTTGGTGAACACATCAGCAAGGTTGGCCTCAGTGGCCACGTAACGCAGACAAAGCTGACCGCGCTGCTGCAGCTCTCGAGCAAGGAAGTACCGCAGGGCGATGTGCTTCGTTCTGTGCTCCAGTCTATGCTCCTCACACAAGGCAATGGCAGCCTTGTTGTCGACGTACAGCACTGGAGGAGAACGAGGCCGCTCTCCCAGGTCGGTCAGCAGATAGGTCAGCCAGCGTAGCTCCTGGGCAGCCATGGCTGTGGCGTAGATCTCAGCCTCACAACTGGAGCTGAGAACAGAAGAAGAGCGTGTAGAACGCCAAGAAACTGAGCCAGAGCCAAGGCTGAAGGTGTAACCCTGAGACGACCGCTGAGTAGCCTGGTCGTCTGCCCAAGAAGCGTCTGAGTGTCCTGTGAGTACAACTCGGTCTCGCCCTCCAAGCACTAGCCCCATGCCCGACGTACTGCACAAGTAACGCAACACCCTCTTAGCAACATCCATGTGCTCCTTCCGGTGACGGCCAGGAGCGACATAGCGTGCAAGGATGCTAAGAGGGTATGCCAGGTCAGGTCGAGTGCAGGTCATCAGGTACATGAGACAGCCCACAAGCTCTGGATACGGGCCACTCGGCTCTACGGACTCATCCGAAGGCAGAGCTGAGAGCGAGTGACCGGTAGGCAGAGGAGTGGACTGAGGCGAGGAGTACGTGAAGCGGAAGCGCTGAAGGATCTGCTGCACCATGTGTGACTGAGTCAAGGTGATGGTGTGCCGTGCTCTGTCCCGGGTGATCCGCAAGCCAAGATAGCTCGTCAGTTCCCCCAGGTCTGTGCACGTGTGTCTCCTCTGCAGCTCCGACTTCACGTGGGCGAGTGCCGCGGTGTCAGCAGTGGCAAAGACCAAGTCGTCGACGTACACGAGGATGTAGAACGGCGGCAGCAAGGTGTCGGTGCGTAGAAACAGCGACGGGTCAGCAGTAGAGGGAGCGAACCCAAGAGCCGCAAGTGTCGTCCTCAGTGTGTCGTGCCACTCACGCGGTGCCTGGCGGAGACCGTAGACCGGCCGCTGGAGCCTCCACTGGGTACCAGGAGGAACCGACCCAGTGAAGCCAGGAGGGCGGCGCAGCCAGATCTCCTCGTGCAAACTGCCCTGCAAGAAAGCAGTGCTGAAGTCAAGTGAGTGAAGCTCGTAGTCGCGGTGAGCGGCTATGTGCAGCAGCACCCGAAGAGTGGTCATCTTCGGGGTGGGGGAGAAGGTCTGGAAGAAGTCAACTCCCTCTCGCTGACTGAAGCCTCGAGCCACGTAGCGCGCCTTGAAGACAGGAGGAGAACCCGGTGGCCGCTTCACCCTGAAAATCCACATGCCACTGACGATGTTCGCCCCAGGTGGGGGAACGTCGTCGACGTAGGTGCCTGTGGACTTCCAGGAAGCCATCTCTGCGTCTATGGCTGTCTGCCACTGAGAGGAGTAGGGACCCGCCATCGCCTCAGCGTAAGAGCGCGGGGTCGGGATGTCAGGAGCATCCGGGTCTCCCTCAGGGGCAACTAGTAAGGACACGAGACGGGGCAAAACAGCAGCAAGGCACTGGAACTCCTCCTGTCTGTCCTCAAGGACGTCCGTGCCAAGAGCACACTCACCCCCGATGGACGGAGGACAGACAGACTCAGACTCAGACTCAGCGACAAGGCTAGCAGCGTAGTCTAGACGACACCGAGCAGCAAAGTCAACCAACTCAGCGACCAGCGCAGACGCAGCAGAGGACTCAAAGGTAGGGTTAGTGACAACAGTAGCGAGGAGACGCGTAACAGTGGGACTGGCAGCACGACGAGAGTCAGACTCCGGGTCAGGAAGAGTAGGAAGAGAGGAGGCAGGAGGAGACGGTAGCGGGACACGCTGAGGAGCAGTGGAGGGACGCAGAGTCATGTAGTGAGTGCCAGGGACAGGAGGAGGACGCTCACGGGGGACACGACGACCAGTGCGAGCAGTACGAACAGGCGACGCAGGACGAGACTCAGGCTCACGACGCTCTGTAAGACCTCCCGTGGGACCAGTGTAAGGAGAGGGAGCAGGGAGAGGCGAGGCAGGCGGTAACTGTGACTGCGACTGGACAGGCGGAGGACACTCTACGAAGGGAGGAGGACAAGGAGAAGGAGCCTGACCAAGAACCTGCTGAAGGAGCGGTACGAAGTACGGTCGCGGCCGCGCAGCGTCTCCAGAACCAGCAGAGACACCAGCAGCAGGGTCCTCAGCTCCAGCAGTAGCTCCAACGTCCGGGTCCTCAGCACCAGCAGCAGCTCCAACGCCCGGGTCCGCAGCACCAGCAGCAGCGCCACCGCCCAGGTCCTCAGCACCAGCAGCAGCTCCAACTCCCGGGTCCTCAGCACCAGCAGAAGCGCCACCGCTCGGATCCTCAGCACCCGCGGCAGCTCCAACGCCCGGGTCCTCAATAACAGCAGTAGCGCCACCGCGCAGGTCCTCAGTACCAGTAGCAGCGCCACCCCCAGGGTCTGCAGCACCAGGAGCACCACTCCGAAGACTGCAGCGCCGCGTGTACCACTCTCGGATCTGCTGAATGGGGGGGAGCTCCTGGGTAGGAGGGGAAGTACTGGTACGAGCTCCAGCAGCACCTCTCCGGAGGCGGCAGTACTGTAGGTACCTCTCCTGCAGCTGCTGGGAGGAGAGGGCTCCTCCAGGTGTAGTACGCTCAGGCTCAGCACCCCCAGACACAGCACCCCCAGGCGCAGGACCCCCAGTCTTGCGTAGCACCTCCAGACTCCGCACCTCCAGGCTCAGCACCCCCAGACTCAGCACGGTCAGGCTCAGCACCCCCAGGCTCAGTACCCCCAGACTCAGCACCTCCAGGCTCAGCACCCCCAGACGCAGCACCCCCAGACGCAGCACCTCCAGGCTCAGCACCTCCAGACTCCGCACCCCCAGGCTCAGCACCTCCAGACTCCGCACCCCCAGGCTCAGCACCTCCAGGCTCCGCACCCCCAGGCTCCGCACCCCCAGGCTCCGCACCCTCAAGCTCAGCACCCCCAGCAGGACGAGAGTCAACAGCTACCTCGACAGGCTCAACCGGGTCTACCTGGGACACACCTGAGGGAGCGGCACCCTGAGGGGGGAGGGGGTCTGGTACCTCAGCACCTGGAGCGAGGAAGAGAGGCGGGGGGGGGAGCGGGGCAGTGCGGTAGGGGAAGAGGCGGTAGTAGGGGACGGACTCGTCAAAAGTGACGTCCTGAGAGGCCAGGACACGACGCGAGGTGGCGTGGTAGAACTGCCAACCAGGCGCGTCCGGGACAAAGCCAAGGAAGACACAGGGGACAGCTCGACGGGAGAGCTTGTCCGCGGACGTATCGCGAACAAAAGCCCGAGATCCCCAGACCCGAAAACGCGACGCATCGCCAGCCTCTCCCGTCCAACGCAGTGTCGGAGAAGTCTCCGGCAAGGAGACACGGGGCCAGAGGTTGAGCTGATGCGCAGCGTATCGGACTGCAAACGGCCACAGAAAGTGGGGGGCAGCCGCATGAACCAAGGAGGTACGAGCGACCTCCATGACCAAGCCAATGCGGCGCTCAGCAACCCCATTCTGTTGTGGAGAGGCCGGAAGCGTGAACGACTGCTCAATGCCCTCCTGCTGACAGAAGGCCTCCAAGAGGCCAGAGGAAAACTCCCCACCTCTGTCAGAGTGCAGACGCAGGACAGGGAAGTCGGAGCAGAAACGCTCACTGAGCTGGAGACGAGATCTGCGGATCCAAGGGATCAAGACATCAGGGACGTCACCCTTGGTGCGCAAGGGGAAGACCGTGGTGTAGCGCGAGAAGTCGTCAACAACAATCAGGAAGTACCTCTCCTGACCCTGACCACGGACGCGGGCTGGGCCCCACACGTCCATGTGGAGCGTCTGCAAGGGAGCAGTCGTCGGGGGAAAGGAGGAGGAATGAGGAGCGGCGCGCTGCCGCCCCTCGACACAGGGAAGACAGGGAGGAGCAGGCGAGGGTGGGAGGGGAGGGAGAACCCTGGGAAGACCAGCAACAAGGTCCCGTTTGTGCATGGCCCGAAGGCGCTGCACAGACGGGTGACCAAGGCGGTGGTGCCAGAGGACAGTCTCATGCGCCAGAGAGCGACACGAGCAGGGGGCGGACAGCTGACCTGACGCAGACGCAGACGCGGACGCAGCTACCTGAGGGGACTCAGTGGTCAGTGTGTACAGGTCCGACCCCGGCTGCCGAGTGAAGGTAGCCAGGTGACGGCCCGTCCGAGCACACGTGCAGTGTGTCACGCGCTCGTAAGCAGGGGTGAACTGGTGAACACCCCCGTCCTGGAGCGCACTACCTGCCACCAAGTTCGTAGAGAACGAGGGGAGGTAGAGACCTGACAGTGTGCCTGACGGGACCGCAGGGCACGGAAGGACAGTGGAGGAGGTCGCAACGACCGGACCCCCAGAGGGGTCAGCGAGGGAGACAGCAACTGGCCGAGCGAGTGGCTTAAGGACCGTGCGGTCACGAAAGAAACAGCGAGAAGCACCTGAGTCCAGTGTGAAGGTGTGCAGTGCTGCAGTCGACTCAGTACCAGCGGGCACGGACTCACTAGCACCTAGAGCAGCAGCCTCACCAGGACCTGGGGCAGCAGACTCACTAGCACCTAGAGCGGCAGCCGGACTGGTCTGAATGCCCGGGTCGGGCGGAACACGCAAGTACTGAGCACCCTCTCCACTAGTAAACATCGCATACATGGCAGTGAGAATAGCATCAAAGTCTAAAGCCCAGATATCAACTCCCTTCTTCTCCAGATCAGCCCAGCGGGGCAGCTCAGTGGCATCAGGAAACTGGGCACGCCACGCGTCGGTAAGGCGCGCGAAACAGCGCTGCGTGGGGTGCTGCCTCCCACACTGCTGGCCAGTGCGGTCACCAGTGCGAATGACGTACGTGCAGGTAAAGCCACGCTGCGCATACCACTCACGGGCGGCCTGAAGCGACGGGGCGGGCTGCTGACTCTGGCCACCGCCAGCGCCTCCACGACCACCACTGCCGCCGCCACCGCCTCGGCCACCTCCACCCCTGCCGCTGCCACGACCACCTCCGCCTCCGCTGCCGCCTCCACCCCTGCCGCCACTCCCGCCGCTGCTGTCACCACCCCCACTACCGCCACTAGCCTCCCCAGCCGCTCCTCCACTCCCACCGCCTCCACCCCCACCTCCTCCGCCGCCACCTCCACCCTTGCCCCCTTTGCTCTTGCGGCGCCCGCTCGAAGCAGACGCGGTCCCGACCTTCTCAGCACCAAGGAGGTCGACAGCAGCAGCAGAGGCGACAGAGGGGAGGAGAGGGGAAGGGGAACACCCCTCAAAGAACGGGGTGCGGGGGTCGCCACGAGAGGTGCCTACAGCGACGATGCTCGCCTCAGCTGCAAGCAGTTCCTTCTCGAGGAGGGCAATGGTGAGTTCAGTGGGGGAGCGATGTGGTAGAGAGTGATCTAGAGCGGGGGGGGGTTGCTAGTAAGGAACTCGTCAGGCATAGCAGCGCGAAAGCGGGCCTCACTAGTCTTAAGGTGGGTGATGAGGTCAGCAACTGTCTGAAAGGAGGCCAGGTCGGGGAACAGGTAGGGGAGGGTGAGGCGGCCTAGTGTGGCAGAAGCGGGTGAGGAGTAGCGAGCGACTACAGCAGTGTACAGGTCCTTAGCAGTTTTGTGCTGGCCAAAGTGCTCGCGTTCGTCGATCGGTAGGGAGTTACGAATAGCGAAACGAGCGTGGGCGTCACGAGTCTGCCACTGTGAGCGCTGAGTGCTGTCTGCAGTGGTAGGAGGGGCAGTAGCGGTTCCTAGGGCGTGATCGTACAGTGAAATGTCCTCCTTAGCAGTGAGCTGTAGGAAGAGGTGGAGGTCATCGAGCCAGGTTTCGAACTTCACTGGACGGCCCTCAGCATCGAAAGTAAGTACAGTAGGAGTAGCCATAGCTGCAATAGCAGTAGTGGTAGAAACAGTAGGAATGAGGCCGCAGGGAAGCTGTGGGCGGTGTCAACGGGGCCGGCGGGGCCACTAAAAAAAAATTTGCACGGGCGGTAGCGGCAGGGTCGACAGGCCGGCAGCAGCGGCGAAGGAGTGGTAGTGCACGGGCGGCAGCAGCAGCGGCGCACGAGCGGCAGCGGCTTAGGCGCACGGGCGGCAGCGGCAGCGGCAGCACACGGGCGGCAGCAGCTGAGGCGCACGGGCGGCAGCGGCAGCGGGCGCAGTAGCGGCGGCTGCAGCGGGAGCGAGTGCAGTAGCGGCAGCGGTAGCAGGCGCAATAGAGGCGCACGGGCAGCAGTGGCAGCAGGCGCGACAGCAGCGCACGGGCGGCAGCGGCAGCGGCGCACGAGCGGGAGGGGCTGCGGGCGACGCGCAGGCTGTAGCTGCAGTGGCGGGACCGTGGTAGCAGCAGCAGCAGCGGGCGACGAGCGGGCGGCAGCTGCAGCGGCGGCGGTTACGCGCGGGCGGCAATGTGCGGGCCGGCGGGGCCGCGGCGGGCTGCGCTTTAGCGGTGCGAGCCGCGCGCGAGCGGCTAGCTGGTCGCGCGCAAGAAATCGGCCGCGCGCGGGCGGCTAGCGGGTCGCGCGCGGTAAAAAAAAAATCGAGCCACGCGCGAGTGGCTGGCGGGCTGCGCGCGCGCGGTAGGTAGGAGGCGCACTAGGGCGCAGGTAGGTAGGTAGGTAGCGGTGGGCCCTAAGAACGGTCCTAGCGAAGGACCTGCTCTGAAACCATGTCAGAAGAACTGAACGAGGAATGACTGTACTAGCACAAAGTTGGATACAAGTAGGAAACCCTAATCTAGTGTACCCCCTAAGGTGTAACCCACTACAGCCTACAATCATATAAACATATAATGTTTGACAAGTGTGTCTCGAATAGAACCATAAAATCAAATCCATCAAGACTGCTGATATTAACATCCTTGTAATGCCCCCGAAAACTCCTCACATTTTGAAATGCAAACTTCATCAATGACGATTGTTGAATGATCGCACCAACCGGTCTTGGATTCAATACAAGGGGTCTCTCACGTAGACGGCGCATTTCCGCCACTACACGAGAATCCGTTTTAATGCATGTTTCTGAAAAGCTTCGAAGAAACAATCGCGTAGGACTTCGAAATCGACTCAAAGCAACGTATGCTCCTTGGGGAAAGACTTTGGATTCAAAATGTATGACTCCACTCTCAAAAGTAGCACCTTGACTTCGATGAAAACTTATCGCATTACTTGGTCGCAATGGAAACTGCATTCGAGAAATCGTGTCATAGCGAGAATTCACCGAAAAAGTTTTCTCTATTCGTTGTATAGGCGTCCACGATGGAAATACTCCCGCATTCTTAGAAAACATTGATCGGGACTTCAAACGCATATTACTGCCGACGGATTCATCGTCAAATTGGACCCATATGACTTCCACCGTTTTGTTTGCATTCAATGTGAAATGAACTGCAACGCCAGGTGTGCCATTAGCAAGCCCATCTGACGTGTCCACATTACAAACCATGTGAACACGCGAGCTGATAAAAAGCTCAAGAACTGAATATAATCCGTGTAATGAAGTTGTCACAAACCCGTCTGGGGTAATCGGTTTATCCTTTCTGGATTGATCAGTCCCGAACAACGCGCAATCCAACGCTGGGATTGCGTATTTCTCCTCCAACGAAGCTGCGAAAACACCGTGATTAAACGAGTCAATAGCTTTATTAGTGCAACACAAATGTTGCAAACTTGTCTCTCCCGAAGGAATATCAACTTGTCGGGCACGCAACAAGCGTACGTCCGTAGGAGTTTGGTCCCCTTCGCGTAAACGATTTAACAGTTCGGCAAATCTGACCTCTTCGCGTTGCCGCATAATCGTCGTAAGCTCAACAAGTTGTACACGTCTCCAAATGTCTAAATCACATATAGAAGGTAGGTTAGTACGGTTGTCGAAACAATGGATATCGCGCACAGGAGGTAGTTGGAAAAAGTCCCCAACAAACACCATGTGCAATCCTCCAAAAGGAACGTTTGCTTTGTTCGTAATCTCATGAAGCCTGAAATCTATCCATTCGAATGTGTTTCTCCCAACCATTGATATTTCGTCGACAATAACAACCCTAACGTCTCCAAGTCTTGATCTCAGAGTATTTAACCTGTCCGAAGTCAATTTTTTTATACGACGATTTTGCACGACTGGAATCATTAAAGCATTATGGATTGTGTAACCTCTAATTTGGAAAGCAGCAACTCCTGAAGGGGCTATTTTCAGCACTTTGATCGTACTAAAGTTCGTATGAATCTGCGCATGGAATATACGAATTAGTCGATCGTGAACCGTTTTAATCAAAACAGATTTTCCGACACCGGCACCTCCGCTGACGAATATGGATAAAGGTCCAAATTCAAAGGAACGACGCACTCCACGTACAATGTGATCGGCGATTGCCCGTTGCTCTGCATTCAAAATGCGTTCCATCGATAGATAGTCGCTCTCGTTTGTAAGCACCGTATGGAAAATATCTGTGGATCGGGCGAATTTGTCAAACCCAAGTTCGACGCCAATGTCAACATCTTCATTTGGTGATGTTTCGTTATCGGGATCGTCGCCGTCGTCGTCCACATCGATGGAGTCTTCTAATGCACGTATCCACGTGTCTCCATTAATCGAATATTCATTCCTCTTGGTCAATATAGCGGCATTGTTTGCCACATAGATTTGCGCAACTTCGCTCGATTCACAAACTTCTTGACGAAAAGGAACAAACAATAATATTTGCTCACGCATATAATTATCGTTGTCGACATCACTATGATAGTTGACGTATCGAATGATCTTCCTCCTTGATCGTTTGCGATAAAATCGTCTTTTGGGGGAAATATCAGGACCTATACAGAATTTATCGCTTGTTTCCTCATACTCAGATGAGAAATCTGCAAAACAAACGGTCTCCATAGCTACTGGTCGATTCATATATCGATCCAATAAAGCATATGGTGTAAAAATATCCGTTGATTGAGGATCTAGACCTTCCAATTCGGTCTTTGTCTTCAACAATAACAACCGTCTGCGTGGATGGTTTGTATTAATAAATACAAAACCACGAGACGTTTTTTTGTATGGAAGGCTCAGAATAAGGTAAATGGCTTCTTGTGCACTGATTTCTTGAGTGTTTAGTATGTAGTTTCCAATGTCTCGAAGAACGTGTAAAACACCCGTACCTTGCACAGCTGCAAACCTTTTTGCGTTCTCAATAATCTGTCAGAGGTCCACTGGAGATCCCCGATGATCCTAGGGAAGGGTTACAGGCATGTTGGCCTGGGGGGTTATGGGCGCACTCACCCGCTACACAAATAAGCCCTTTTATCCCAGTGGTTAGTGGCTGGGATTCTGACATGGTATCAGAGCGAAGGTCTCGGGTTCGAATCCCGGTGTGTGCACCTCGGGCATCCCAGTGCAGGGGGGTGTCAGAGGTCCACTGGAGATCCCCGATGATCCTAGGGAAGGGTTACAGGCATGTTGGCCTGGGGGGTTATGGGCGCACTCACCCGCTACACAAATAAGCCCTTTTATCCCAGTGGTTAGTGGCTGGGATTCTGACATAATCTTACTTACACCTTTACCTGATTTCGTCATATATGCAGCAATATATGTTGCCACACTATATGGGTCAATGCACAGTTGAAGATCCATGTTACCTCGCCAAACAGAAAGTATTATTTTGTTGAAATTGTTCACGTAACAATCCCGTACATCTCTGGCATGAAAAAGTGTTCGCTTTTTTAAACCTACACGCAGGCAGCTAATATAATCGTCGTATGTTAGGCGCACCGCGTCCAAGAATAAGGCAAAAGTTAAGTCGGAAGTTTCAATTAAGTGATTTTTCCCAAGAGCGTTTAAAAATTCATCAACTGTCTTTCTATTCGACCTATGTTTTTCCACATCGATGCAATCTTTACCAAAAGGCATCAAAACTAACGTCTTAGGAAGTGGATATTTAGGTATACCAAAACGGCATTTACGCGATGTCCTATTCTTTTTTATTCTGCATGTTCTTGTGTGGTTATGAGTTCGCACTTTCAATAGATCGCTTGTTAGTGAATCCCCAGAAAGTTCTTGTGCGTGACACGATATATGTTTATCGGCAAATGCAAGAATCCTTTCTAAAGGAATTGCAGCATCGCAAGCTAAAAACTCACTCCATATTAGGCAATGAGTATGAGGGGTGCCTCGATGTTGAAATTCGTCGAGAGCAAAATAATCTACAATTCCTCCCAGAATTCCGGTTTTCTTTGTTAGCATTTCTCGAAACAATGCATTTTTCCGTTCAACGTAGTATCGCGCGCTAACAACAGGGTATGTACGTACGAGCAAAGCTATAGTCTCGAAATCCAAAGGAGGGATTAAATTGGTATTTGAAAGGTTAGCTAAGTTACCTGTGTTTCTGTTATGTTCCAATAGAATAACGTGCAGGTCGATCCATTTTGTATCGGCCATAGATATTGTTAAAAAAAATGTTGGCGGACCTAACTGACGTATCATTGCAAATAGATCTTTCCTACAATTTTCTAAGTACTGTGGTGACATGCGAAGACTTTTGAACTCGTTGAACAACGTATCTTTTTTTTGTAATAATCGACGTGTATCAATATTCAGCATATCCTTAGCCGAATATGCTCCAACATGTTCGATCATTTCTCGTCTCACACGTGTGCCAATTACGTTGTCCATCTGAATCAATTCCAACTTGGAGATCTTAAAAAAAATGTTTTGCGGACATGATGAAAAACGAGCATCTTTATGGAGTTCCCATTTTGCAATATCGCGATAACTTAATCCGGATACATCGATATCTGGCAATCGAACTTCTCAGCAAATTAGTGTAGGAAATGCTAACTCTTCGACATGTTTATCCATTAGAATAGGCAGCTGTCACGACCTTTCGCCAGGCGCCATTTCCACCACGAATTGCTCCAGATTTTGATACAATGGCTCGTTACAAATGATGCTGTCCAAAATTCCGACATTTAAATCGGCTTCGTCAATATCCACTTCCACTTCCTCATCTTCCAATCCAGTCGCACTGTTAGTTTGGTCACTGTTGCTGTGCGATAAAAACTGGTTGTGGAGATCATTCTCATCAATCTCCTGTTGTAATTCAACCATTCTTTCATTATCTAGTTTGATTCCAAATTTTTTGAACAAATCTTTCTTCTCCAGGTATGAAATGGCTCGCAGTATCTTGGCGGGCCTTACGTTGTCATCATACACATTATGTGCATTCTGTAATTTGCGTTTAAAACGCACACGGACAGTATGAGCTTCTTGTGGTAGTCGAGGCAATGCAGTTGCCATATCAACAACCTTGACTGGAACATTTACTACCCCGCCGCGTATCTTGTACTGTTTTCCAACGTGCGTTTGTGTAATGCTTGAAAACACAACGCGCGGTGAAACCAAACGCTCTTCCAAGTCCGACAATCCCGTAAGATCGTGAGGTCGGTTCGGTAGCAATGCTCCATTTTTCCGAGAAAGCGTGGGCGTTTGTTTACCCATGATTGCCATTTTGCAACTATGACACACCTTTCTAACGATAGATGCTGTCAGATTATGTTATTTGTCTAGCCTGCAGTGGGGTGCTCAATAGTGAGTACAACCCCTTTAGGGTTTCCTATTTGTACCAACCTGCTTGCTAGTTCAATCATCCTCCATTCTCTCTTCTCCAATTCTCCTTCGTATACCCCAAACCCTAGCTCTAGGGCACAACCTACCTACTCTATGTGTGGGCCTAGGCTACTAAGCCTAGGCCCCACTCCTAGTATTCCTGACATGGTATCAGAGCGAGCACGTTCCTGCCGCTTACCTCCATGGGCCCACCACCTGCTTCCGCTGCCGTACTGTCCGCCGCGCGCCCCGTGGTGCGCGGCGGCCAAACCCTAATTTTTCATCCCGCCGCGCGCTCGGAGCGTGCGGCGGTTTTCTGCCCGCCGTGCGCCCCGAGGCGCGCGGCGGCTTTCTGCCCCGTCACTCCGCGCGTCGCCCCCGGGAGGCGCTGCGACGGGCGACGGGGACCCGCGCGTCGCCCCCCGTCGCCCGTCGTGGCCCGCGCGACCTCCGTAGGACCCGCGCGCGGCCCGTACGGGCTGCGCCAGGCCCGCGCGCGGCCCGTACGGGCTGCGCCAGGCCCGCGCGCGGCCCGTACGGACTGCGCCAGGCCAGGGCGCGCCTCGAGCCGCCCGCCACTGCAGCAGCAGCCCCTGGAGCCGCCAGCAACTGCAGCAGCAGCCCCTGGAGCCGCCCGCAACTGCAGCAGCAGCCCCTGGAGCCGCCAGCACCTGCAGCAGCAGCCCCTGGAGCCGCCAGCAACTGCAGCAGCAGCCCCTGGAGCCGCCAGCAACTGCAGCAGCCGCCCCTGGAGCAGCCGCCCCTGCAGCAGCCGCCCCTGGTGCAGCCGCCCCTGGAGCAGCCTGTCAGAATGTTATTATTGTCTAGCCTGTAGTGGGGTGCTCTATAGCGAGTACAACCCAGTTAGGGTTTGCTATATGTACCCCAACTGCTGCTAGTGAAAACCCTCTCCTTTCAATCATTCTTGCCCAGTTACTTTAATATGCTATCAGAGCAGGACGATCCAGATGGGTCGATCCTGTGGGTGGGCCCCACCACCTGCTTCCGCTGCTCCTACTACTCTTTGTGGCGTGCGACGGATTTTTCATCCCGCCGCGCGCTCGGGGCGTGCGGCGGTTTTCTCCCCGCCGTGCGCACCGAGGCGCACGGCGGTTTCCTACCGTGGGGAGCCGCGCGCGACCCCCCGCGGCCCCGATTTCCCGTCGTGCCGCCCTGGGGAGCCGCACGCGACCCCCCGCGGCCCCGTTTTCCCGTCGTGCCGCCCTGGGGAGCCGCGCGCGACCCCCCGCGGCCCCGATTTCCCGTCGTGCCGCCCTGGGGAGCCGCACGCGACCCCCCGCGGCCCCGTTTTCCCGTCGTGCCGCCCTGGGGAGCCGCGCGCGACCCCCCCGCGGCCCCGATTTCCCGTCGTGCCGCCCTGGGGAGCCGCGCGCGACCCCCCCGCGGCCCCGATTTCCCGTCGCGCCGCCCTGGGGAGCCGCGCGCGGCCCCTCGCTGCCCCGTGGTGGCGTCCTGGGGGCCGAGCGCCGTCCCCCTCGCCGTCCCCCGCGCTCCTTCCCCCGTTCCGCCCGTTTTTAGGGTTTGGGGGTGAGGAGTGTGGGGGTGGCAGCTATGGGGGTGCCGTGTGTGTGCGCCGTCCCCTGCTCCTCCTCCTCCTCCGTCTCCCACTGCTGCAGCTACCGCTGAGGGGGGTGGATGTGTGGGAGCCGAGGGTTTAGGGTTTAAGGGGGGTGCCGTGGAAGTGGAGCTAGGGTGTCAGCAGGGGGTGTGTGAGAGGGGCGTGGGACGGTCGGGGGAGGTTGCGTGGAGGTAGCCGTCGTGACGCCAGCAGCGCCAGTAGTCCGGATGCCCTCGCGCGTTTCGGTAGCCCAGCGAGCCTACGTCGCCAGTCGCCTGTGGGTCCGTTGCTCCTGTGTGTGCTCGTCGTAGCCGCGGAGCCAGATACTCCCGTAGTCCGGTGCCCTCGTGCGCTCGGTAGCCACTGTGCGCGCCGCTCCTGTTGCCCGTGTGTCTGCAGCTTCAGTCGGCGCCTTTCATCTTCTCGCCCTCACAGTTTCTCCTCCTCCTCACTTGCCCTCTATGATCACCTCTAGCTTTGCTTATAATTGTGAACTACTGCTATGCCTGCTCATTGTACTGATTACACCCCACTTTGGCTATGGGGGTGTGTCAGAATGTTATTATTGTCTAGCCTGTAGTGGGGTGCTCTATAGCGAGTACAACCCAGTTAGGGTTTGCTATATGTACCCCAACTGCTGCTAGTGAAAACCCTCTCCTTTCAATCATTCTTGCCCAGTTACTTTAATACAGCCGCCCCTGCAGCAGCCGCCCCTGGTGCAGCCGCCCCTGGACCCGCGACGCCGCCCCTGGAGCAGCCGCCCCTGCAGCAGCCGCCCTTGGCCCCTGGAGCAGCCGCCACTGCTGCAGCTGCCCCTGGACCCGAGCAGCCGCCCCTGCAGCAGCCGCCTCTGCAGCAGCCCACGGCGCCGACCCTGCAGCTGCATGCGACGCCGCTCCTGGTCCCGGTGCAGCCGCCTCCTTTTCCTGTCACCCGCAGTCTTGTTCCTCTCGTTCTGTATGTGTCATCTCTTGCCCGCTCCGTGTACGTTCGTCTTGTTCGTGTATTTGTTCGTTTTGCCTGTGTTCGTTTGTACTGCCTACCTGCGCTGCGCCTCTGCGCGCGCCCTGCCTACCTGCGCTGCGCCTCTGCGCGCGCACTGCCTACCTGCGCTGCGCCTCTGCGCGCGCCCTGCCTACCTGCGCTGCGCCTCTGCGCGCGCACTGCCTACCTGCGCTGCGCCTCTGCGCGCGCCCTGCCTACCTGCGCTGCGCCTCTGCGCGCGCACTGCCTACCTGCGCTGCGCCTCTGCGCGCGCCCTGCCTACCTGCGCTGCGCCTCTGCGCGCGCACTGCCTACCAGCGTTGCGCCTCTGCGCGCGCCCTGCATACCTGCTGCTGCCCGCGCCCTCGCGCGCCCTGCTGCAGCCCGCGCCCTCGTGCGCTCTACTCTCTTGTGCCTCGTGCCTCGTGCCTTGTGCCTCGTGCCTTGTGCCTCGTACCTTGTGCCTCGTGCCTTGTGCCTTGTGCTTCGTGCGCTCTGCTCTGCTCGCGCCCTCGTGCGCTCTGTTCTGTTCTGCTCCCCCCCCCCCCCCCCTCCCTTGGACAGGAGTGTGGGGGTGACAGGTATGGGGGTGCTCCGTGTGCGTCGTCCCTTCCTCCTCCTTCGTCTCCCACTGCTGCAGCTGCCGCTGAGGGGGGTGGAGGTGTGGGAGCCGAAGGGAGTGGCGCTAGGGGGGTGATGTGGGAGTGGAGCTAGAGGTGAAACAGGGGATGTGTGTAGGGGGGTGTGGGACAGTTGGAGGAGGCTGCAGCACCTGTAGTCCGGGGCGCACTGTCCTGGTAGCTCAGAGAGCCTGCTGCGCCTGTGTGTCTGCAGCTTCAGTCGTCGTCTCCAATCTTCTCTCCCTTCACAGTTCCTCCTCCTCCTCACTTGCCCTCTGTGATAGCCTCTAGCTTTGCTGATAATTGTGAACTTTTGATGTGACTGCTGATTGTGCTGATTACACCCCACTTTGACTATGGGGGTGTGTCAGATTATGTTATTTGTCTAGCCTGCAGTGGGGTGCTCAATAGTGAGTACAACCCCTTTAGGGTTTCCTATTTGTACCAACCTGCTTGCTAGTTCAATCATCCTCCATTCTCTCTTCTCCAATTCTCCTTCGTATACCCCAAACCCTAGCTCTAGGGCACAACCTACCTACTCTATGTGTGGGCCTAGGCTACTAAGCCTAGGCCCCACTCCTAGTATTCCTGACAGATGCATCGTCCTTCACTATGGACAATTGACGTCTGAACAATAGCTGATCGCAACTTTCGCACGCATGTGTAGGACCTTCTTTAGATGCTTCTTCAAATCGAGACACGGCTTGGTCAAGAATTTTAGTTTGCTCATATGTTTCATCGTATTGAACTTCCAGGTCATCAAAGATTTTGTCTAATTCTTCATCCCGAAGAAGCTTGCCATCCTCGTAGAACTCGTCGACATTGAATGGCACTGTTTTAGTGCATTTAGGGTCAAATGCTAAATGCAAAAAATATTGTCTTGCACGTGCTGCCGATTCTTCGGAATCCCATTTTTCATACATGTAGTTACGTCCGACCACCATTATACGAAAACCGAATTTCTCGCATCCTTCATGGACTCCGACATATGACTTTGGAGTAGTCTTGTTTTTTTTTTCCCCTCGATTGTTTATTTCGTAGATTTTGTCGAAAAATGGTATGTCCACAAGCTTTCCGTTGCTGATGAGATAACCACGATCAAACGGAAGCTTTTGACTTGTCTTAAGTCCTCAATACTTTAAAATGTAGTATTGTCGGGCCCAGGCTGCATGTCGATTCGTTGGAAATCCTCGAACAGACATTTTATTATAGTTTACCATTAATCGTATGGTGAAACGAGATCCGTCTTCGATGATGCCTTCAAGCCCTTCTTTGTTCGGCGCAATGTTTGGGATTGAAAAAATAATATCTCCATTAGAATCAATCCGTTCTTCAGATATGCTGAACTTTGTCATATCTTCTTGTTTTTCGTCCACACAACTTCGATGCATGGTCGCTGCTCCATGACATGGGTCGGTACTAGATGACATATGCTCGCGTCGAATGGTCGACGTTTCGAGAACGCTCGTTTGTTCCACATCTTCTTGCATCTCATTCATACAAAAAGGGCTCCCCTTTGTTCGCCTCCCACCTGAATATTCTTCTACCCGAACATGTTCACGTTGCATGCGCAACGTTTCTGGCACAAGTGGTTCTTCTTCGTTTTGCAATTTGTCGATACGAATTGAACGCGCACAACTTCCTCGAGCAACAGTTCCTGAATCCATCTGTTCGTTGAAATTGCTGGACGATTTTGAGACTTCTTCCAGTACATCAAAACCATGTCCTGCACTGCTTCCTCGTTCAAACGAAACGTCTTCGAATGTAATGTTTTCATGCTGCATGCTGTATATTACTGGTTCGGCTTCTCTAACCGGGGTGCTTGACTCTTCCACATTGGTACAAGTAGCTCGTGTACAGCCTTCTCTCTCGCTCGAAACGTTTTTTTGTTGGAGACGATCACGTTGCGTACGCTGCCTTTGGAAACTCTTATTTCCTTTGCTTTTCTCACTTGACATTTTAAAGTCAATGGTTGTATTCGACGGAGTAAGAAACGAAGTTCCCCAAACCTCGCCTTCATTACACTCTTCAAGAAGAGTATAGTGATCGTTGGATAACAACAAATGAATTTGGTTATTGTTGGATAAAAATTCCAACCCCTCATATTGCATCCACTCGCGAGGATCAAGCCATATAATAACCGTTCTGTTCATTAACTCGCAAAATGCTCTGATTTCGCACGCTGAACCCCAAACCGAAGGTTGTTCGATATATTGAACGTATTCGTCCACAGTCGTTAACGTGTCGGAACAACAGACTGGAATGGTGAACTAGAAAGGACTGTGAGTACAAATATGAAACCCTAATGTTGTGACCCCCTTATAGGCTAACCCACTACAGCCTACTCAAATATAACATATACAATGTTTGACACACCCCCATAGGCAAAGTGGGGGAGACCTAGGGGTCACAAGACCAGTCAAGGCAAAGCAAGGCAACAACAAGCTCAGGGTGGATCTCAAGGATTCCACACAAATTCTGAGCACAAGCTAGTGGTCACAAGACCAGTTCACATGCAGGTTTATAACAGAGCAAGAGATACAGTGATCACAACCTAGCAAGAGTAAACATGCAGGTAGATATATATATAGTGATCACAGTACAAGCAAGGTCAAGAGGTAAGTAAGTGAGGTCCAGTAGGCACAAGGCCTAGCAGAGTACAGAAGCGCTGATGGTCACAAGGCGGAAGCGCCTTGGTGAACACATCAGCAAGGTTGGCCTCAGTGGCCACGTAACGCAGACAAAGCTGACCGCGCTGCTGCAGCTCTCGAGCAAGGAAGTACCGCAGGGCGATGTGCTTCGTTCTGTGCTCCAGTCTGTGCTCCTCACACAAGGCAATGGCAGCCTGGTTGTCGACGTAAAGCACTGGAGGAGAACGAGGCCGCTCACCCAAGTCGGTCAGCAGGTAGGTCAGCCAGCGTAGCTCCTGGGCAGCCATGGCTGTGGCGTAGATCTCAGCCTCACAACTGGAGCTGAGAACAGAAGAAGAGCGTGTAGAACGCCAAGAAACTGAGCCAGAGCCAAGGCTGAAGGTGTAACCCTGAGACGACCGCTGAGTAGCCTGGTCGTCCGCCCAAGAAGCGTCTGAGTGTCCAGTAAGTACAACTCGGTCTCGCCCTCCAAGCACTAGCCCCATGCCCGACGTACTGCACAAGTAGCGCAACACCCTCTTAGCGGCATCCATGTGCTCCTTCCTGTGACGGCCAGGAGCGACATAGCGTGCAAGGATGCTAAGAGGGTATGCAAGGTCAGGTCGAGTGCAGGTCATCAGGTACATGAGGCAGCCCACAAGCTCTGGATACGGGCCACTCGGCTCTACGGACTCATCTGAAGGCAGAGCTGAGAGCGAGTGATCGGTAGGCAGAGGAGTGGACTGAGGCGAGGAGTACGTGAAGCGGAAGCGCTAAAGGATCTGCTGCACCATGTGTGACTGAGTCAAGGTGATGGTGCGCCGTGCTCTGTCCCGGGTGATCCGCAAGCCAAGATAGCTTGTCAGTTCACCCAGGTCTGTGCACGTGTGTCTCCTCTGCAGCTCCGACTTCACATGGGCGAGTGCCGCGGTGTCAGCAGTGGCAAAGACCAAGTCGTCGACGTACACGAGGATGTAGAACGGCGGCAGTGAGGTGTCTGTGCGTAGAAACAGTGACGGGTCAGCAGTAGAGGGAGCGAACCCAAGAGCCGCAAGTGTCGTCCTCAGTGTGTCGTGCCACTCACGCGGTGCCTGGCGGAGACCGTAGACCGGCCGCTGAAGCCTCCACTGGGTACCAGGAGGAACCGACCCAGTGAAGCCAGGAGGGCGGCGCAGCCAGATCTCTTCGTGCAGGCTGCCCTGCAAGAAAGCAGTGCTGAAGTCAAGTGAGTGAAGCTCGTAGTCGCGCTGAGCGGCTATGTGCAGCAGCACCCGAAGAGTGGTCATCTTCGGGGTGGGGGAGAAGGTCTGAAAGAAGTCAACTCCCTCTCGCTGACTGAAGCCTCGAGCCATGTAACGCGCCTTGAAGACAGGAGGAGAACCCGGTGGCCGCTTCACCCTGAAAATCCACATGCCACTGACGATGTTCGCCCCAGGTGGGGGAACCTCGTCGACGTAGGTGCGTGTGGACTTCCAGGAAGCCATCTCTGCGTCCATGGCTGTCTGCCACTGAGAGGAGTAGGGACCCGCCATCGCCTCAGCGTAAGTGCGCGGGGTCGGGATGTCTGGTGCATCCGGGTCTCCCTCAAGGGCAACTAGCATGGACACGAGGTGGGGCAAAGCAGCAACAAAGCACTGGAACTCCTCCTGTCTGTCCTCAAGGACGTCCGTGCAAAGAGCACACTCACCCCCCGACGGACGGAGGACAGACAGACTCAGACTCAGCAACAAGGCTAGTGGCGTAGTCTAGACGACAGTGGGCAGCAAAGTCTATCAACTCAGCGACTAGAGCAGACGCAGCAGAGGACTCAAAGGTAGGGTCAGTGACAACAGTAGCGAGGAGACGGGTGACAGTGGGACTGGCAGCACGACGGGAGTCAGACTCCGGGTCAGGAAGAGTAGGCAGAGAGGAAGCAGGAGGAGACGGTAGCGGGACACGCTGAGGAGCAGTGGAGGGACGCAGAGTCATGTAGTGAGTGCCAGGGACAGGAGGAGGACGCTCACATGGGACACGACGACCAGTGCGAGCAGTACGAACAGGCGACGCAGGACGAGACTCAGGCTCACGACGCTCTGTAAGACCTTCTGTGAGACCAGCGTAAGGAGAGGGAGCAGGGAGAGGCGAGGCAGGCGGGAACTGTGACTGCGGCTGGACAGGCGGAGGACACTCTAAGGAGGGAGGAGGACAAGGAGGAGGAGTCTGCCCAAGAACCTGCTGAAGGAGCGGTACGAAGTACGGTCGCGGCCGCTCAGCGCCTCCAGAACCAGCAGAGACACCAGTGGCAGGGTCCTCAGTACCAGCAGCAGCTCCAACGTCCGGGTCCTCAGCACCAGCAGCAGCTCCACCGCCCGGGGCCTCAGCACCAGCAGCAGCTCCACCGCCCGGGTCCTCAGCTCCAGCAGCAGCTCCAACGCCCGGGTCCTCAGCACCAGTAGCAGCTCCACCGTCCGGGTCCTCAGCACCAGCAGCAGCTCCACCACTCGAGTCCTCAGCACCAGCAGCAGCGCCACCGCTCGGGTCCTCAGCACCAGTAGCAGCTCCAACGCCCGGGTCCCCAGCACCAGCAGCAGCTCCAACGCCCGGGTCCTCAGTACCAGCAGCAGTGCTACCCCCAGGGTCCGCAGCACCCGGAGCACCACTCCGAAGACTGCAGCGTCGCGTGTACCACTCTCGGATCTGCTGAATGGGGGGGAGCTCCTGGGTAGGAGGGGAAGTACCGGGACGAGCTCCAACAGCACCTCTCCGGAGGCGGCAGTACTCGAGGTACCTCTCCTGCAGCTGCTGGGAGGAGAGGGCTCCTCCAGGTGTAGCACGCTCAGTCTCAGTACCCCCAGACTCAGCACCCCCAGACTCCGCACCCCCAGGCTCAGCACCTCCAGGCTCCACACCTCCAGGGTCCGCACCTCCAGGCTCAACACCCCCAGGCTCCGCACCTCCAAGCTCAACACCCCCAGGCTCCGCACCTCCAGGCTCAACACCCCCAGGCTCAGCACCCCCAGACTCAGCACCCCCAGGCTCAGCACCCCTAGACGCAGGACGAGAGTCAACAGCTACCTCGACAGGCTCACCCGGGTCTACCTGGGACACACCTGAGGGAGCGGCACCCTGAGGGGGGAGGGGGTCTGGTACCTCTGCACCTGGAGCGAGGAAGAGAGGCGGGGGGGGGAGCGGGGCAGTGCGGTAGGGGAAGAGGCGGTAGTAGGGGACGGACTCGTCAAAAGTGACGTCCTGAGAGGCCAGGACACGCCGCGAGGTGGGGTGGTAGAACTGCCAACCAGGGGCGTCCGGGACAAAGCCAAGGAAGACGCAGGGGACAGCGCGACGGGAGAGCTTGTCCGCGGACGTGTCGCGGACAAAAGCTCGGGATCCCCAGACCCGAAAACGCGACGCATCGCCGGCCTCTCCCGTCCAACGCAGTGTCGGAGAAGTCTCGGGCAAGGAGACACGGGGCCAGAGGTTGAGCTGATGCGCAGCGTATCGGACTGCAAACGGCCACAGAAAGTGGGGGGCAGCCGCATGAACCAAGGAGGTACGAGCGACCTCCATGACCAAGCCAATGCGGCGCTCAGCAACCCCATTCTGCTGTGGAGAGGCCGGAAGCGTGAACGACTGCTCAATGCCCTCCTGCTGACAGAAGGCCTCCAAGAGGCCAGAGGAAAACTCTCCACCTCTGTCAGAGTGCAGACGCAGGACAGGGAAGTCGGAGCGGAAACGCTCACTGAGCTGGAGACGAGATCTGCGGATCCAAGGGATCAAGACATCAGGGACATGGTTTCAGAGCAGGTCCTTCGCTAGGACCGTTTTTTTTTTAAGGGCCCACCGCTACCTAACTCCCTACCTACCTACCTACCTAGGGCGCCTCGACTTTTTTTCTGCCCCTAAGCACTAGAAGTCGTCAACAACAATCAGGAAGTACCTCTCCTGACCCTGACCACGGACGCGGGCTGGGCCCCACACGTCCATGTGGAGCGTCTGCAAGGGAGCAGTCATCGGGGGAAAGGAGGAGGAGTGAGGAGCGGCGCGCTGCCGTCCCTCGACACAGGGAATACAGGGAGGAGCAGGCGAGTCGGGAAGGGGAGGGAGCACCCTGGGAAGACCAGCAACAAGGTCCCGTTTGTGCATGGCCCGAAGGCGCTGCACAGACGGGTGACCAAGGCGGTGGTGCCAAAGGACAGTCTCATGCGCCAGAGAGCGACACGAGCAGGGGGCGGACAGCTGACCTGACGCAGACGCAGACGTAGACGCAGACGCAGCTACCGGAGGGGACTCAGTGGTCAGTGTGTACAGGTCCGACCCCGGCTCTCGAGTGAAAGTAGCCAGGTGGCGACCCGTCCGAGCACACGTGCAGTGTGTCACGCGTTCGTAGGCAGGGGTGAACTGGTGAACACCCGAGTCCTGGAGCGCACAACCCGCCACCAAGTTCGTAGAGAACGAGGGGAGGTAGAGACCTGACAGCGTGCCGGACGGGACCGCAGGACAAGGAAGGACAGTGGAGGAGGTCGCAATGACCGGACCCCCAGAGGGGTCAGCAAGGGAGACAGCAACTGGCCGAGCGAGTGGCTCAAGGACAGTACGGTCACGAAAGAAAGAGCGAGAAGCACCTGAGTCCAGGGTGAAGGTGTGCAGTGCTGCAGTCGACTCAGTACCAGGGGGCACAGACGCACTAGCACCTAGGGCAGCAGCCTCACCAGGACCTGTGGGAGCGGACGCACGAGCACCTAGAGCGGCGGCCGGACTGGCCTGAATGCCCGGGTCGGGCGGAACACGCAAGTACTGAGCACCCTCTCCACTAATAGACATCGCATACATGGCAGTGAGAATAGCATCAAAGTCTAGAGCCCAAATATCAACACCCCTCTTTTCCAGGTCAGCCCAGCGCGGCAGCTCAGTGGCAGCAGGAAACTGGGTGCGCCACGCGTCGTTAAGGCGCGCGAAGCAGCGCTGCGTGGGGTGCGGCCTCCCACACTGCTGGCCGCTGCGGTCACCTATGCGAATGACGTACGTGCAGGTAAAGCCACGCTGCGCATACCACTCACGGGCGGCCTGAAGCGTCGGGGCGGGCTGCTGACTCTGCCCTCCGCCAGTGCCTCCACGACCACCACCCCCACCGCCTCCGCCCCGGCCACCTCCACCCCTGCCGCCACCACGACCACCTCCGCCCCCGCTGCCGCCTCCGCCCCTGCCACCACTCCCGCCGCTGCTGTCTCCTCCCCCACTGCCGCCACTGGCCTCCTCAGCCGCGCCTCCACTCCCACCGCCTCCACCCCCACCTCCTCCGCCGCCACCCCCACCCCTGCCTCCCTTGCTCCTGCGGCGCCCGCTCGAAGCAGACGCGGTCCCGACCTTCTCAGCACCAAGGAGGTCGACAGCAGCAGCAGAGGCGACAGAGGGGAGGAGGGGGGAAGGGGAACACCCCTCAAAGAACGGGGTGCGGGGGTCGCCACGAGAGGTGCCTACAGCGACGATACTCGCCTCAGCTGCAAGCAGTTCCTTCTCGAGGAGGGCAACAGTGAGCTCAGTGGGGGAGCGAGAGAGGAAATGGTCCCTGACTGCGCGTAGAGAGTCAGGGAGGCGAGTGACGATGTGGTAGAGAGTGATCCAGAGCGGGGGGGGGTTGCTAGTGAGAAACTCGGCAGGCATAGCAGCGCGAAAGCGGGCCTCACTAGTCTTAAGGTGGGTGATGAGGTCTGCGACAGTGTGAAAGGAGGCTAGGTCGGGGAACAGGTAGGGGAGAGTGAGGCGGCCTAGCGTGGCAGAAGCGGGTGAGGAGTAGCGGGCAACTACAGCTGTGTAGAGGTCCTTAGCAGTCTTGCACTGGCCGAAGTGCTCGCGCTCGTCTAGCGGCAGGGAGTTGCGAATAGCAAAGCGAGCGTGCGCATCACGGGTCTGCCACTGGGAACGCAGAGTGCTGTCAGCAGACGAGTCAGGGGCAGTGGCATGGCCTAGGGCGTGGTCGTACAGTGAGATATCTTCCTTGGTAGTGAGCTGTAGGAACAGGTGCAGGTCATCTAGCCAGGTTTCGAATTTCACTGGACGGCCCTCGGCATCGAAAGCTAGAACGGGAGGACTAGCCATAGTGACAGTAGTAGTAGCAGTAGTAACAGTAGTAGTAGGAATCAGGCCGCTGGAAAGGTGTGCGGAGGGTCAACGGGGCCGGCGGGGCCGCTAGGTAAGGCGCGGGCGGGGTCGACTGTCCGTAGTGGCACACGAGCGGCAGTAGTAGGTAGCGTGGCAGCAGGAGCTGCAACGGCGCACTGGTGGCAGCTGCAGTGGCAGCAGTGTGCGCGGTAGGTAGAAAATAAAAACTGTGAGAGTGAGTGCCTCGCGGGCGGCGGCTGCAGAAGCGCACAGGCGGCAGCGGCGCACGGGCAGCGGCGGCGCACTGGCAGCGGGAGCGTAGGGGCAGCGGCGGCGCACGAGCAGCGGCGGCGCTCGGGAGGCAGCGGTGCGCAAGCAGCAGCGGAAGCAGCGGCGTACGAGCGGCTGCGGGCAGCAAGGCGTGCGCGAGCAGGCGACGGGCGGCTGCGGGGCGTGCGCGAGCAGGCGACGGGCGGCTGCGGGGCGTGCGTGAGTAGGCGACGGGGCCGCGGGGCCGCGAAGTGGGGCGCGAGCGGTGCGCGGGCAGTGCGCGGGCGGTGCGCAGGTTGCACGGGCTTAGCGCGGGCTGCGTAAGCGGTGCACGGGGCCGTAAGGGGCGAGCGCGGGGCCGTAAGGGGCGAGGCCTTAAGGGGCGGCGCGGCGGGGCCGTAAGGGGCGAACGCGGGGCCGACGGGGCTTAAGGGGCGGCGCGACGGGGCCTTAAGGGGCGGGTCGCGGGTCGCTAGTGCTTAGGGGCCGAAAAAAAGTCGAGGCGCCCTAGGTAGGTAGGTAGGTAGGTAGGGAGTTAGGTAGCGGTGGGCCCTTAAAAAAGGGACCTGCTCTGAAACCATGTCGGAACAACAGACTGGAATGGTGAACTAGAAAGGACTGTGAGTACAAATATGAAACCCTAATGTTGTGACCCCCCTATAGGCTAACCCACTACAGCCTACTCAAATATAACATATACAATGTTTGACATAACGATACATCGTGACACAACGCAACGAAGTTTTGGTACCTCGACCAGTTCTCGCAAACGTGCTCAACAATTCTCACTTTCAATAGGTTCCAAAAACAGTCGTCATTCCATGTTGCAAGCGAAAGACAACTATACAAGCATGCCCCATCCCCACGCACAAATCACTTACGAAATACATACCTTCGTCTTAACTCACCATCAAGCGAAGGCCCCGTGAAAAGCTGGAGTGAAGAAGACTCCATAGCTAAACGAAAACAAGCGCGCGCATAATCTTCTCCCTCGTTCACCTGAGTACACACACAATTTCGTATCAACCAATAGCAGATAACAAATAGATAATATATTGTAAAAGTTGGAGTATTAATTGCATTGTACAATGGTGTTGAAAAAATACCAGAAATATAATAATGACATTTGCTTTACTAAACATGTGATGAAATATGCCCATCAAATAAAAAATAACGGTATATTATCAGACATTGATTTCTTCATATACAAGCATTACATTCGAATAAGTTTGATATCTACTTTATCGATAATTCATTTTGCTTACTAAGATCACTCCAGCAGTCCGCGCAATGCTAGATAAGAACGATGATCGATATATTGCCGATGGTTCTGCAAGAAAATGAACAGGAAATAATATTTAAAAAAAACATCTATTCATTACATTTGAAAGAAATAGATTCCAAAATACAACATACCAAGAACTATTTAAAATTCACAAAACATTCTTCAGCTAGCACAAGACCTTAAACCTTAAACTCAGATACAATTTCAAATGGACTAAAAAATGAAAAACAAAAACAAATAAGACAAAAAAAACATAGAAAGCATCTTACATGCTCAAAAGTCTCTAAGATTGGTGTTACGAAATCACATACTCGAATATCAGAGTGGCTTATAATCAGCTGCTCGACCAATTGAGAGCCGGGTGTTAAACTGTATTATGCTTGTAGGCTGTAGTGGGGTAGCCAATATGGGGTACAACCCCAACTAGGGTTTCATATTTGTACCCAAACTTCTGCTAGTTCAATCATTCTTGCCTAGCTATTCTGACATGGTATCAGAGCAGGAGGTCCCTAGGACCTACCGACCGTTTTTTTAAGGGCCCACCACCGCTCGCATGCGGTTACCACGCTACCCCGTGCCCTAGCCTCGTAGCGCCCTCGTGCGCCCTCGTTAGCGCCCTCGCGCGCCCCTCGTTAGCGCCCTCGCGCGCACCCTCGTTAGCGCCCTCGCGCGCCCCTCGTTAGCGCCCTCGCGCGCCCCTTGCTAGCGCCCTCGCGCGCCCCTCACTAGCGCCCTCGCGCGCCCCTCGCAGTGTCGCCCGCCCGCCGAGCCGCCCGCTCGCAGCCCGCTCGTCCTGCTGCCCGCTTCGCAGCCCGCCCGCCCGCTCGCTGCCCGCTTCGCGGCCCGCCCGCCACGCAGCCCGCCCGCCCGCTCGCTGCCCGCTTCGCGGCCCGCCCGCTTCGCAGCCCGCTCGCTCGCTGCCCGCTTCGCGGCCCGCCCGCTTCGCAGCCCGCTCGCCCGCTCGCTGCCCGCTTCGCGGCCCGCCCGCCCGCTCGCTGCCCGCTTCGCGGCCCGCCCGCTTCGCAGCCCGCTCGCTCGCTGCCCGCTTCGCGGCCCGCCCGCTTCGCAGCCCGCCCGCCCGCTCGCTGCCCGCTTCGCGGCCCGCCCGCCTCGCAGCCCGCTCGCCCCGCTGCCCGCTTCGCGGCCCGCCCACTTCGCAGCCCGCCTTGACGACGCTTGGCGTGAGGAGATGGGCGCGGATGTTGAGCGCCCCCGCTGGGCTGAGCTCATGAGGGCTGGTGTTGATGTCTTTGCTCTTGACTATGATGCTATTATTGCTGCCATGTATGCATTGACTGTTAGTGCCGAGGGAGACTGTTACTTGTGTGTGCCGCCTGACCCAGGTATAGAGCCCGCTGCCCTGGGTACTAGTGAGTCTGCTCTCTCTGGTATGGTGCCCCCTGTACTTGCTCCCCCCAGTGCTGTCCCGGCTGGTTTCGAGTCTGCTCTCTCAGGTACAGCACCCACAGAGACTGCTCTCTCAGGTACCGCACCGGCTGAGGCCTGTCACACCTTCACCCTTGACTCAGGTGCTTCCCGTTGCTTCTTTCGTGACAGTACTGAGCTCACACCGCTTCCTGCACCGGTCCCAGTCTCCTTGGCTGACCCCTCTGGGGGCCCAGTCCTTGCCCAGTCCACCACTGTCCTCCCTTGTCCGGCGGTTCCGTCTGGCTCGTTGTCGGGTTTCCACCTCCCCTCGTTCTCGACGAACCTGGTGAGCAACGCTGTCCTCCAGGATCAGTGGGTTGACACCTTTACCCCTGGCGGACAGCGTGTGGCGATCTGCACGTGCTCCAGGACCGGCCGTCACCTGGCTACGTTTACCCGTCGGCCGGGGTCGAGTCTCTACACACTGACCACTGCGTCTCCTCAGGTCGCTGCTGTCGGTCAGGTGTCTGCGTCAGGTCTGGTAGCCCACGCCTGTGAGTGTCGTTCCCTGTCGCACCAGACTCTTCTCTGGCACCACCGCCTGGGTCACCCCTCCTTGCCACGCCTTCGTGGCATGCACCGTCGCCACCTTGTGTCTGGTCTTCCCAGGTCCCTCCTGTCAAACATTATATGTTTATATGATTGTAGGCAGTAGTGGGTGATACCTTAGGGGGTACACTGGATTAGGGTTTCCTATTTGTATCCATCCTTCTGTTAGTACAGTCATTCCAGTCTCTTATTCTGACATGGTTTCAGAGCAGGTCCTTCGCTAGGACCGTTCTTAGGGCCCACCACTGAATACCTACCTACCTATCTACTGTCGGAGTGCTGCGTTAGCGCCTCCCCCTTTCAGCGCCCTAGTGCGCCCTCGTGTACGGCCCCGTTTGGCCCCGTCGACCCGCACGCGCCCCGCTTACGGCCCCGCTTGACCCGTCGACCCCGCGCGCGCCCCGCTTAGAGGCCCCGTTTGGCCCCGTCGACCCGCGCGCGCCCCGCTTAGAGGCCCCGTTTGGCCCCGTCGACCCGCGCGCGCCCCGCTTAGAGGCCCCGTTTGGCCCCGTCGACCCGCGCGCGCCCCGCTTAAGGCCCCGTCGACCCGCTTACGGCCCCGCTTACGGCCCCGCTTACGGCCCCGCTTACGGCCCCGCTTACGGCCCCGCTTACGGCCCCGCTTACGGCCCCGTCGACCCGCTTACGGCCCCGCTTACGGCCCCGTTTACGGCCCCCGCTTACGGCCCCGCTTACGGCCCCGCTTACGGCCCCGCTTACGGCCCCGCTTACGGCCCCGTCGACCCGCTTACGGCCCCGCTTACGGCCCCGTCGACCCGCTTACGGCCCCGCTTACGGCCCCGCTTACGGCCCCGCTTACGGCCCCGCTTAAGGCCCCGCTTACGGCCCCACTTACGGCCCCGTCGACCCGCTTACGGCCCCGCTTACGGCCCCGTCGCGCGCGCCCCACTTACGGCCCCGCTTACGGCCCCGCTTACGGCCCCGCTTACGGCCCCGTCGACCCGCTTACGGCCCCGCTCACGGCCCCGTCGCGCGCGCCCCACTTACGGCCCCGCTTACGGCCCCGCTTACGCCGCCCCAAAGCGGCCCCGCCGCCCCTACCCGCACCGCACGCGACAGCCGCGGCCCCGCCAGCAACAGGCCGCCCGAACCGAGCCGCCCAGTCCGAACCGAGTCTAGCCGCCCTACCCCTGTCGCGCTGCCCACTGCGTTTAGGACTCACTTCCTGCTACTGCTACGGCTACTCCTACTGCTACTATGGCTACCCCGCCTGTACTATCTTTCGATACTGAGGGCCGCCCAGTGAAGTTTGATACTTGGCTTGATGACCTGCACCTCTTCCTGCAGCTCACTGCCAAGGAGGATATCTCCCTGTATGACCACGCCCTCGGCCATGCTCCTGCCCCTGCTACTGATGCTGACAGCACTACCCGCTCACAGTGGCAGACTCGTGACGCTCACGCTCGCTTTGCCATCCGCAACTCCCTGCCGTTAGATGAGCGCGAGCACTTTGGCCAGTGCAAGACAGCTAGGGACCTCTACACCGCTGTAGTTGCCCGTTACTCCTCACCCGCTTCTGCTACGCTAGGCCGCCTCACTCTTCCCTACCTGTTCCCCGACCTAGCCTCCTTTCACACTGTCGCAGACCTCATCACCCACCTTAAGACTAGTGAGGCCCGCTTTCGCGCTGCTATGCCTGCCGAGTTTCTCACTAGCAACCCCCCCCCGCTCTGGATCACTCTCTACCACATCGTCACCCGCCTCCCTGACTCTCTGCGTGCAGTCAGGGACCACTTCCTCTCTCGCTCCCCCACTGAGCTCACTGTTGCCCTCCTCGAGAAGGAACTGCTTGCAGCTGAGGCGAGCATCGTCGCTGTAGGCACCTCTCGTGGCGACCCCCGCACCCCGTTCTTCGAGGGGTGTTCCCCTTCCCCCCTCCTCCCCTCTGTCGCCTCTGCTGCTGCTGTCGACCTCCTTGGTGCTGAGAAGGTCGGGACCGCGTCTGCTTCGAGCGGGCGCCGCAGGGGCAAAGGGGGCAGGGGCGGGGGTGGCGGCGGAGGAGGTGGGGGTGGAGGCGGTGGGAGTGGAGGCGCGGCTGAGGAGGCTAGTGGCGGTAGTGGGGGAGGCGACAGCAGCGGCGGGAGTGGTGGCAGGGGCGGAGGCGACAGCGGAGGCGGAGGTGGTCGTGGTGGCGGCAGGGGTGGAGGTGGCCGGGGCGGAGGCGGAGGGGGTGGTGGTCGTGGGGGCACTGGCGGAGGGCAGAGTCAGCAGTCCGCCCCGACGCTTCAGGCCGCCCGTGAGTGGTATGCGCAGCGTGGCTTTACCTGCACGTACGTCATTCGCACAGGTGACCGCCGCGGCCAGCAGTGTGGGAGGCCGCACCCCACGCAGCGCTGCTTCGCCCGCCTTACCGACGCGTGGCGCACCCAGTTTCCTACTGCCACTGAGCTGCCGCGCTGGCCTGAGCTGGAAAAGAGGGGCGTTGATATTTGGGCTTTAGACTTTGATGCTATTCTCACTGCCATGTATGCGATGTCTATTAGTGGAGAGGGTGCTCAGTACTTGCGTGTTCCGCCCGACCCGGGCATTCAGGCCAGTCCGGCTGCCGCTCTAGGTGCTAGTGCGTCCCCTCCCGCAGGTCCTGGTGAGGCTGCTGCCCTAGGTGCTAGTGCGTCTGTGCCCCCTGGTACTGAGTCGACTGCAGCACTGCACACCTTCACACTGGACTCCGGTGCTTCTCGCTCTTTCTTTCGTGACCGCACTGTCCTTGAGCCCCTCGCTCGGCCAGTTGCTGTCTCCCTTGCTGACCCCTCTGGGGGTCCGGTCATTGCGACCTCCTCCACTGTCCTTCCTTGTCCGGCGGTCCCGTCCGGCACGCTGTCAGGTCTCTACCTCCCCTCGTTCTCTACGAACTTGGTGGCAGGTAGTGCGCTCCAGGACGGGGGTGTTCACCAGTTCACCCCTGCCTACGAGCACGTGACACACTGCACGTGTGCTCGGACGGGTCGCCACCTGGCTACCTTCACTCGGGAGCCGGGGTCGGACCTTTACACACTGACCACTGTGTCCCCTCAGGTAGCTGCGTCTGCGTCTGCGTCTGCGTCTGCGTCAGGTCAGCTGTCCGCCCCCTGCTCGTGTCGCTCTCTGGCACATGAGACTGTCCTTTGGCACCACCGCCTTGGTCACCCGTCTGTGCAGCGCCTTCGGGCCATGCACCAGCGGGACCTTGTTGCTGGTCTTCCCAGGGTGCTCCCTCCCCTTCCCGACTCGCCTGCTCCTCCCTGTATTCCCTGTGTCGAGGGACGGCAGCGCGCCGCTCCTCACTCCTCCTCCTTTCCCCCGACGACTGCTCCCTTGCAGACGCTCCACATGGACGTGTGGGGCCCAGCCCGCGTCCGTGGTCAGGGTCAGGAGAGGTACTTCCTGATTCTTGTTGACGACTTCTCGCGCTACACCACGGTCTTCCCCTTGCGCGCCAAGGGTGACGTCCCTGATGTCTTGATCCCTTGGATCCGCAGATCTCGTCTCCAGCTCCGTGAGCGTTTCCGCTCCGACTTCCCTGTCCTGCGTCTGCACTCTGACAGAGGTGGGGAGTTCTCCTCTGGCCTATTGGAGGCCTTCTGTCAGCAGGAGGGCATTGCGCAGTCGTACACGCTTCCGGACTCTCCACAGCAGAATGGGGTTGCTGAGCGCCGCATTGGTCTGGTCATTGTTGCGTCGCCTGTTCGTACTGCTCGCACTGGTCGCCGTGTCCCACGTGAGCGTCCTCCTCCTGTCCCTGGCACTCACTACATGACTCTGCGTCCATCTACTGCTCCTCAGCGTGTCCCGCTGCCGTCTCCTCCTGCGTCCTCTCTTCCTACTCTTCCTGACCCGGAGTCTGACTCCCGTCGTGCTGCCAGTCCCACTGTTACGCGTCTCCTCGCTACAGTTGTCACTGACCCGACCTTTGAGTCCTCTGCTGCGTCTGCTCTGGTCGCTGAGTTGGTTGACTTTGCTGCTCGCTGTCGCCTAGACTACGCTGCCAGCCTTGTCGCTGAGTCTGAGTCTGCGTCTGCCTGTCCTCCGTCCGTCGGGGGTGAGTGTGCCCTCGGCACGGACGTCCTTGAGGACAGACAGGAGGAGTTCCACTGCCTTGCTGCTGCTTTGCCCCGTCTCGTGTCCTTGCTAGTTGCCCCTGAGGGAGACCCGGATGCACCAGACATCCCGACCCCACGCTCTTACGCTGAGGCGATGGCGGGTCCCTACTCCTCTCAGTGGCAGACAGCCATGGACGCAGAGATGGCTTCCTAGAAGTCCACAGGCACCTACGTCGACGAGGTTCCCCCTCCTGGGGCGAACATCGTCAGTGGCATGTGGATTTTCAGGGTGAAGCGGCCGCCGGGTTCTCCGCCTGTCTTCAAGGCGCGCTACGTGGCTCGAGGCTTCAGTCAGCGAGAGGGAGTAGACTTCTTTCAGACCTTCTCCCCCACCCCGAAGATGACTACTCTTCGGGTGCTGCTGCACATAGCCGCTCACCGCGACTACGAGCTTCACTCTCTTGACTTCAGCACTGCTTTCTTGCAGGGCAGCCTGCACGAGGAGATCTGGCTGCGCCGCCCCCCTGGCTTCACTGGGTCAGTTCCTCCTGGCACCCAGTGGAGGCTTCAGCGGCCGGTCTACGGTCTCCGCCAGGCGCCACGTGAGTGGCACGACACACTGAGGACGACACTTGCGGCTCTTGGGTTCGCTCCTTCTACTGCCGACCCGTCGCTGTTTCTACGCACCGACACCTCGCTACCGCCGTTCTACATCCTCGTGTACGTCGACGACTTGGTCTTTGCCACTGCTGACACCGCGGCACTCGCCCACGTGAAGTCGGAGCTGCAGAGGAGACACACGTGCACAGACCTGGGTGAGCTGACAAGCTATCTTGGCTTGCGGATCACCCGGGACAGAGCACGGCGCACCATCACCTTGACTCAGTCACACATGGTGCAGCAGGTTCTCCAGCGCTTCGGCTTCACGTACTCCTCGCCTCAGTCCACTCCTCTGCCTACCGGTCACTCGCTCTCAGCTCTGCCTTCGGATGAGTCCGTAGAGCCGAGTGGCCCGTATCCAGAGCTTGTGGGCTGCCTCATGTACCTGATGACCTGCACTCGACCTGACCTTGCATACCCTCTTAGCATCCTTGCACGCTATGTCGCTCCTGGCCGTCACAGGAAGGAGCACATGGATGCCGCTAAGAGGGTGTTGCGCTACTTGTGCAGTACGTCGGGCATGGGGCTTGTGCTTGGAGGACGAGACCGAGTTGTTCTCACAGGGCACTCAGACGCTTCCTGGGCAGACGACCAGGCCACTCAGCGGTCGTCTCAGGGTTACACCTTCAGCCTTGGCTCTGGCTCAGTTTCTTGGCGCTCTACACGCTCTTCTTCTGTTCTCGGCTCCAGTTGCGAGGCTGAGATCTACGCTACAGCCATGGCTGCCCAGGAGCTACGCTGGCTGACCTACCTGCTGACCGACCTCGGAGAGCCGCCTCGTTCTCCTCCAGTACTGTACGTCGACAACAAGGCTGCCATTGCCTTGTGTGAGGAGCACAGACTGGAGCACAGAACGAAGCACATCGCCCTGCGGTACTTCCTTGCTCGTGAGCTGCAGCAGCGTGGTCAGCTTTGTATTCGCTACGTGGCCACTGAGGCCAACACTGCTGATGTGTTCACCAAGGCGCTTCAGCCTCGTGACCATCAGCGCTTCTGCACTCTACTAGGCCTTGTGCCTACTGGACCTCACTTACTTACCTCTTGACTTTGCTTGTACTGTGATCACTATATATATCTATACCTGCATGTTTACTCTTGCTAGGTTGTGATCACTGTATCTCTTGCTCTGTTATAAACCTGCATGTGAACTGGTCTTGTGACCACTAGCTTGTGCTCGGAATTTGTGTGGAATCCTCGAGATCCACCCTGAGCTTGTTGTTGCCTTGCTTTGCCTTGACTGGTCTTGTGACCCCTAGGTCTCCCCCACTTTGCCTATGGGGGTGTGTCAAACATTATATGTTTATATGATTGTAGGCAGTAGTGGGTGATACCTTAGGGGGTACACTGGATTAGGGTTTCCTATTTGTATCCATCCTTCTGTTAGTACAGTCATTCCAGTCTCTTATTCTGACACCTCCCTCCCCTCCCTGCCTCGCCTGCGCCGCCTTGCCTTCCTTGCGTCGAGGGGCGGCAGCGCGCCGCTCCTCACTCCTCCTCGTTCCCCCCGACAGAGGCTCCTCTGCAGACCCTCCACCTGGACGTGTGGGGCCCAGCCCGCGTTCGTGGTCAGGGCGGTGAGCGGTACTTTTTGCTGGTTGTCGACGACTACTCGCGTTACACCACGGTCTTCCCCTTGCGCACCAAGGGTGAGGTCCCTGCTGTTCTAATCCCTTGGATCCGCACGGTTCGTCTCCAGCTCCGCCGCCGTTTCCGGACGGATCTTCCTGTCCTGCGTCTGCACTCTGACAGAGGTGGTGAGTTTTCCTCCGATCTCTTGAGGACCTTCTGTCAGGCGGAGGGCATCGAGCAGACCTTCACGCTTCCGGACTCCCCACAGCAGAATGGGGTTGCTGAGCGCCGCATTGGCCTGGTCATGGAGGTCGCTCGTACCTCCTTGGTCCACGCGGCGGCTCCCCATTTTCTGTGGCCGTTTGCTGTCCGGTACGCCGCGCATCAGCTCAACCTCTGGCCCCGTGTCTCCTTGCCGGAGACCTCGCCCACACTGCGTTGGACGGGGGAGGTTGGCGATGCGTCGCGCTTCCGGGTGTGGGGTGCTCGTGCCCTTGTCCGCGATACGTCCGCGGACAAGCTCTCCTCCCGCACGCTTCCCTGTGTCTTCCTTGGCTTTGTCCCTGACGCGCCTGGCTGGCAGTTTTACCACCCCACCTCGCGCCGGGTCTTCGCCTCTCAGGATGTCACCTTTGACGAGTCGGTCCCTTTTTACCGTCTCTTCCCCTACCGCACTGCCCCCCTCCCTCCCCCGCCGCTTTTCCTTGCTCCTGGTCCCCCTCCGGTAGACCCCCTTCCCCCTCAGGGTCCTGCTCCTTCAGGTGTCTCTCAGGTAGACCCTCCTCCCGTCGCTGAGCCTGTCGAGTTCACAGGTGACTCAGGTGCTGCTGCGGGTGGTGCTGCTGGGAGTGCTGAGCCTGGGGGTGCTGAGCCTGGGGGTGCTGGGCCTGGGGGTGCTGGGGCTGCAGGTGCTGGGACTGAGGGTGCTGGAGCTGAGGGTACGGTGCCTGAGAGTACGGAGCCTGGGGGTGCTGAGCCTGGGGGTGCTGAGCCTGCGGGTGCGGGGCCTGGGAGTGCTGGGACTACGGGTGCTGGAGCTGAGGGTACTGTGCCTGAGAGTTTGCCGCCTGGGGGTGCTGAGCCTGGGGGTACTGCGTCTGGGGGTGCTGAGCCTGCGGGTACTGAGCCTGCGGGTACTGAGCCTGGGGGTGCTGCTACTGAGCCTACGGAGCCTCGGGTTACTGCGTCTGGGGGTGCTCCGGTTCGGGGTGCTGAGCAGTCTCTCACACCGCAGCAGCTTCGTGACTGGTACGTCCGGCGCTTTCGCCGTCCTAGTGGCTCGGCTGGAGTTGGGGGTGCTGGGGCTGCTCGTCCTGGGGGTGCTCGTACTGGGGGTACTGGAGCTGCCGGGACTGGTTGTTCTGGGAGCACTGCGACTGGAGCTGCTGGAGCTGGGGACTCTGGCGCTGGCGGTGCTAGCGGAGTTGGAGCTGCCGACTCTGGGGGTGGCGCTGCTGCTGGTGCTGCGGACCCGCCTGGTGGAGCTGCTGCTGGAGCTGAGGACCCGAGCGGTGGCGCTGCTGCTGGTGCTGGGGACCCGGACGTTGGAGCTCCTGCTGGTCCTGAGGACCCGGCCGCTGGAGTCTCTTCTGCTTCTGGAGACGCTGCGCGGCCGCGACCGTACTTCGTACCGCTCCTTCAGCAGGTTCTTGGGCAGGCTCCTCCTCCTTGTCCTCCTCCCTCCGTAGAGTGTCCTCCGCCTGTCCAGCCGCAGTCACAGTTACCGCCTGCCTCGCCTCTCCCTGCTCCCTCTCCTTACGCTGGTCCCACAGGAGGTCTTACAGAGCGTCGTGAGCCTGAGTCTCGTCCTGTGTCGCCTGTTCGTCCTGCTCGCACTGGTAGTCGTGTCCGTCGTGAGCGTCCTCCTCCTGTCCCAGGCACTCACTACATGACTCTGCGTCCCTCTACTGCTCCTCGGCGTGTCCCTCTACCGTCTCCTCCTGCGTCCTCTTTGCCTGCCGTTCCGGACCCTGAGTCTGACCGGTATCGCGCTGAGCACCCTACAGTCACGCGTCTCCTCGCTACTGTTGTCACTGACCCTACCTTTGAGTCCTCGGCTGCGTCTGCTCTGGTCGCTGAGTTGGTTGACTTTGCTGCTGCCTGTCGTCTAGACTACGCTGCTAGCCTTGTTGCTGAGTCAGAGTCTGCGTCTGTCTGTCCTCCGTCCGTCGGGGGTGAGTGTGCTCTTGGCACGGACGTCCTTGAGGACAGGCAGGAGGACTTTGACTCTCTTGCGGCTGCTGTACCTCATCTCGTGGCCTGGTTGCTTGCCCCTGAGGGAGACCCGAATGCACTAGACATCCCCACTCCGCGCACTTACGCAGAGGCGATCTCGGGTCCCTACTCCTCTCAGTGGCAGACAGCCATGGACGCAGAGATGGCATCCTGGAAGTCCACAGGCACCTACGTCGACGAGGTTCCCCCTCCTGGGGCGAACATCGTCGATGGCATGTGGATTTTCAGGGTGAAGCGGCCGCCAGGTTCTCCGCCTGTCTTCAAGGCTCGTTACGTTGCTAGAGGCTTCAGTCAGCGTGAGGGAGTCGACTTCTTCCAGACCTTCTCCCCCACCCCGAAGATGACCACTCTTCGGGTTCTGCTGCACGTTGCTGCTCAGCGTGACTACGAGCTTCACTCTCTTGACTTCAGCACAGCGTTCCTGCAGGGCAGCCTGCACGAGGAGATCTGGCTGCGCCGCCCACCTGGCTTTACTGGGTCGTTTCCCCCTGGTACCCAGTGGAGTCTCCGCCGGCCAGTCTACGGTCTCCGCCAGGCGCCACGTGAGTGGCACGACACACTGAGGACTACTCTTGCGGCTCTTGGGTTCGCGCCGTCTACTGCTGACCCGTCGCTGTTTCTGCGCACAGACACGTCGCTGCCGCCGTTCTACATTCTTGTGTACGTCGACGACTTGGTCTTTGCTACTGCTGACACTGAGGCACTCGCTCGTGTGAAGTCGGAGCTGCAGAAGAGACACACCTGCACTGACCTGGGTGAACTGCGTAGCTACCTTGGCTTGCAGATCACCCGGGACAGAGCTCGCCGCACCATCACCCTGACTCAGTCACACATGGTGCAGCAGGTCCTTCTGCGCTTCGGCTTCCAGTTCTCCTCACCACAGGCCACACCTCTGGCTACCAGCCACTCGCTCTCAGCTCCACCTTCGGACGAGTCCGTAGAGCCGAGTGGCCCGTACCCAGAGCTTGTAGGCTGCCTCATGTACCTGATGACTTGCACGCGACCTGACCTCGCGTACCCTCTTAGCATCCTTGCTCGTTACGTTGCGCCTGGGAGACACAGGCGAGAGCACTGGGAGGCTGCTAAGAGGGTGCTGCGTTACCTGTGCAGTACATCAGGCATGGGGCTGGTGCTTGGAGGACGCGACAGAGTTGTCCTCACTGGTCACTCGGACGCTTCTTGGGTGGATGACCTGGCTACGCAGCGGTCGTCACAGGGTTACACCTTCAGCCTTGGCTCTGGTTCTGTCTCGTGGCGGTCCACCCGCTCTTCCTCTGTTCTCGGCTCTAGTTGTGAGGCTGAGATCTACGCCACAGCCATGGCTGCACAGGAGTTACGCTGGCTCACCTACCTGCTGACTGACTTGGGAGAGCGGCCTAGTTCTCCTCCAGTTCTGTACGGTGACAACAAGGCGGCTCTTGCCTTGTGTCAGGAGCACAGACTGGAGCACAGGACGAAGCACATTGCTCTTCGCTACTTTCTTGCTCGAGAGCTTCAGCAGCGCGGTCAGCTTCGGCTTGTGTACGTGGACTCGAAGGCCAACACTGCTGATATCTTCACCAAGGCGCTCCCGCCTAGTGATCATCAGCGGCACTGTACTTCTTTAGGCCTTGTGTCCACGTTTCCTCACTTGCTCACTGCTTGACATTCTTTGTACTGTACTTTATATATATCTTGTTGCTTGCTTGCTAGGTTTTGATCACTGTGTTGCTTGTCTTGTACTATATCTAGCACTGCATGTGAACTGGCCTTGTGGCCTTTACTTGTGCTCGGAGTGTGGTGACGTTGTGATCCACCATGGGCTTTGTTTTGCTTTGCTGGACTGGTCTTGTGACCTTGTCAGAAATAACTGAGCAGGAATGAAATGAACTAGCACAGAGTTTGGTACAAGTAGGAAACCCTAACTTTGTGTACCCCCTAAGGTGTAACCCACTACAGCCTACACAATATAAACATGCAATGTTTGACACACCCCCATAGGCGCAGTGGGAGACAACCACAGGGTCACAAGACCAGTCAAAGCAAAACAAGCTCAGGGTGGATCTCAAGGATTCCACACAAATTCCGAGCACAAGCAAGCGGTCACAAGACCAGTTCACATGCAGGTTTATAACAAAGCAAGAGATACAGTGATCACAACCTAGCAAAAGTAAACAAGTAGGCATATATATATAGTGATCACAGTACAAGCAAGGTCAAGAGGTAAGCAAGTGAGGCCCAGTAGGTACAAGGCCTAGCAGAGTGCAAAAGCGCTGATGGTCACAAGGCTGAAGCGCCTTGGTGAACACATCAGCAGTGTTGGCCTCCGTGGCCACGTAACGCAGACAAAGCTGACCACGCTGCTGCAGCTCTCGAGCAAGGAAGTACCGCAGAGCGATGTGCTTCGTTCTGTGCTCCAGTCTGTGCTCCTCACACAAGGCAATGGCAGCCTTGTTGTCGACGTACAGCACTGGAGGAGAACGAGGCCGCTCTCCGAGGTCGGTCAGCAGGTAGGTCAGCCAGCGTAGCTCCTGAGCAGCCATGGCTGTGGCGTAGATCTCAGCCTCACAACTGGAGCTGAGAACAGAAGAGAGGATGGGAGCAACTCACGTGGGGCTGTAGCAACTCACGTAGAACGCCAAGAAACTGAGCCAGAGCCAAGGCTGAAGGTGTAACCCTGGGACGACCGCTGAGTAGCCTGGTCGTCTGCCCAAGAAGCGTCTGAGTGCCCTGTGAGAACAACCCGGTCTCGCCCTCCAAGCACAAGCCCCATGCCCGACGTACTGCACAAGTAGCGCAACACCCTCTTAGCAGCATCCATGTGCTCCTTCCGGTGACGGCCAGGAGCGACATAGCGTGCTAGGATGCTAAGAGGGTATGCAAGGTCAGGTCGAGTGCAGATCATCAGGTACATGAGGCAGCCCACAAGCTCTGGATACGGGCCACTCGGCTCTACGGACTCATCCGAAGGCAGAGCTGAGAGCGAGTGACCGGTAGGCAGAGGAGTGGACTGAGGCGAGGAGTACGTGAAGCGGAAGCGCTGGAGAACCTGCTGCACCATGTGTGACTGAGTCAGGGTGATGGTGCGCCGTGCTCTGTCCCGGGTGATCCGCAAGCCAAGATAGCTCGTCAGCTCACCCAGGTCTGTGCACGTGTGTCTCCTCTGCAGCTCCGACTTCACGTGAGCGAGTGCCGCGGTGTCAGCAGTGGCAAAGACCAAGTCGTCGACGTACACGAGGATGTAGAACGGCGGCAGCGAGGTGTCGGTGCGTAGAAACAGCGACGGGTCAGCAGTAGAGGGAGCGAACCCAAGAGCCGCAAGTGTCGTCCTCAGTGTGTCGTGCCACTCACGTGGCGCCTGGCGGAGACCGTAGACCGGCCGCTGAAGCCTCCACTGGGTGCCAGGAGGAACTGACCCAGTGAAGCCAGGGGGGCGGCGCAGCCAGATCTCCTCGTGCAGGCTGCCCTGCAAGAAAGCAGTGCTGAAGTCAAGAGAGTGAAGCTCGTAGTCGCGGTGAGCGGCTATGTGCAGCAGCACCCGAAGAGTAGTCATCTTCGGGGTGGGGGAGAAGGTCTGAAAGAAGTCTACTCCCTCTCGCTGACTGAAGCCTCGAGCCACGTAGCGCGCCTTGAAGACAGGCGGAGAACCCGGCGGCCGCTTCACCCTGAAAATCCACATGCCACTGACGATGTTCGCCCCAGGAGGGGGAACCTCGTCTACGTAGGTGCCTGTGGACTTCCAGGAGGCCATCTCTGCGTCCATGGCTGTCTGCCACTGAGAGGAGTAGGGACCCGCCATCGCCTCAGCGTAAGAGCGTGGGGTCGGGATGTCTGGTGCATCCGGGTCTCCCTCAGGGGCAACTAGCAAGGACACGAGACGGGGCAAAGCAGCAGCAAGGCAGTGGAACTCCTCCTGTCTGTCCTCAAGGACGTCCGTGCCGAGGGCACACTCACCCCCGACGGACGGAGGACAGGCAGACGCAGACTCAGACCTAGCGACAAGGCTGGCAGCGTAGTCTAGGCGACAGCGAGCAGCAAAGTCAACCAACTCAGCGACCAGAGCAGACGCAGCAGAGGACTCAAAGGTCGGGTCAGTGACAACTGTAGCGAGGAGACGCGTAACAGTGGGACTGGCAGCACGACGGGAGTCAGACTCCGGGTCAGGAAGAGTAGGAAGAGAGGACGCAGGAGGAGACGGCAGCGGGACACGCTGCGGAGCAGTGGAGGGACGCAGAGTCATGTAGTGAGTGCCAGGGACAGGAGGAGGACGCTCACGTGGGACACGACGACTAGTGCGAGCAGTACGAACAGGCGACGCAGGACGAGACTCAGGCTCACGACGCTCTGTAAGACCTCCTGTGGGACCAGCGTAAGGAGAGGGAGCAGGGAGAGGCGAGGCAGGCGGTAACTGTGACTGCGGCTGGACAGGCAGAGGACACTCGACGGAGGGAGGAGGACTAGGAGGAGGAGCCTGACCAAGAACCTGCTGAAGGAGCGGTACGAAGTACGGTCGCGGCCGCGCAGCGTCTCCAGAAGCAGCAGGGACACCAGTGGTAGCCCCAACGCCCGAGTCCTCAGCACCAGCAGCAGCTCCAACGCCCGGGTCCTCAGCACCAGTAGGAGCTCCAACGCCCGAGTCCTCAGCACCAGCAGCAGCGCCACCGGTCGGGTCCTCAGCACCAGCAGCAGCTCCAACGCCCGGGTCCTCAGCACCAGCAGCAGGGCCACTGGTCAGGTCCTCAGCACCAGCAGCAGCGCCACCGGTCGGGTCCTCAGCACCAGCAGCAGCTCCAACGCCCGGGTCCTCAGCACCAGCAACAGCACCACCGCTCGGGTCCGCAGCACCAGGAGCACCACTACGAAGACTGCAGCGCCGCGTGTACCACTCGCGGATCACCTGAATGGGGGGGAGCTCCTGGGTAGGAGGGGAAGTACCGGGACGAGCTCCAGAAGCACCTCTCCGGAGGCGGCAGTACTCGAGGTACCTCTCCTGCAGCTGCTGGGAGGAGAGGGCTCCTCCAGGTGGAGCACGCTCAGGCTCAGCACCCCCAGACTCAGCACCCCCAGACTCAGCACGTCCAGACTCAGCACCCCCAGGCTCAGTACCTCCAGGCTCCGCACCTCCAGGCTCCGCACCTCCAGGCTCCGCACCTCCAGGCTCAGCACCCCCAGGCTCCGCACCTCCAGGCTCAGCACCCCCAGGCTCCGCACCCTCAGACGCAGCACTCCCAGGCTCAGCACCCCCAGACGCAGGACGCGAGTCAACAGCTACCTCGACAGGCTCACCCGGGTCTACCTGGGACACACCTGAGGGAGCGGCACCCTGAGGGGGGAGGGGGTCTGGTACCTCAGCACCTGGAGCGAGGAAGAGCGGCGGAGGGGGGAGGGGGGCAGTGCGGTAGGGGAAGAGGCGGTAGAAGGGGACGGACTCGTCAAAAGTGACGTCCTGAGAGGCCAGAACCCGGCGCGAGGTGACGTGGTAAAACTGCCATCCAGGCGCGTCGGGAACAAAGCCAAGGAAGACACAGGGAAGAGCGCGACGGGAGAGCTTGTCCACAGACGTGTCGCGGACAAAAGCTCGGGATCCCCACACCCGGAAACGCGACGCATCGCCAACCTCTCCCGTCCACCGCAGAGTCGGGGAAGTCTCCGGCAAGGAGACACGGGGCCAGAGGTTGAGCTGATGCGCAGCGTACCGGACCGCAAACGGCCACAGAAAGTGGGGAGCAGCCGCATGGGTCAGGGAGGTACGAGCGACCTCCATGACTAAGCCAATGCGGCGCTCAGCAACCCCATTCTGCTGTGGAGAGGCCGGAAGCGTGTACGACTGCTCAATGCCGTGCTCAGCACAGTAGGCTGCCAAGAGGTCGGAGGCAAACTCACCACCTCTGTCAGAGTGCAAGCGCAGGATAGGAAAGTCCGAGTGAAAGCGCTCGCCTAGCTGGAGACGGGCTCGGCTGATCCAGGGGATCAAAACACCAGGGACGTCACCCTTGGCGCGCAAGGGGAAGACCGTGGTGTAGCGCGAGTAGTCGTCAACAACTATCAGGAAGTACCTCTCCTGACCCTGACCACGGACTCGGGCTGGGCCCCACACGTCCATGTGGAGCGTCTGCAGGGGAGCGGTCGTCGGGGGAAAGGAGGAGGAGTGAGGAGCGGCGCGCTGCCGCCCCTCGACACAGGGAATGCAGTCAGGAGCAGGGGAGTCAGGAAGGGGAGGGAGCACCCTGGGAAGACCAGCAACAAGGTCCCGTTTGTGCATGGCCCGCAGGCGCTGCACAGACGGGTGACCAAGGCGGTGGTGCCAGAGGACGGTGTCGTTCGCCAGAGAGCGACACGAGCAGGGGGCGGACAGCTGACCTGACGCTGACGCAGACGCAGCTACCTGAGGGGACTCAGTGGTCAGTGTGTAAAGGTCCGACCCCGGCTCTCGAGTGAAAGTAGCTAGGTGGCGGCCCGTCCGAGCACACGTGCAGTGAGTCACACGCTCGTAGGCAGGGGTGAACTGGTGAACACCCCCGTCCTGGAGCGCACTACCTGCCACCAAGTTCGTGGAGAACGAGGGGAGGTAGAGACCTGAGAGCGTGCCGGACGGAACCGCTGGACACGGAAGGGTGGTGGAGGAGGTCGCAAGGACCGGACCCCCAGAGGGGTCAGCAAGAGAGACAGCAACCGGCCGAGCTAGAGGCTCAAGGACAGTGCGGTCACGAAAGAAAGAGCGAGAAGCACCTGAGTCCAGTGTGAAGGTGTGCAGTGCTGCAGTCGACTCAGTACCAGGGGGCACAGACGCACAAGCACCTAGAGCAGCAGCTGCAGTAGTACCTGTGGAAGCAGACACACTAGCACCTAGAGCAGCAGCGGGGCTGGCCTGAATGCCCGGGTCGGGCGGAACACGCAAGTACTGAGCACCCTCTCCACTAATAGACATCGCATACATGGCAGTGAGAATAGCATCAAAGTCCAGTGCCCAAATATCAACACCCTTCCTGAGCAGCTCAGCCCAGCGCGGCAGCTCACCCCCACCAGGAAACTGGGTGCGCCACGCATCGTTGAGGCGGGCGAAGCAGCGCTCCGTCTGGTGCGGCCCCCCACACGTCTGGCCAGTGCGGTCACCTGTACGAATAACGTACTGGCAGGTGACGCTGCGCCGCGCATACCACTCACGGGCGGCCTGAAGGGTCGGGGCAGGCTGCTGACTCTGACCGCCCCCCGGGCCTCCACGACCACCACCCCCTCCGCCTCCGCCCCGGCCACCTCCACCCCTGCCGCTGCCACGACCACCTCCGCCTCCGCTGCCACCTCCGCCCCTGTCACCACTCCCAACGCCGCTGTCACCTCCACCACTGCCGCCACTAGCCTCTCCAGTCGCACCTCCACCGCCACCACCTCCACCCCCGCCTCCTCCGCCACCACCCCCACTCCTGCCACTCCTGCCCCTGCGTCGTCCGCCTGAAGCAGACGCAGCCCCGACCTTCTCAGCACCAAGGAGGTCGACAGCAGCAGCAGAGGCGACAGAGGGGAGGAGGGGGGAAGGGGAGCACCCCTCGAAGAAGGGGCCGCGGGGGTCGCCACGAGAGGTGCCTACAGCGACGATACTAGCCTCGGCTGCAAGCAGTTCCTTCTCGAGGAGGTCTACGGTGAGCTCAGTGGGGGAGCGAGAGAGGAACTGGTCCCTGACAGGGCGCAGAGAGTCAGGGAGGCGGGTGACAACGTGGTAGAGAGTGATCCAGAGCGGGGGGGGGTTGCTAGCGAGGAACTCGTCAGGCATGGCAGCGCGAAAGCGAGCCTCACTAGTCTTAAGGTGGGTGATGAGGTCTGCGACAGTGTGAAAGGAGGCTAGGTCAGGGAACAGGTAGGGGAGAGTGAGGCGGCCTAGCGTGGCAGAAGCGGGTGAGGAGTAGCGGGCCACTACAGCTGTGTAGAGGTCCTTAGCAGTCTTGCACTGGCCGAAGTGCTCGCGCTCATCTAGCGGCAGGGAGTTGCGAATAGCAAAGCGAGCGTGCGCGTCACGGGTCTGCCACTGTGAGCGCTCAGCTGGGGGGGCAGTAGCGAGTGGGGCGGTCGCATGGCCGAGAGCGTGGTCGTACAGTGTAATATCTTCCTTGGCAGTGAGCTGTAGGAAAAGGTGCAGGTCATCTAGCCAGGTTTCGAATTTGACCGGACGGCCCTCGGCGTCGAAAGCTAGAACAGGAGGACTAGCCATAGCGACAGCGGCAGTAGTAGAAGCAGTAAAGTCACTGAAAAGGCGTGCGCAGGGTCAGCGGGGCCGGTGGGGCCTACGGACTGTAGTGGCGCACAAGCAGCAGTAGCAGGAAGTGTAGTAGTAGGATCTGCAGTGGTGCACAGGCGCAGCAGGCGGCAGCGAGAGCCGGCGCAGCAGGGGCGGGCTCAGCAGCGGTGATACGCGGGCGGCGGCGGGCGCAGCAGCGGCGGTGCGCGGGCGGCGGCGGGCTCAGCAGCAGCGGTGCGCGGGCGGCTGCGGGCTCAGCAGCGGCGGGCCGGGAGCAGGCAGCGCGCGGGCCGTGCGGGCAGCGTGCGGGCCGGCGGCGGTCAGCGCACGAGCCGCGCAGGCTCAGCGCGGGCTGCGCGGGCTGCTCGCGGGCTGCGTAAGCGGGTCGCGGGCGGCTCGCGGGGGTTCGCGGGCAGGTCGCGGGCTGCTCGCGGGCAGTTCGCGGGCTGTGCGCGGGCTGCGCGGGCTGGTCGCGGGCTGCGCAGGCGGTTCGCGGGCTGTGCGTGGGCGGTTCGCGGGCTGTGAGCGCGGCGCGCTGTGCGGTTCGCGGGCGGCGTGACGGGGCCGATCGGGGCGCTAAGGGGCGACGCGACGGGGGCCGTGAGAGGCCGCTAGGAAAAAAAAAAAAGTTCGACGGGGCCGCAGGGCCGCTAGATCGTGCTAGATCGACGGGGCCAGCGGGGCCGGAAACAAGCGAAGGTAAGCAGGTAGGTAAGTCGGTGGGCCCTAAGAACAGTCCTAGCGAAGGACCTGCTCTGAAACCATGTCAGAAATAACTGAGCAGGAATGAAATGAACTAGCACAGAGTTTGGTACAAGTAGGAAACCCTAACTTTGTGTACCCCCTAAGGTGTAACCCACTACAGCCTACACAATATAAACATGCAATGTTTGACATTGTGACCCTTTGTTCTCCCCCACTTTGCCTATGGGGGTGTGTTAAACTGTATTATGCTTGTAGGCTGTAGTGGGGTAGCCAATATGGGGTACAACCCCAACTAGGGTTTCATATTTGTACCCAAACTTCTGCTAGTTCAATCATTCTTGCCTAGCTATTCTGACACCGGGAATTGTCAAAGGATCCGAAATAAAAAACACAAGCAAACAATAAAAAGACTTCACACTAATACATATTTCTAAAAATCAGATAAAACACATCAACATCCTGGAATTTGATAAAAACTTTGAACCACAAACTTGAAGAATTCTTACAAAAAGAACGCATCTTATAACATCTTATGAATATACAGAAAATCCAAATCAAAACAAAACATGCATTTAAAAGTTGGAGAAACAAATAAAGACTCGCATTGTTCGTCAAGCACGTTAAAGAGAAACAAATCTCCGATGATAACATTACCACTGGTACCTTCTCCGTTTGAATATCACAGACCCGCTTTCAAGGGACGAATAGTGGCCGCCAAATTCTGTAGTCTGAACAAGCAACAAGCATTATACAAACAGCAAACATAGATTAACCATCCATACAACGAAGTAAAATCTAAACCATCAAGAATTGAATAACTTTCAAGAACATCCCAATAGAATATAGGAAATAAATTTTAAAAAGACATCCAGCAACATGATAAATGATACAAACAAAAAAAACAAATAGTAAGATATAACTACCTTTATGAAGTCCCACAATACTGAGGGTAAAAAAAAGAGAAGAAACAACATCAATAGAAGCAAAAAACAATGAATAGCGCAGATACAAATGACATTTAGAAAACCAACCTTCTCAGCTATCATGATTCCTCAACTACTACCAAAACCAACTTTCGTTTTTATATGAACTTTATAAACGGGATACCAACTCTAAAGAAAAACATATAACTACTGGCATAAAAGGAAAAACACAGAATCATATGTTCAACACTCTTCAGAATTGGTTCTACAGGACATATACTTGATTTGCAAAGAGTTGCTCAAGAACAGCCACTCAACGAATTGAGAACCGGAAATTGTCAGAAAATCTGGGAAAACATAAAACAAGCAATAAAACATCACATTAGTTGATGCTCTTAACAAGCTACATGACACATAATTATTATTACACAGCTGCAGTTACAACTCTCACACTGGAATTTAAAAAAAAAAAAAAAAAAAAAAGATCATGGCATCTGAATGTGTCAAAAACAATACCTTCAATGGACGATGTTACCTCTGTGTATCGCGAAGAGAACCTTCAACCACATAAATAAGGAAAACAGAAGCATAAACAAAAACAAGGGTGAAAACAGTAAAGGCAGAAAGCATGGGGTAGTCTTAAAAGATGGATATGATATTGACGGCAGCCTAAACAAAAAAAAAAAAAGATGAGAAAACAAATCAGATTATCTCAAAACCAAGGACAGGAATAGACTTGGTGAATATCCTGTGCAACTGGAAGTTGACAAAGAACGAAAAATGCAATGAAACCATTCAAAAACCATATTGTTTTAAGAGTGACAACATAACAAAGTTTTGAAAACATACACTGATAATCCAACACGTCTTTGTATCCAGCGGGGAGGCTTTCTTCTTTAGCGGCTGATAGACACACACACGAGATTCGGCATGGGGAAGCAATCAAGGTAGAGCAATCAAGGTAGAGCAATCAAGATAAGAATAACCAAAACAAAGGATCTGTTTAAACATAGCTTCACAAACAGGAAACGGTGAAATACTAATATTAGAGACATTTCATAGTTGTTCTAGAAAGTTAGAGCATGGAGTCTTACCTATGGACGCACGTAGGAAGTGGCTTGGCTGGAATATCTAAGGTAGAAGAACAAGAGTTGAAGGAAACTTATGGTTCTGAGATTGAGATTGAGAAGAGTTGAAAGAGGCTTGTGAGAAGACTTCACAAACAGAAAGATCAATGTTGTGGAACCCAATGGAATAAGACTTGTTTGAGGAGGAAGAGAAAGATGGGTGCTTTCCCACAAAACGTTTTTTTTTAGTTCTATGTGAAAACTGCCCTAGAGGAGTCTATCATAAAATGTATCATGAAATTTGCTCACATGTTGATGCACATTCCTCAACTTCAACTGTTTTTGTTGCCCTATTGTCACTTATCCAAAGAGTTGTTTTCATTGGACAGAATCAAATGGTCCTTTGTTATTTTGTCTTGCCTCACTCAATGTTCAAACAATACAAAATCTGCACATGGCAATAGCTAAAACTGTTGGCTTTAGTGAGATGGGTCTCAAGTTGGCATTTGTAGTTTGTGGAACTTGAGATTCCATGGCAGGTGCAATCTAAACAGCTGGAATCAGATATTTCTAGAATCAGATCAGTCCTTAATTTTACAGTTACTACATCAGAAAAAGACACCTTGAAACCTCGTCAACAGTGTTGACAGCTGACAGCTGGCAGAAACCTCGTCGCCGCTGCGCCCCCTGCCGTCGCCCGCTGCGCGCGCTGCTGGCCCCTGCTGCCGAGCGCGCTGCCATCGCCCGCCGCTGCGCCCGTTCCCGTTCCCCGCTGCTTAGTCCCCTGTTACCTCCCGCTGTCACGCCCGCTGTGGCGTCCGCTCCTCCCCTGTCCCAGAGTACCGCCGAACCCTAATTTGCCTCTCACCTACTGCTGTCCCCTCCCTCTCCGTTCGCGTTCGTTTTCACTATGGCGACTCAGCGTGTCCTTCGTTTCGACGCTGACGGTAGACCTCTTGATTTTTCCGTCTGGCTTCTTCGTGCTCGCCGTCTGTTAGAGAGTCAGGTCCAGGCAGGCGAGACCCTCTGGGCGCACGCTACTGGTGCCCTACCTGCGCCCCCCGACCCTACGCCTTTAGGACCTGCCCCTGACGACGCCGCTAGAGCCCGCTTTGCCACTCAGCGAGCTGACCAGACGGCTTGGACGTCACGTGACGCTGCGGCCTGCATCGCGCTCAGCAGCCTCCTCCCTGAGTCTGAGGAGGTTCACTTCACTCAGGTTCGCACCGCTGCTGAGTACCTCACTGCGATTAAGGCCCGCTACTCTACTCCCGCTGCTGTCTCTCTTGGCCGCCTGTTCCTCCCGTTCCTGTTTCCTGACCTAGCGTCTTTTGAGCGCTCTGCTGACTTGATCGCTCACCTCCGCTCGCTCGACGCTAGTTACCGCGCTGCTTGCACTGAGGCACAGCTTGCACTGCTTCCTCCCCCTATGGCGATTACTATCTATTTCATCGCCACTAGCCTCCCTGACCGCCTTGCCTCCGTTCGCGACGCGCTTCTGCTGAAGCACCCTAGTGAGCTCACCGTCGAGGTCCTTGAGTCTGCACTCAAGGACGTCGAGAGCAACCTTCGCTCGGTAGCCGCTGCCTCTGGTGCTGTGCCCCCCCCACTCTTCCACGGGTGCACAGTCCCGCAGTTACCCACCTTTACTGCCTCACTTGCCACTGCCGCTACTGACGCGACTGCAGCTGCTGTTACGACTGCGTCGCGGTCCCGCGGTAGGAGTGGCAAGAAAGGCGGTTCTGGTGGTGGTAGTGGAGGTGGAGGCGGAGGTAGTGGAGGTGGCGTTGCGCCTGGCGGCGGTGGAGGTTCAGGGCCTGGAGAGGCGCCTCGTGCAGTGACTGGTGACTCCACTGCGCCTGCTGGTGGTGGCGACGCCCGAGTTCGTCAGTCGCCTCCTGTACTTCCTGCCCCGGTTGGTGGAGCAGCGGCGTGGTACCAGGCTCAGCGTCAGCAGCAGCTTCTGCAGCACCAGCAGCCCCTCTCCTCCCAGCAGCCTCAGCAGCAGCAGCGGCAGCAGCTGGCTCCAGGGTCGGGGCTGCGTCAGACCCAGCGCGGTGCTGCTTACACTCCCTGCACCTACCAGGTTCTGACAGGCACTCGTCGTGGCCACCCTTGTGGCCGGTTTCACCCCCCTGGTCAGTGCTTTGCTCAGCTCACTGACACGGTTCGTTTGGTCTACGGGGTTGGTGCTCCTGCCCCTGACTGGCTGCCTCTTGTTCAGCGTTACGGCTCCGCTCTGTGGGGCATGTCTGCTGAGCAGTTAGTTGATCTGATTGGTAATCCCCATGCTATGTATGCTGTTGTTGACTCTAGTGTTTCTGACTCTGTTTACTCTGGTGTTGTTAGCTTAGGTGCTAGCCTTGCTCAGTTGCCTGTTGCTAGTGTAGGTTCTTGTGTAGACTCTAGTCCAGCGGCTACCTCAGAGGACGGTTCGCTGTCGTTCACGCTGGACTCTGGAGCCTCTCACTGCTTCTTTCGTGACAGCACGACACTTACGCCTCTTCCTGCGCCTGTTTCTGTGGCGCTGGCTGATCCCACTTCGGGACCAGTCACCGCGCGTCACACTACCACCTTGCCGTGTCCGGCTGCTCCTTCTGGGTCTCTCACTGGGTTTCACGTCCCCTCGTTCTCCCGGAACTTGGTGGGCGTGCGACCCCTCGTGAGTCAGCACGTGGGTGTGTGGTTTGAGCCTTCTGGAGAGACTGCGGTGTGTGTTGACGGGGACTCTTACCAGCCCCTCGCCACTTTTGCTGCTGAGCCGGGCTCCGGTCTCTACACTCTTCACACTGGCCCGCGCGCTCAGCAGCGACTGCAGCAGCAGCAGCAGCCGCAGCAGCAACAGCAGCAGCAGCAGCAGCCGCAGCCGCAGCCACAGCCGCCCCTCCTGCCCCCGGCCCCTGTTTTGCCCCCCGTTCGAGTCCTCGCGTCTCACCAGGTTGCTCCGTCCCCCCAGGTAGCTGTGTCTTGTCAGGTTCCTCCGTCTAGTCCGGTCGCTGCGTCGTGCTCCTGTCGGTCGCTTGCCCACCCCACCGTTTTGTGGCACCACCGGCTGGGGCACCCTTCTCCTCCTCGTCTTCGCGCTATGTCTCGTCAGCGTCTTGTCTTAGGTCTCCCGCGTGTCTTGCCGTCGCTGCCGCCGTCCCTTGCACCACCGTGCGGTCCTTGCGTCGAGGGTAGGCTGCGCGCCACCCCTCACTCCTCCTCCCTTCGTCCGGCCACCGAGCCTTTTGAGACGCTGCACTTGGACGTCTGGGGCCCCTCTCCTCGCCCTGGCCCTGAGCGTGAGCGTTTCTTTTTGGTGGTCGTTGACGACTACTCCCGCTACACCACAGTGTTCCCCCTGGCGAGGAAGTCTGAGGTGACTTCTACGCTGATCAGGTGGTTGCTTACCACCCAGGACACTCGTGGTCGTCGTGTCAGCTGTCTCCACTCCGACCGCGGGGGCGAGTTTCGCTCCGGCATTCTCGCTGGATTCTGTCGCGAACAGGGCATTCGTCAGTCCTGGACGCTTCCGGAGTCCCCACAGCAGAATGGGGTTGCTGAGCGTCGCATAGGCCTGGTCATGGAGATTGCCCGCACCTCCTTGACTCACGCCCGTGCCCCCCATTTCCTGTGGCCATACGCGGTCAGGTACGCCGCGCACCAGCTGAACCTCTGGCCACGCGTCTCTCGGCCGGAGGCTTCACCGACCAGTCTTTGGACAGGGTCCCCTGGTGTCGCGTCGAGGTTTCGTGTCTGGGGGTGCTTGGCTCTTGTCCGCGACACCTCCGCGGACAAGCTCTCGCCTCGCGCCGTTCCTTGTGTCTTCCTTGGTTTCCCTGAGGACTCCTCTGACTTCACCTTTTACCACCCTCCCTCTCACCGGTTCTTTGACTCCCGTGACGTCCGTTTCGAGGAGTCCACCCCCTACTACGTCAGGTACCCCAGTCGAGGTCTCCCGGTCCCTCCCCCCCCTCTCTTCCTGACCGCCGCTCCCCCGCCTGCTCCCCCGGTACAGCCTCCCCCCCCTGGTCCAGCCCCGTCTGGTGTGTCTCAGGCTAGCCCTCCCCCTTCGGTAGCCCCCCCTGTACAGCCTCCCTCCCCACAGTCTTCCTCGCCGCCTCCTGCAGGTGCTCCCTCTCGGGAGGTTGGTCCTGCGACTGTCCCTGTACAGGTCTCTGGTTCTGGGGGTGCTGGAGTTGGAGCTGAGCCGCGGGTTGCAGAGGACTCTTGTCTTCCGGGGGCTGGTACTGGTCGTGCGGAGTCTGGGGGTGCTGGTGCGGAGTCTGGGGGTGCTGCGTCTGGGGGTGAGGGTGTCCCTTCGGTTTCTGGAGAGCCTGGGTCTGGAGCTGGTGTTGGTGCTGCCTCTGGGGGTGGTGTGCTTGGTGCTTCGGAGGTCGACTCTGGGGCTGCCGCTGCCCCGGACACTACTCCTTCCCCCCACCCCTACCCGACCAGGTTCCAGGCTCGTGTTCGCCGTGCTCGTGAGGAGCAGCTGGAGTTGGAGAGAGAGGAGAGAGAGTTGCAGCGGCTCGAGGAGCAGGAGCGACAGCAGCAGGAGCAGCAGCAGGAGCAGCAGCAGGGGCAGCAGCCGCTGGAGCAGCAGCAGCCGCAGCAGCAGCAGCAGCAGCAGCTGCTGCCGTCTCCTCCTCCTGTCTCGGGTCTTCGGACCCTTGGTCTCCCGTCTCCCTCTCCTTCCTCCTCCCCCTCTCCTCCCGTCTCTGGTCCTCCGCTTCCTCCTCCTGACCCCTCTCCCGCTGTTTTCCCTCGTTCTCAGTCTTCGTTGTCTCCTCCTCCTTCTCAGACTTGGGCCTCTCGTCGCTCCCCTCGTGCTCGTCCCTCGTCTCCTGTTCCCTTCACTGACCTTCGTACAGCCTTCCTTTGTTCTCGTCCACCTCGTCCGTCTCCGTCTGTGCTTCCGTCTCCTCCTGAGTCGGCCCTCACTGTGTCGCTTCCTTCTCCTGTCACTGACTACTACCGCACGTACCGTCCTGTTCTCTCTCGTGTTCTCGCCTCTCTTGTTACCCACCCTCGTGCCTCTGTGTCCTCTGTGTCCGCTCTTACTGCCGCAGTCACTGAGTTTGCCTCTACCCGCCGCCTTGACTTCGCCACCGCTCTTGTGGCTGCTCCTCCTTCCAGTCCTCTGGCCGTCGGGGGTGTGTCTGCCCTTGGCTGTGACGCCCTAGAGGACAGGCAGTTTGAGCTAGAGTTCCTGGCGGCCGCTTCCCCTCATCTCTGTGCCATGCTCCTCGCCCCTGAGGGTGACCCCGACGCCCTTGACATTCCGACTCCTCGCACTTACGCTGAGGCAGTGTCAGGACCTTGGGCCTCTCAGTGGAGAGCTGCCATGGACGCAGAGATGGCCTCCTACAGATCCACAGGCACTTACGTCGATGAGGTTCCCCCTCCTGGGGCGAACATAGTCGACGGCATGTGGATCTACAGGGTGAAGCGGCCACCGGGATCTCCTCCGGTCTTCAAGGCGCGCTACGTGGCTAGAGGTTTCAGTCAGCGCGAGGGAGTTGACTTCTTTCAGACCTTCGCGCCCACCCCGAAGATGACCACTCTTCGGGTGTTACTACACGTAGCAGCACAGAGAGACTACGAGTTACACTCTCTCGACTTCTCTACTGCTTTCCTTCAGGGCAGTCTTCACGAGGAGGTCTGGTTGCGTCGTCCCTCTGCCTTCACTGGCTCTTTCCCTCCTGAGACCCAGTGGAGGCTGAGGCGACCGGTTTACTGTCTTCTTCAGGCTCCTCGTGAGTGGCACGACACCCTGCGTTCTACCCTGTCTGACCTTGGGTTCCAGCCGTCTTCTGCTGACCCGTCGCTGTTCGTTCGTCGTGGCCCCACACCTTTCTTTGTTCTGGTCTACGTTGACGACCTTGTTTTCGCCACCCCTGACAGGGTTGCTTTGGCACACGTGAAGTCCGAACTGCAGAAGAGACACACCTGCACTGATCTTGGTGAGCTGCGCCACTACCTTGGCCTGCAGATCACCAGGGACAGAGCTGCTCGCACCATTACACTTTCACAGTCGCACATGGTGCAGCAGGTCCTTCAGCGGTTCGGGCTTCAGCACTCCACAGTACAGCGCACACCTCTTGCTGTTGACCACAGACTCACTGGACCCTTTCCTGACGAGCCGTTCGAGCCTAGTGGTCCCTACGCAGAGCTTGTGGGTTGCCTCATGTACCTGATGACTTGTACTCGCCCGGACCTCGCCTTCCCTCTCAGCGTTCTTGCGCGCTTTGTTGCGCCAGGGAGACACCGTCCTGTTCACTGGACAGCAGCTGTGAGGGTGGCGAAGTACCTAGCGACGACGTCAGGCGTGGGGCTAGTTCTTGGAGGGCAGCAGTCTGTCGTACTTACTGGTCACTGTGACTCCTCTTACGCTGACGACGCTGAGACTCACAGGTCTACTCAGGGGTACTGTTTCAGCCTGGGTTCTGGAGCTGTTTCCTGGCGGTCCACGCGCTCCTCTTCGGTCTCGACCTCTACAGCTGAGGCTGAGATCTACGCTGGTGCCATGGCGGCACAGGAGCTGCGTTGGTTGACCTTCTTGCTCACCGACCTTGGTGAGCGGCCGAGCTCTGCACCGACCTTGTTCACTGACAACAAGGCGTCTATTCTCCTTTGTCGAGAGCCACGACTGGAGAGCAGAGTGAAGCACATTCACGTCAGGTACTTTCTTCTGCGAGAGTTGCAGAGGCGTGGACAGGCTCGCTTTGAGTTTGTGGAGTCCGAGGCCAACATTGCAGACATCTTCACCAAGGCGCTTCCGCCTTGTGACCACCAGAGGTGCTGTGTGCAGTTAGGCCTTGTTGACACTGGTTCTCGTGTTGCTTAGGCTTGAGTGTACTGTTTACTTTGCTTTCTATATATCTCTGTTACTTCTTGGACTGGCCTTGTGGCCACTGTTGTTTGTGCTCAGACTGTGTGGTGACGTTGTGATCCACCCTGAGCTTCGTTTCTTGGACTGGTCTTGTGACCGTACTCGTTTGGTTCTGCTAGACACCCCTCACTTAGGCTATGGGGGTGTGTCAAATGTTGTAGCCTATAGTGAGGTTTGTCTTAGGGGGTACAAAACTTAGGGTTAGCTATATGTACCCCAACCAACATCAATGCATCATCCATTCTTCATTCTGACACGTACATGTCAAATCAAGACAACATCATTCAATAAAGTGCTTGGTTTTATAGCCAAAGTAGTGGCACGTCACCATTCATTTACAAAAATGGTCCATTGTGCGCTGCAAGGAGGACACACCCTTCTGTGATGCTTACATCATCCCCTGAATAGACACCAAGCCAGGAAGCCCGCTGGTCACACATCCAACAGTTGGCGTACCATCCACCCACAAGTGGAACCATTGATGGTACATCAGTAAAAGGCGGATTACTTGTGCTGCTGACAGAATTGGTCATGTTAGGGAGTAGAATGGCTGCTATGTTAAGGGATGCCCCCCAGATATTAGGGTACTGATTGACTCCAGCTTTACAGAGGGTAAACCTGGAAGTAAGCTGGATGTCCCTTGATCAGTTGTAGGTATATTGGCAGGGAAAAAATGTTCAGCTGGAGCTTTCAGCGGAACAGCTGCTGCTGCTGCAGCTGCAGCAGCAGCAGCAGGGGCAGTGGTCGCAGCAGCAGCAGCGGAAGAGGCAGCAGCAGCAGCAGCAGCAGCGGCGGCGGCGGCGGCGGCGGCGGCGGCGGCGGCGGCGGCGGCGGCGGCGGCGGCGGCGGCGGGCGGCGGCGGCGGCGGCGGCGGCGGCGGCGGCGGCGGCGGCAGCAGCAGCAGCAGCAGCAGCAGCAGGCAGGCAGTAGTAGGGGCAACAGCAGCAGCAGTGGTGGTCGTAATGGCTGGTCCCGTTTTTCCTGCCTCTGCTTCTGCTTCTGTGTTTGCTTCTCCTTCCCCTGCTGCTTCACCTTCTCCGGCTGCTTTCTTTTTGGCCTTGCTCCTCCAAGATTGCTTTCAGACACGGCTACACGCAGCCCTGATGGTACTGCCACTGCCCCTCCTGCTGCTACTCCTAAAGCAGCAGCACCAGCAGCAGCAGCAGAAGCAGCATATCAAGCAGCAGCAGCATCCGAAGCTGCAGGAGCATCAGAAACAGGATCAGCAGCACCCGAGTTTGAAACAAACATCACACCCCTTTCAACTATTGCAGCAGCAGCACGTTGCAACCCATCCTCATCCTCACCACCACCAAGCTCCCAATCCCCTTCCCCCTTCCCAACCTCATCTCCTCTCTCTCCGTCCCCACTCCCTTCCTCCAGCAGCGGCTCAAGCACCTCCGGCCGCTTGCTGCCCTATCTTCACATCGCCATGCATGCCGCACTGCCCTGTCTTGACATCCCCACGCATGCTGCACTGCCCAAAGCAATGGACGGATCAGGGCAGACAGCCACCCCTAGGCACCGCGCTTGTGAGGCGAGTTTTAAGCCAGACTCAAAACGAGGTGACTTTGACTTTTGAGTCGACTCAAAAGAGGTGACTTTGACTTTTGAGTCGACTCAAAAGAGGTGACTTTGACTCTTGAGTCGACTCAAAACGAGGTGACTTTTGAGTGACTTTTGAGTCGACTCAAAACGAGGTAACTCTGACTTTTGAGTCGACTCAAAAGAGGTGACTTTGACTTTTAAGTCGACTCAAAACGAGGTGACTTTTGAGTGACTTTTGAGTCGACTCAAAAGAGGTGACTTTGACTTTTGAGTCGACTCAAAAGAGGTGACTTTGACTTTTGAGTCGACTCAAAAGAGGTGACTTTGACTTTTGAGTCGACTCAAAAGAGGTGACTTTGACTTTTGAGTCGACTCAAAAGAGGTGACTTTGACTTTTGAGTCGACTCAAAAGGTGACTTTTGACTTTTGAGTCGACTCAAAAGGTGACTTTTGACTTTTGAGTCGACTCAAAAGGTGACTTTTGACTTTTGAGTCGACTCAAAAGGTGACTTTTGACTTTTGAGTCGACTCAAAAGGTGACTTTTGACTTTTGAGTCGACTCAAAAGAGGTGACTTTGACTTTTGAGTCGACTCAAAAGGTGACTTTTGACTTTTGAGTCGACTCAAAAGGTGACTTTTGACTTTTGAGTCGACTCAAAAGGTGACTTTTGACTTTTGAGTCGACTCAAAAGGTGACTTTTGACTTTTGAGTCGACTCAAAACGAAAGAGGTATAAGAAAGGGCAGCGTGCGGTGGGTGAAGAGATTAACGACTGTGCATCCCAGCCGCACGCAGGGGACAAGGGAGGAAAGGGATCGTGGACAGATGGAGAGCGAATGGGCAGCATGTGGAGCGTGAAGAGATCCACGAGTGCGACTCCCAGCTTGATGCAGGGGACAAGGGAATGGAGGGGAGGCGAAAGAGGTATAAGAAAGGGCAGCGTGCGGTGGGTGAAGAGATTAACGACTGTGAATCCCAGCCAAGGGAGGAGAGGAATCGTGGGAGAACGAAGTTGAACAGATGGAGAGCGAATGGGCAGCGAGTGGTATGTGAGGAGATTAATGACTGTGACTCCCAGCTGCACGCAGGGGACAAGGGATAAGAGGAGTGGCGGGGAAATGAAGTTGGAGAGGGAATCACCACTCACTCCCACACGCATTAGCTCATGCTCAGACAACGCAGTACCACGTGCTTTTCATAGGAGGTGGTGACATCAGCAAATGCCTTTACAACGCACTTAAATGAGATGAGAGGTAAGATGTGATCAAATGTTATGAGCTAGGACATACTCATACCAGCATGTGAACCCACTTGAAAGTACATATCTTGGGATGTGCTTGTACACGCATGTGCTTACAACAAGGTCAGGTAGGTAGGAGTAGGGCATCTAACAGCAGCATGTGATATTAGCTATACGCGCTTATCTCCTGCTATGCTTATGTTCTTTTAAAGGCATGTGCATACATCGAGGCCAGGCAGGCAGGTGTAGGACATCTCACAGCATATGTGACCATATCAGAATGTGCTTATTTCGGGATGTGCTTGTACAGACGTGCATGCATCAACAGCAGCCATTTTCTCACATCAAGGTCAGTGGGGTAGAAGTAGGTGTAGGACATCTCACAGAAGCACGTAACCATAGCCGAACGTGCCTACTTCGAGATGTGCTTAGAAATGCGTGTGCTTACATCAAGATGTGCTTAAACATGCGTGTGCTTACATCGAGGTCAGGCAGGTAGGAGTAGGACATCTCGCCCTTGGCACTGCTGGCGACAGAGACAATGCCGGGAGAGTAGATCTGCAGGGATGTGAGGGGGTCATGGGGTGAGGGGGTCACGGGGTGCATTGGGTGGGTGGGTGCAAACTTGCACAGCACTGCCGGCAAGCAACAGAACTTACGATGGGAGAGGGGAGCGGGAAGGAAAGGGTCACACTATGGGGGCGGGGAGGGAGCGAGACAGGGGCGGGGTGAAGGGCCATGCTGTTACCTACCCTTGGCACTCATGCATCGGGGAGCAGTATCGCAATGATCATAAAACGAGGTGCCTTTTGAGTTGACTTGAAAGTCAACGCAATGATGTTACCCTTGGCACTGATGCCTGGGGGAGGAGTACCGCGGTGATCATGAAAACAGGGGAAAAGACTCGAGAGAGGGAGAGTGAGAAACAAGTAGATCAGGAAACACTCAGTCAGCAGCAGCAAGCAAACCATTCTTACCTTTGGAGTAGAGGGTTCGTGCCTGGCAGGTGCCGATCACGAGAACAATCAAAAGAGGGAGAAACATAAAGGTGGATAATGGAAAACGAAGCATTCACACCTCGCAAAAGGGCGTTTGTGCCTGGCAGGTGCCGATCGCGAGAAGATTCGAGAGAGGGGGAGAGAACTCAATTAGAAAAGTGACACGCTGTTAGCTGCAGAGCAACATCAGAGCAGGGCATACCTCGGAGTGGAGAGTTTGTGCCTGGCATGTGTTGATGATGAGGAGACTCAAGAGAGGGAGAGAGAGAGAGCGAGAGAGAGAGAGAGAGAGGACTACCTGGTGTACGCGGCACTACGGATGGCCAACGAAGCTGACTACATGACTGCGCATGAAACCACGGCCTTCTCGCAAATTGTTAACCCCAAGCGAGCGGACCTGGTCATCAAAGACAAGGAGTCAGCGGAAACCTTTGTCACGGATGTAACGGTGACGGATCCGGTGCTGCAGCGGCGGGACACACGGGGGGAAGCCACCAGGGTGGGCGGCAGAGGATGCGGCGAGGGGGAAAAGGGGCCTGTACGAGGGGCGGCCAGAGTTTGTGGGGGTGCTAGGACTAGCGGTGGAAACCTATGGGGCTCTGGCCCGGGACACCCAACGGTTCCTACGGATGCTCGGCACATCGGCAGCCAAGCACAAGTACAGGCAGGGGAGGCTCACTACCGTGGCCTCCAAACTCACTGCACACTACCGGCAGCGATTCTCGGTAATGCTGCAGCGGAGCCAGGCCAACACCCTGCTAGCTAAGTCTAACAGGGCGACAGAGAGAGCCTTCCCGCAGGCGCCGGCAGACCCATGGGAGCCACGCCTTGGGGATCTCTGGCAGGTCCTGGAGGACGACCTGGACTGGGGGCCGGCCCTGGACGGGTGAGGGGCCGGGGAAGGAGGCCAGAGGGACCCCGGGGGAGTAGCCTCGTGTGGTCGGGCGAGCTAGGCAGCCTTGATAGCCCACATGGATTGGCGGCCTGACATGGATGTTGGTTATATGCATGGCTGCCCCTGTGCTAGGTTGCTTACAAGGCAGGATTATCTATATTTGCCTTGCTGTACCTTGGTTATAATCAATGAAGGACTGCTTGAGAGGACTTAGCCTCTGCCTCTAGCCTCTGCCTCTGCCCTCTAGCTATATATAGGGCCCTTGGGGTCATTTCTCAGTCATTAGTTCGGTTGGTGCCAGTTTTCTTGGGCGCGGAGAGAGCGAGAGAGAGAGAGAGGACTTAGCCTCTGCCTCTAGCCTCTGCCTCTGCCCTCTAGCTATATATAGGGCCCTTGGGGTCATTTCTCAGTCATTAGTTCGGTTGGTGCCAGTTTTCTTGGGCGCTCGCGCCGGCGGCCTTCGCCCGCCAGCGCTCGCGTTGCGCGGCCTTCGGCCGCGTGCCTAGGGGTGGCAAGGATTAACAGCAACACAAGCAATAACGCATGCATCACAAGACAGCCATGGGCCGTGCCACTCCCTACTAGATCAAGACATGCAAAGGGTCTACGCGCGGCGGGTGCCAGAAACTACATCTGATGGGCATCCAGCGCCGCAAGGATACCACGCATGGTCCTCCACAGTTGCTGGACCACTAACGCGGTCGCGCCTAAGGCTTCAATCCCGCCACCAGCCTGGAGGTGTGCGGTCAGACCCTGGACCGTTACGTCCAGTTCAGAAACCGCAACGCCTCCCATTGCGGGCGCTGCCAGCACGGGTAGGAGGAGGAAGGCAAGCTGCGCAGCTGCTGCCTGGCAATCAGCTCGCGCCCCACGACCGAGAGTGCTCCCTGGGCTCTGGAGAATGGCGAAATGCGCATTCACCAGAATCAGTGACAGGGCCCGCTGACACTCCGTCAGGCGCCACAGCTGAGCAAGGGTCGCCGTGGGAACTTCAGCCATGCCGGTCGCCAGTGCTGCGGGTGGAACCGGAAGCGTGGGCGGAGGTTGCACGGACGGAGCATCAGCAACGCGTCGCGGTGGGACGAACGCCCCTCTCGCCCCTCCACCTCCCGCCCCCACAAATCCCGTGCCCGCGAGTGGGGGAATCCAGGGGAGAGGGGGATATGGCGCAGCAGACACTGGACGCACGGGGACAGGAGGGGCACGGGGATCACCAGGAGTCTGAACCTGCGGTAGCGCCGAGCCGAGCGGAGCAGGAGCAGCAAGGGGCGCAGCCGGAGCCTGCGCAATCACCTGCGCCAGTGCGGGAGCTGGAGCGGCGGGAGCCTGGGAGCTTCCAAGATTCTGTGCGCCATTCAGGGCATTGCGCATCGCCGCAGCTAGCATCCCCGGGAAATCCTCGCGAAACTGCTGCATCTCGCTCGGCCCACCGCTCCCGCGACCGTGACCTCCCCACCAGCCACCGCGGCCCCCGCGGTGCGCCGATCGATACGACGACGAGGGGCGGCGACGAGGAGAACCGCGCCCCCGATGCGCAGCCGCATTGCCCCCCGCGGCGCCGCGTATCTGAGATTCAGCGAGACGCTGCGCGACGGGATGTACCGGCGCAGCTGCAGGGGCCACCTGGAGGGCAGGGTCGGGGCCGGCGCCCGCCGCTGTCCCCAGCGCGGGGCCCCCGGCGCCAGCTTGGCCAGTCGGCGGCGCCACAAGCGACGGCTGCGCAACGGGAACCGGCGCGCCGGTCGCGGGAGCGACGTGCGGAAGGTTTGGCGGGGGAGCCGGCACCGGCGGCATCAGAGCCGGGGAGGTTGCAGCAGCATCAGGAGGAGCCGGAGGGGCTAAGGGAGCAGCAGCAGCAGCCGGAGCAGCAACAGGAGCAGGAGATGGGGCATTCGCGCTCTCAGCGGTGTGACCCTGATCCACCGCTGACTTCTCCAATTCAGTCGCCATCACGACTAACGCGCCGTCAGCAGGCGATCGTAGACGCGCGGGCGCGTCAAGATGGGGGAATAGGTGGCAGCGGATTTCCGCAGCGGGCCGCGGCCAGCGCGCGGGGTCGAGGGAGTAGAGGCGTAGGTCGCGGACGTGGCAGAGGCACTCAGGAAGGAGGCCCGGAGAATGCGTTCCAGGCAGCGGCAAGAAGGGCTTTAAGGGACTTAGTTAGAACTACTGAAGAAGGCGAACTATCGGGAAGCATTTATGAGGCGGAGGATGTAGACGCAAACTCACCGTCAAGTTCAAGTGCCTCAGAGGAGGCCCAGTCACAAACACCAGCACGGGGGAGAATCGGCTCAACCCAAGCTCGAAGCGCGTCAACAAATTTCAGAACCCCACCCACCCAACCGCGACTCTCACCACAGACTCGTACCGCTTCCCGCCTCCCTGCCACCACTGTCAACCACCCCGCCCAACCGAATCTGACATCACCACCTCCAAACGTACCGCGACCTACAGCGAGGGGTAACCAGCAGCAGACACAGCCCCCTCCCCAAAAGTCGCCCGAGGCCCTCGCCAGGGACGACGCTCTCTTCGCGAATGTCAGTACCTGGGATGTGGATAAGCTGCGCGACAGTCGCAACTCACCTCTGGCACGTCGCCTGCCGGAGAAATTGCGCCTGCTTTTCGCCATGGTGTTACTGACACCACTCCTACGACTCGCACGCGACCCTGACTCCCTCTCTGCCTGGACGGTTTTACTGTTTGCCGCCCGTTTGACTCTGCGTCAGCATTCGCCAAGACATCCGGATTGGAAGGCGACCGAAAAACGCCTGCGGAATTTCCTGCGGGGGGATTGGGAGGCGCTGTACCTGGAAACGATAGATTCACTAGAACAACCACCACCTCCCCGCCACGTGCCAGATGAGTTAGGCATCATCTCCAGAGCCGAGGGACTGGCACGACGTGGCAGTTTGAGGAGGGCGGTCATGGCGCTGGAAGCCACCCCTGTCAGCACACCCTCACCTGCTGTGCTGGACGCCCTCCGCGCCAAGCATCCCAGTGCTTCCCGCCCTGTCTCACCGTGGCCCCAGCCCGAGCCAGACTCTCACCTGTCAGTAACGCGAGAAGCTTTTCTGAAGCTTCTCTCAAGATGTGAGAACGGGGTTGGCGCGGGGCCCTCAGGCACAACTTTCGAGCACATCCGCGAAGCTGCCCTGCTGCACAGCACAGTCGGTTCTCACCTGCACGCATTAGTTAACACAATCCTGAGCGGGAAACTGCACTAGGAGGTGGGGAAGCTTCTTACAGCATCACGTTTAATAGCATTAGACAAACCTGACGGGGGGACCAGGCCGATCGCTATAGGCGAATGCATCCTCCGCCTGGCAGCCAAGGCAGCACTAACGCAGTTGGCAGACGCAGCAAGGGAATTCTTCTTACCTCTGCAGTTTGGTGTGGCTGTGCCTGGCGGGGCTGAGGCGGTCATCCATATCGTTAGGACCTATGTAGCGGCTAACCCGGATGCGCTAGTCCTGCAGGCGGACCTGGCTAATGCCTTCAACAGCGTCGACCGCCTGGCAATAGCAAAAGCCCTGAAGGGCTCACGATTAGAGCCGCTGCTGCCACTGGTTCGCTTCTCATACGGCCAGCCCTCTCTCCTTCACCTGGACGCGGCCTTTGCTCACCCGCCCCTGCACAGTGAAACCGGTGTCCGCCAGGGGGATCCCCTCGGTCCCCTTCTCTTCGCCGCTGCCATGCACCCTGCTCTTAAAGCCGCAGCGGAGGCTCACCCATCCGTCGTCTGCCTAGCCTACGCAGACGACGTGACCTTCCTCGGGGAGCCATCGGCGTGCGTGGCTGCCTTCGAACACTTCACGGGCCACCTGGCGGAAATTGGGCTCCGCCATAACCCAGCCAAATGCGGGGCTTGGTCCAGCAAGATGTCCCCGGACTGCCGCTTGCCTGAAGGAGTTCCTCCCAGCAGCGACGGCCTGAAAGTATTGGGCAGCTACATCGGCACGGCACCAGCAACTTCAGATTTCGTACGTACCAGTCTTGCGGGGATGAGCGCGCCGCTGGACCTTATCGAGCGGATGGACCCGCAGCTGGCGGGTCTGCTGCTGTCCCGGTGTATCTCTCGCCGGGTCTCTTACCTCGCACGCACGACACCCCTGCCGTTTCTGCCCAAGGAGGAGTGGTCAAGCTGGGGGAGGCGGCTGCTGGAAACCCTTCTCACGGCGTGCGGGATTAGCCATCCGCGGGGAGACGAGGAGATGGCACGCGTCTGGGCGCAAGCGTCTCTCCCCGTGTCGCTCGGGGGGGTTGGCCTAGCAGACCCCTCGGTGGAAGGGCGCTACAGCTTCCTCGCCAGCTATACGCAGGCGCAGCAGCTGCTGGATTCCCTGGACACTGAATGCATCGGCCCATTGGAGGGCACCCGTGGGCTGATGCGGGGCCCCTACACCCAGGCCTCCCCCCTGACCGAGTGGCTGGCGGAATGTGAGGAGGGGCTGCCTCTGCCGGCAATGGAGGTCCTGCAGACGGAACGAGCGGCCCCAACAACGGGGAAGCTGCAGCATGGATTGGCCACCGCTATCCAAGGACAGCGGTATGCGGTGCAGGTGGAGGAGGTGCGGAGGATGCGGCCGAACCCCAACAACGGCCACACCCAACGGATGTTGTCTCTGTCAGGTTATGGGGCGGGTGATTGGTTAAATGCCGTGCCGATTCACCATTCGCTTCGGCTAGACGCCCCTCATTATGCCAACGCCCTCCAGTTCCGGCTAGGGCTCCCCTTTGCTGCCCCGGGAGTGTGCAACTGCACGAAGAAGGTCGAGATCTTGGATAAGCGGCTGCCCAATCACCTGCTGCGGTGCGGAACAGGGGGGGACGTACCAACACGCACAATGAGCTCAGAGACGAGTGCGCGCGAATGGCAAGGGACGCCGGCTTCATGGTGCACATGGAGTCGGCCGCATTCAGCCCTGTGGAAGGGAAGAAGGCTGACCTAGCCCTCCGCGACCGCACTACCAGCTACATCTGCGACGTGACTGTAACGGATCCGATTAGCACCCGGGACGAGAATGCAACCAGGGGACGGGGATGGGCAGCACGGGAAGCCGCGGATAAAAAGATTGGCCTTTACAAGGACCGCCCGGAAGGGGTCAAGTTCTTCCCCCTCGCGGTCGAGACGTACGGGTGCCCTTGCCCCGAGATAGTGGACTTCCTGAAGTTACTTGCAGAATCGGCTGCACGGCGTAGATCCTAAGGAGGATGGAGTGGTAGGTAGGCTAGGATGGGGCAGGGGAGAGGGAGGTGCCCACAGGGGAGAGGGAGGTGTCCACAGGGGAGAGGGAGGTGCCCACAGGGGAGAGGGAGGTGTCCACAGGGGAGAGGGAGGTGCCCACAGGAAAGAGGTGCATTATGAGAATGCACGCTTCTTGATTTTCAGGCGCATCAAAGTTAGAACCACGAGGAGGATGGAACGGTACCTAGTGGGATGTGACAAGGGAAAGGGAGGAGTTGCTATGTGAGAGTTGCATTACGAGAGGCCGAGGAGACCGAATGGCAGTGAGTAAGGAAGGTGTCACACGGGGGAGGAAGGGGCGAATCAGTTGCTCTAGAGCAGGGTGCCTGGGTGGGACAAGGGAGGGAACAAGAGGTGTCAAATCGGAGAAGTTAGGGGGCAACCCAATCGCATTATGCATTTATGAGATGGATCATGTTGTGGCTGCTGTGACAAAAAGAAGGGGAGGGGGAAGGAAGAGGGATCAGGGAAGGGTTGACCGGAAGAGGATAACGCCAGGGTGCAGGTCAGGTGAGACTGGCAGGGCTAAGTACACAACAGTGCTGGAGACGAAAAGGTGTCTGAACCCAGAATTGAACCGGAGACCTCCAGCGTGTGAGACTGGCGTGATAACCGACTACACCATCCAGACATCAAGGAAGGAGGATAGGTAAAGAAACGTCAAAAATGAGAGGGAGGGAACAGGGAGGAGTGGGGGATCGAGCGGAGGGGTGGCAGGAATGGGAGTGGTGGGAGGAATAGGAGTGGTGGGAGGAATAGGAGTGGTGGGAGGAATAGGAGTGGTGGGAGGAATAGGAGTGGTGGGAGGAATAGGAGTGGTGGGAGGAATAGGAGTGGTGGGAGGAATAGGAGTGGTGGGAGGAATGGGAGGGGTGGGAGGAATGGGAGTGGTGGGAGGAATGGGAGGGAGGGGAGGGGCGAGAATGACGGGAGGGGAGGAAGGGACGGGAGGGGTGGGAGGGACGGGAGGGTTGGGAGGGACGGGAGGGGTGGGACGGACGCGAGGGTTGGGAGGGACGGGAGGGGTGGGAGGGACAGGAGAGGTGGAAGGGGAGAGAGGGGTGGGAAGAATGGGAGGAGAGGGAGGGGTGGGAGGGGTGGGAAGGGTGGGAAGAGTGGGAGGGACGGGGGGGCTGGGAGGGACGGGAGGAGTGGGAGGGTCGGGAGGGGTGGGAGGGACGGGAGGAGTGGGAGGGACGGGAGGGGTGGGAGGGACGGGAGGGGTGGGAGGGACGGGAGGGGTGGGAGGGGTGGAAAAGGAGGACGTGAGAGGAGGAGAATGAAGCGGCAAGTAAAGGCCTCATGGCTTGGTCGCTCCAGACTTCCAGTTCGAGAAAGGCGAGAGGGGAAATGGGAAAGCACGAGATATGGGGGGCAGAAGGGAGAAGCAGAAGCAGAGCATCAGCAGCATTGCTCTCTAGGTCGGTCGGTGGGAAAGAGATGAGGTTCTTCAATGCTTCCAGTGGTGTGTGGTGAGCGTGTGTTGGCACTGAGATGATATTTGAGTCGACTCAAAAGTCGCCAACAGCGTTGCTCTCTTGGTGGGTGGGTACGGCAACATCAGGTTCTCTCTGATGCTTCCGGTATTGAGTCACGCAATGAGTGCTCTGACCATATTGAGATCACTTTTGAGAATTCTCAAAAGTGATTCCAGTATTGAGTCAAGCAATGAGTGCTTTGACCATGGGTGCTTTGACCATGGGTGCTTTGACCATGAGTGCTTTGACCATGAGTGCTCTGACCATGAGTGCTTTGACCATGGGTGCTCTGACCATGAGTGCTTTGACCATGGCGGCATTTTGCGAAGCGGCATTGGGAGGCTCCATACTGCGAGGCTCCATACTGCGAGGTGCCATACTGCGAGGCGCCCGCCATACTGCGAGGCGCCAGCGCCAGTAGTACGGACCAGCATGATGCTGCCGACTCAACCGCCTCGCATGCGCGGTAACGATTTTATCACTCGCGAGTGCTGCTGACGGAACCAGGACTACTCCTGCTGCCAACAGCGGGACCGAATTCTGGAAGCCTCAGAAATTCCTCTTTCTTAAAAAAAATAGTAAAAGTAGAATAGACTTATCGAGGCTATGGTGTTTCCCCTTGACCCCAACCGCCCTTGCGCTTCCCCTTCCCCGCTGCCGTCACAAGCTACGATTGACGCTTGTGAGGCTTTTGAGAATTCTCTTACAATTTCTCAAAAGTTTCTCCTTCCCCGCTGCCGTCATGCGCTACGATTTGCGCTTGTGAGGCGATGTGTCGGTTTCGAACCTGTGCTCTCACGCTCGATACGAAGGCGCGCTACCTTGCCTCTCGTTAGGTTTCCTCGCGACGCGGCAACGGTACTACGAAATGGGCGACCATGCGCGTTTTGCATGCGGGAAACAGAGATGTAGACTATTCCGGAGCACTCTCCGCAATTCACTTCTAGTTTCTCCCGAATCCGCTGCTTCCGCGCAGCTTCGTACTCCGACTGCGCGGGCGGAAGCTCCGGCGCCATTGGCGGAGGACGGAGGAAGGAGAGACGGCGAAGCAAGAGGGCGGCAGAACGCGAGGGGCGGAGAGAAAAAGATGCGAATGAGCTTTCGTCTGAGCACCCTAAAAGCGTGTGCCATGGAGGGTGGGAGCGGGAGATGGAGGGAGAAATGACACTGGTTTGTGACATGACGTGACGAGTTGGGTGTGAGGTTGCGGGCCGTCATACATGAGTGTATCAGGTAACTTGCGCAGTCTATCGTGTTTCGTGAATACTTGTGTCTCCGTCTCGCGAGTTTTCGCTGATTGCCGAATTTCGTCGCGTAGAATGAATACAGCCAAGTTGTATCGGGTCGGGAGCTAGTCGATGTTTCCCCTCCAAAGCCCAAAGCAACTATTCACTCACTACAACTGCTACACAAATTGAATGGTTATGTAGCCTATATTCATCAAAACACTACTCAGACCAGCAAACGATGAATACTTCAGCCATATAGACTGCCTAGAGCATCCGGTATAGACAGAAGGAATGAGTTTTATCCATGCTCCAATCGCTGTAAAACAACAATGCAACATTCAGATGCACCGCCACATGCATTGGCATGTTACGGTATGCATCCATCTCTATCCACGTTGTAATGATCACACCACTGCAGAAACCCTAGCAATGCATTTTCACGCATCCAAAAAATGCTTCTCATTTCCTCGTCTTCACAGCCTTGCCAGAGAGCGAGCTTGTTCCCTTCTTGTCCCACAATCACATGTGGCTCTTTTACCAATTGACTTATTGCCGCGAGGGCAACTTTTTTCGAAGCCAACACCTCCTCAATATGAATCCGAAAGCTGTAACGCTTGCGTCAAGCATTGGGTCTTGTGACGTTTAGGAATTTTATTGTAGCCTCGAGTTTCGCTGTGGAGCAAGAACTTCCGTACCAATTTGGGGTTGATCTCCTCCCTTGAGGTTCGAAACAACTACCTTAGCGACAAAGCTGTACATCGGTCCAGAGTATCTGTCAAGCAGGCAAAGGGAGATTCTTTCAGAGTGTGTACTGGAAGTGCACTGCAAAGGGAAATTCTGTGTCTCTTGCAACCCTTTTGCCCTCAGAAGGATTGCAAGAGCACACAGTGGTTGTTGGTGCAGACATATAAACAGATTATGTTGAAAATGTCAGAATCCCGGTCACTAACCACTGGGATAAAAGGGCTTGTTTATATAGCGGGTGAGTGCGCCCATAACCCCCCAGGCCGACGTGCCTGTAACCCTTCACTAGGATCATCGGGGATCTCCAGTGGACCTCTGACACCCCCCCGCACTGGGATGCCCGAAGTGCACACACCGGGAATCGAACCCGAGACCTTCGCTCTGATACCATGTCAGAATCCCAGTCACTAACCATTGGGATAAAAGGGCTTGTTTATATAGCGGGTGAGTGCGCCTATAACCCCCCAGGCCGACGTGCCTGTAACCCTTCACTAGGATCATCGGGGATCTCCAGTGGACCTCTGACAGAAAAGACTTCGCGAAACTCTCAAAATACATTATGAGGCCACAGGACGCGTGTCAGCGAAGCCAGTGGGACAAGGGAACGAGGGCAGAGTGAACAAGGGAAGAAGTGAACGAGGGGAGAAGAGAACGAGGGGAGAAGGGAACGAGGGGAGGGAGAAGCGAACGAGGGGAGAAGGGAACGAGGGGAGAAGGGAACGAGGGGAGAAGCGAACGAGGAGAGAAGGGAAGGACGGAAGAAGCGAACAAAGGGGAGAAGTGAATGAGGGGGAAGCGGCATACCTCACTGCTTTGGCAATCAATTTCCCCGAAGCTCCTGCGTCACCAACGAGTTTTCCGTTGATCTTGGTAGGACGCAGAATGGCCACGTACTTAACTACACACAGGAACGGGAGGAATCAAAGTAGCTAGTTGCTGCTGATTCTGAGCTGACGAATCACAAACGGGAACGCAAGGATCGGGAAGTAAACACTGGTGCAGCAAACATGATCCGTCAACAAGCTGCACAGATTTATGACGTAGAAATCATGAACAGACTTTTCAGATACCACTACCTGGAAAGCCAGTGCTGGGCCGCCTTTTAAGAAGCGTCCACTACTGGAAAACCACTAAAGTTTAATTCGGTTTCTGAACACTTACCGAGTGTCTTTCCGTTATAAACCAGGGACCTGGCCTGAGCGGCAGAAGCGGCAGAAGAGGCGCCTTGGTTCGAGAGGAACGGTGCAAGCAATGGTGTGGCCGACGCGCCGTAGACAGTGCAGACCGTCGCACCTGCAGACAGGCAGGCAGACAGACAGGCAGGCAGGCAGGCAGACGTCCAACGACCTGACGGATCCGTCTCTACTCTGACCGAGATTGTGAACAGCAGCTCCAACGAGAGTCTCGATGCGAAAGTGAAACCCAGCAGCAGCGGGCTTACAGAGCAGCAGGCGGTAGAGGAGAGAAAACGCGCGGCGCTCCATGCCGCCGAACCACTATCAACTAAGTTTGCGGACTCAATGAAGATATATCCTCAAGCAGCTTGGTATGCATCAGCGGCGGATAGGAAACTTTGAAGTTTCGCTGTCGCGGTAGCATTTTGAGGTGTCTATTTTTGAGGGGTCGAGAGCTGCGTACAACCGGCCTACATGCGCGAACTCGTTCGTTGCGCATCGAAGTGACACGTAGGCGAATAGAGGCCGCTTTTAACCACTCAGCGAGTGACACCTAGTAACTTCGGTTCTCAAAGAAGATAAGACGTAGGCAATATAAATTGCGTACCACCGACTCACTTGAGGGTAGCTTGCCATCCGAACGACACCTAACACGACGAGATGCCACCGCTGGCGCAAACTGCAATACGACGTCTAAGTCGTTGAAATGGTTTAACCACTTGGCGAGTGACACCAACTTCGGTTCGCACTGAAGATAAGCGATAAGCCGTTATCATTACGTAGGAAAGGCATATTGCGCAGCACCGAACTTGAGGGTAGCTGCCATCCGTACTGCACCTAACAAGATGAGATGCCGCCGCTAAGTCGTTGAAAATGTAAGCTGCATCTGACAAGTACAAACCGCATTTGCCGCAACTAATTTCGTCAACGGCACCCCCTGCAGCATCCCTTTTGGGAAATGATCAGACTGGGGCCCCGAAGCTCTAGGAAAAGTGCCGACTTGGGGCCTCGTGTGTCGCATTGTGTCGAACCTGGTCCGGACCTGTCTCTAACCAATTTCGGGCCTCACTCACGCGCTCCGTCAGACCTGACCACACAATGTGACGGATTTCTGAACGGACAAGCTGGCAAAAGTTAAACCCCATATGGGCATGCATCCCGACAGGGAGGCATCAACCCTAAACACCTTGTCGCATGTGTTTAGGGTTGATGCCTCCCCTGTTAAACTGTTATATGTTGGTAGGCTGTAGTGGGGTAGCCAGTATGGGGTACAACCCCAACTAGGGTTAGCTACTTGTACCCAACTGTTTCATTCAATGCACCATTCTCACGCTAGTATTCTGATATGGTATTCAGAGCAGGTGGTCCCTAGGACCATCCGATCGTTTTTTTTTAGGGCCCACCACCGCACGCTGCGGTTACCGCGTTACCCCCGCGCCCTACCCTCGTAGCGCCCTCGTTGCGCTCTAGCGCCCTCGTAGCGCCCTTTGTAGCGCCCTCGTGCGCCCTGCCGACCGGCGTCCTGCCAGCCCAGAGCCCCGCGCGCCTCCCCTGCTTTGCCCGTCGCGCCGCCCGCTCTGCCCCGCGCTGCCCGTCGCGCTGCCTCGCAGCCCCGCGCACCGCCCGCTGTGCCCCGAGCCGCCCGTCGATCTGCTGCGCAGCCCCGCGACCCGCCCGCCCTGCCCCGCGCTGCTCGTCGCTCGGCTCTGCAGCCCCGCGCGCCGCCCGCTCTGCCCCGCGCAGCCCGTCGAGCTGCCTTGCAGCCCCGCGCGCCGCCCGCTTTGCCCCACGCCGTCCGTCGCGCTGCCCGCCCGCCCGCCGTGCTGCCCGCTTGCGGAGTCGCCCGCCTGTCGCGCTGCCCGCCTGCAGCGCCGCCTGCCTGCCGCGCTGCCCACTTGCAGAGCCGCCCGTCCGCCGCGCTGCCCGCTTGCAGCGCCGCCTGCTGCTCCCTGCCCGTGCGCAATTGCCCGCCCCTGCTGTGGTAGCTTGCGTTGCTCTGCCGTACTGTCGTTATGGCTTCCATCCGCGTGCTTTCGTTCGATGCTGAGGGCCGCCCTGTGCAGTTCACCACTTGGCTAGATGACCTGCAGCTGTTCCTCCTGAGCGATAGCAAGGAGCATGTGTCGCTCTATGATTACGCGTCTGGTGCTGCACCTGCCCCTCCTGCCACAGCAGAGCTTAGTGTTCGTTCCCACTGGCAGACTCGTGACGCAGCTGCTCGCCTAGCCATTCGCAGTCACCTGCCGTTAGCTGAGCTCGAGCATTTTGGCGACTGCAAAACCGCTAAGGCCCTGTACGACGCTGTCGTTGCCCGCTATTCCTCACCTGCCACAGCCGTGTCGTGATAGTAGGTATACTGAGGAGCCATAGCTAGGGTTGACCTAGCTAGGCAAGAGAGAATGAAGCAAAGAGGGTTTGCACTAGCAACAATGGTGGTACAAATAGCTAACCCTAGAAGGGTTGTACTCGCTATAGAGCACCCCACTGCAGGCTAGAGCATAATATTCTGACACACCCCCATAGTCAAAGTGGGGTGTAATCAGCAGAGCAAGCAAAGCAGTACAAGCTCAGGGTGGATCACGATGTCACCACACATTCTGAGCACAAGCAAGAAGCAATAGTTTAAGGTTCAAATTATGAGCAAAGCTAGAGGCAGTCACAGGGGGCAAGTGAGGAGGAGGAGGGCTGGCGAGAGGAGAGTAGATAGGAGGCGACGACTGAAGATGCAGACACACGGGCAACAGACGGCTCTGGTGCGACAACGTGGCTACCGGGAATGAGTGCCCCGGAGTACAGGAGTAACAGGCTCCGCGGCTAATATGCTCGGCAGGAGCAACGGACCCACAGGCGACGGCGCAACCGGCTCTCTGAGCTACCGGGAATGAGTGCCCCGGAGTACAGGCGCTGCGTACGACACGACGGCAACCTCCGCTCAACCTCCCCCAACAGTCCCACACCCCTCGACACACACCCTCTGCTTCAAACCCTAGCTAGCTCCACTCCCACGGTACCCCCCTTAAACCCCAAACCCTAGGCTCCCACACACCACCCCCCTCAGCGGCAGCTGTAGCAGAGGGAGACTAGGGAGGAGGAGGAGCAGGGGGAGGAACTCACAACCGACACCCCCATAGTCGCCACCCCCACACTCCTCACCCCCAAACCCTAAAACGGGCGGAACGGGGGAAGGAGCGCGGGGGACGGCGAGGGGGACGGTGCGCGGCCCCCAGGACGCCACCACGGGGCAGCGAGGGGCCGCGCGCGGCTCCTTAGGGCGCCGCGAAGGGGCAGCGGGGGGTCGCGCGCGGCTCCCCAGGGCGGCACGACGGCGAATCGGGGTAGCGGGGGGCCGAGCGCGGCTCCCCAGGGCGGCGCGACGGGAAATCGGGGCCGCGGGGGCCGCGCGCGGCTCCCCAGGACGTCGCAACGGAAAGGGCGGGGGCGCGCGGGGTCCCCCACGGTAGGAAACCGCCGCGCGCCTCGGGGCGCACGGCGGGGAGAAAACCGCCGCACGCCCCGAGCGCGCGGCGGGATGAAAAATCCGTCGCACGCCACGGGGCGTGCGACACAGACAGTAGTAGGAGCAGCGGAAGACTGAGGTGGTGGGGCCCACCCACAGGATCGACCCAACAGGATCGTCCTGCTCTGATAGCATGTCGTGATAGTAGGTATACTGAGGAGCCATAGCTAGGGTTGACCTAGCTAGGCAAGAGAGAATGAAGCAAAGAGGGTTTGCACTAGCAACAATGGTGGTACAAATAGCTAACCCTAGAAGGGTTGTACTCGCTATAGAGCACCCCACTGCAGGCTAGAGCATAATATTCTGACAAGCCGAGCTTAGCCGCAGTATGCTGCCTTACCTGTTCCCTGAGCTGTCCACCTTTGCTACAGTCGCCGATCTTATCACCCACCTTCGCACTAGTGACGCTCGCCTGCGTGCCGCCCTTCCCACCGAGTTCTGCGCTAAGAACCCCCCTCCACTGTACTGGACACTCCACTTTCTAGTCACCCGTCTCCCTGACACCCTTAGCTCAGTGCGCGACTATTTCCTTGCTCGCTGTCCCACTGAGCTCACTGTCGCCCTCCTAGAGGAGAAACTGCTAGCAGCCGAGAAGAGCATTGTAGCTGTAGGTGCTGCTCGTGGCGCTCCTCGCACCCCCATCTTTGAGGGGTGTTCTCCCTCTCCCCTCGCTCCCTCCTACGCTACTGCTGCTGCTGTTGACTTCCTTGGTGCTGAGTCTGCTGGCGCTGCTTCTGCTCCTGGTGGGAGGCGCCGCACCGGCAAGGGCAAGGGGGGCAAGGGTGGCGGGGGTGGCGCTGGGGGGGGAGGAGGTGGGGGAGGTGGGGGGGGAGGCGGTGCTGGAGGGAGCGGTGGCGGGAGTGCTGGTGGGAGTGGGGTCGGCAGCGGAGGCGGGGGCGGCGGAGGGAGCGGTGGCGGTGGTGGCGGCGGCGGCGGCGGTGGCGGTGGCGGCGGTGGCGGTCGGAGCGGAGGTAGTGGTGGCGGCGGAGGTCGGAGTGGAGGCACTGGCTCGGGCCAGAGCTCCCACCAGCAGCAGCGTCCCCAGACGACCCAGCAGCTTCGTGAGTGGCTTGCTCAGCGTGGGACGTCGGGGGGCAGTGGCCGTTATTCCTATGTCATTCGCACAGGTGACCGCAAGGGACAGACGTGTGGGAGGTTCCACACCCCGTACCGCTGCTTCTCCCGCCTTGACGACAATTGGCGTGAGGAGATGGGCGAGGATGTTGAGCGCCCCCGCTGGGCTGAGCTGATGAGGGCTGGTGTTGATATCTTTGCTCTTGACTATGATGCTATTATTGCTGCCATGTATGCATTGACTGTTAGTGCCGAGGGAGACTGTTACTTGTGTGTGCCGCCTGACCCAGGTATAGAGCCCGCTGCCCTGGGTACTAGTGAGTCTGCTCTCTCTGGTCTGGTGCCCTCTGTGGCTGCTCCCTCCAGTACTGTCCCTACTGCTTGTGAGTCTGCTCTCTCAGGTACAGCACCCACAGAGACTGCTCTCTCAGGTACTGCACCGGCTGAGGCCTTGCACACCTTCACCCTTGACTCAGGTGCTTCCCGCTGTTTCTTTCGTGACAGTACTGAGCTCACTCCACTTCCTGCACCGGTCCCAGTCTCCTTGGCTGACCCCTCGGGGGGCCCAGTCCTTGCACGGTCCACCACTGTGCTCCCGTGTCCGGCGGTTCCGTCTGGCTCGTTGTCGGGTTTCCACCTCCCCTCGTTCTCGACGAACCTGGTGAGCAACGCTGTCATCCAGGATCAGTGGGTTGACACCTTTACTCCTGGAGGACAGCGTGTGGCGATCCTCACGTGCTCCAGGACTGGCCGTCACCTGGCTACGTTTACCCGTCAGCCGGGGTCGAGTCTCTACACACTGTCCACTGCGTCTCCTCAGGTCGCTGCTGTCGGTCAGGTGTCCGCGTCAGGTCTGGTAGCCCACGCCTGTGAGTGTCGTTCCCTGTCGCACCAGACTCTTCTCTGGCACCACCGCCTGGGCCACCCCTCCTTGCCACGCCTCCGTGGCATGCACCGTCGCCTCCTTGTGTCTGGTCTTCCCAGGTCCCTCCCTCCCCTCCCTGCCTCGCCTGCGCCGCCTTGCCTTCCTTGCGTCGAGGGGCGGCAGTGCGCCGCTCCTCACTCCTCCTCGTTCCCCCCGACAGAGGCTCCTCTGCAGACCCTCCACCTGGACGTGTGGGGCCCAGCCCGCGTTCGTGGCCAGGGCGGTGAGCGGTACTTTTTGCTGGTTGTCGACGACTACTCGCGTTACACCACGGTCTTCCCCTTGCGCACCAAGGGTGAGGTCCCTGCTGTTCTGATCCCTTGGATCCGCACAGTTCGTCTCCAGCTCCGCCGCCGTTTCCGGACGGATCTTCCTGTCCTGCGTCTGCACTCTGACAGAGGTGGTGAGTTCTCCTCCGACCTCTTGAGGACCTTCTGTCAGGCGGAGGGCATCGAGCAGACCTTCACGCTTCTGGACTCCCCACAGCAGAATGGGGTTGCTGAGCGCCGCATTGGCCTGGTCATGGAGGTCGCTCGTACCTCCTTGGTCCATGCGGCGGCTCCCCATTTTCTGTGGCCGTTTGCTGTCCGGTACGCCGCGCATCAGCTCAACCTCTGGCCCCGTGTCTCCTTGCCGAAGACCTCGCCCACACTGCGTTGGACGGGGGAGGTTGGCGATGCGTCGCGCTTCCGGGTGTGGGGTGCTCGTGCCCTTGTCCGCGATACGTCCGCGGACAAGCTCTCCTCCCGCACGCTTCCCTGTGTCTTCCTTGGCTTTGTCCCTGACGCGCCTGGCTGGCAGTTTTACCACCCCACCTCGCGCCGGGTCTTCGCCTCTCAGGACGTCACCTTTGACGAGTCGGTCCCTTTTTACCGTCTCTTCCCCTACCGCACTGCCCCCCTCCCTCCCCCGCCGCTTTTCCTCGCTCCTGGTCCCCCTCCGGTAGACCCCCTTCCCCCTCAGGGTCCTGCTCCTTCAGGTGTCTCTCAGGTAGACCCTCCTCCCGTCGCTGAGCCTGTCGAGGTCACAGGTGACTCAGGTGCTGCTGCAGGTGGTGCTGCTGGGAGTGCTGAGCCTGGGGGTGCTGAGCCTGCGGGTGCTGGGCCTGGGGGTGCTGCGGCTGCGGGTGCTGGGACTGAGGGTGCTGGAGCTGAGGGTACTGTGCCTGAGAGTTCGGAGCCTGGGGGTGCTGAGCCTGGGGGTGCTGCGACTGGGGGTGCTGAGCCTGCGCCTACGGAGCCTGGGGTTGCTGCGTCTGGGGGTGCTCCGGTTCGGGGTGCTGAGCAGTCTCTCACACCGCAGCAGCTTCGTGACTGGTACGTCCGGCGCTTTCGCCGTCCTCGTGGCCCTGCTGGAGTTGGAGGTTCTGGAGCTGCTCGTCCTGGAGGTGCTCGTACTGGAGGTACTGGAGCTGCCGGGACTGGCTGTTCTGGGAGCACTGAGGCTGGAGCTGCTGGAGCTGGGGACTCTGGAGCTGGCGGTGCCAGCGGAGTTGGAGCTACCGGCTCTGGGGGTGCTCTTCCTGGCGGTACTGGAGCTGCTGGAGCTGACGACACTGGAGCTGACGGTTCTGGACACGGTGGTCCTGCTGGTTCTGGAGGTGCTGGCGAGGGGAGGTCTGACGCTGCTGGGGCCTCTGGTGCTGACGTCGCCGACTCTGGGGGTGCTGCGGCGGAGGGTGCTGGTCCTGGTGCTTCTGGTGCTGCGGGTGCTGGAGGTGCTGGCGGAGCTCCGCCGTCGCGCCTGTTCTTCGCTCCTCCGTCACCGTCGGCTTTGCCACCGCCTGACACGGTGCTTCGCCAGGTTCTTTCCCTCCCGTCTTCCACTGGCCTTCCCCTCCAGCCTGGCTCCCCCCTCCCTGCTCCTGTACCTTACACTGCACTGCCGGACTCGCTTACGGAGCGTCGTGAGCCTGTGTCTCGTCCTGCCTCGCCTGTTCGTGCTACTCGCACTGCTCGCACTGCGCGCACTGGTCCCACTGGTCGTCGTGTCGCGCGTCCGCGTCCTCCTCCTGTTCCTGGCACGCATATTATGGCCCTTCGTCCTTCCACTGGTCCACAGCGTGTCCCCCTACCGTCTCCTCCTGCGTCTTCTCTTCCTGAGGTTCCCGACCCTGAGTCTGACAGTGTTCGTGCTGCCCACCCTACTGTTACGCGTCTTCTCGCCACTGTTGTCACTGACCCGTCGTTTGAGTCTTCTGCTGCGTCTGCCCTGGTCGCTGAGCTTGTCGACTTTGCTGCTGCATGTCGCCTAGACTACGCCGCCAGTCTTGTTGCTGAGTCTAAGTCTGTCTGTCCTCCGTCCGTCGGGGGTGAGTGTGCTCTTGGCACAGACGTCCTTGAGGACAGGCAGGAGGACTTTGACTCTCTTGCGGCTGCTGTACCTCATCTCGTGGCCTGGTTGCTTGCCCCTGAGGGAGACCCGGATGCACTAGACATCCCCACTCCGCGCTCTTACGCAGAGGCGATCTCGGGTCCCTACTCTTCTCAGTGGCAGACAGCCATGGACGCAGAGATGGCATCCTGGAAGTCCACAGGCACCTACGTCGACGAGGTTCCCCCTCCTGGGGCGAACATCGTCGATGGCATGTGGATTTTCAAGGTGAAGCGGCCGCCGGGTTCTCCGCCTGTCTTCAAGGCTCGTTACGTTGCTAGAGGCTTCAGTCAGCGCCAGGGGGTTGACTTCTTCCAGACCTTCTCCCCCACCCCGAAGATGACCACTCTTCGGGTTCTGCTGCACGTTGCTGCTCAGCGTGACTACGAGCTTCACTCTCTTGACTTCAGCACAGCTTTCCTGCAGGGCAGCCTGCACGAGGAGATCTGGTTGCGCCGCCCACCTGGCTTTACTGGGTCGTTTCCTCCTGGTACCCAGTGGAGCCTCCGCCGGCCAGTCTATGGTCTCCGCCAGGCGCCACGTGAGTGGCACGACACACTGAGGACTACACTTGCGGCCCTTGGGTTCGCGCCGTCTACTGCTGACCCGTCGCTGTTTCTGCGCACAGACACGTCGCTGCCGCCGTTCTACATTCTCGTGTACGTCGACGACTTGGTCTTTGCTACTGCTGACACTGAGGCACTCGCTCGTGTGAAGTCGGAGCTGCAGAAGAGACACACCTGCACTGACCTGGGTGAGCTGCGTAGCTACCTTGGCTTGCAGATCACCCGGGACAGAGCACGCCGCACCATTACCCTGACTCAGTCACACATGGTGCAGCAGGTCCTTCAGCGCTTCGGCTTCCAGTTCTCCTCACCACAGGCCACACCTCTGGCTACCAGCCACTCGCTCTCAGCTCCACCTTCGGACGAGTCCGTAGAGCCGAGTGGCCCGTACCCAGAGCTTGTAGGCTGCCTCATGTACCTGATGACTTGCACGCGACCTGACCTCGCGTACCCTCTTAGCATCCTTGCTCGTTACGTTGCGCCTGGGAGACACAGGCGAGAGCACTGGGAGGCTGCTAAGAGGGTGCTGCGTTACCTGTGCAGTACATCAGGCATGGGGCTGGTGCTTGGAGGACGCGACAGAGTTGTCCTCACTGGTCACTCGGACGCTTCTTGGGTGGATGACCTGGCTACGCAGCGGTCGTCACAGGGTTACACCTTCAGCCTTGGCTCTGGTTCTGTCTCGTGGCGGTCCACCCGCTCTTCTTCTGTTCTCAGCTCTAGTTGTGAGGCTGAGATCTACGCCACGGCCATGGCTGCACAGGAGTTACGCTGGCTCACCTACCTGCTGACTGACTTGGGAGAGCGGCCTAGTTCTCCTCCAGTTCTGTACGGCGACAACAAGGCGGCCCTTGCCTTGTGTCAGGAGCACAGACTGGAGCACAGGACGAAGCACATTGCTCTTCGCTACTTTCTTGCTCGAGAGCTGCAGCAGCGAGGTCAGCTTCGGCTTGTGTACGTGGACTCGAAGGCCAACACTGCTGATATCTTCACTAAGGCGCTCCCGCCTAGTGATTATCAGCGGCACTGTACTTCTTTAGGCCTTGTGTCCACATTCCCTCATTTGCTTACTGCTTGACTTTCTTTGTACTGTACTTTATATATATCTTTTTGCTTGCTTGCTAGGTTTTGATCACTGTGTTGCTTGTCTTGTACTATATCTAGCACTGCATGTGAACTGGCCTTGTGGCCTTTGCTTGTGCTCGGAGTGTGGTGACGTTGTGATCCACCCTGGGCTTGCATTGCTTTGCTGGACTGGTCTTGTGACCCTTTGTTCTCCCCCACTTTGCCTATGGGGGTGTGTTAAACTGTTATATGTTGGTAGGCTGTAGTGGGGTAGCCAGTATGGGGTACAACCCCAACTAGGGTTAGCTACTTGTACCCAACTGTTTCATTCAATGCACCATTCTCACGCTAGTATTCTGATATCCCCAATTTTACGCCTTCGGATTGGGTTTTTTTTTTTTTTTACCGCTGCGATAATATTTTTTGGGCTAAAATGTTTATTTTTTTTGTTATTTTTCTGAAGTATCTGTACTGCCCATTTTGAGTGGGCCGACGGTCGCTGCCCCCGTCAACCAAGGTGCTAGCGAAATCCGTCAAACCCAAGCCAGCAGGTGGTGACCTGGCGAGCTCGGCCTAGCTGCCTAGGCTTGTGGGTTGCTTCGGGCCTTCTTCGTAGGTTCGCGAATCACGAGGCCCCATGTCGGCCATCTTTCTGCTAATCCGAGGCCCCAATATGATCATTCCCCATCCCTTTTCGGCAACAGCATCTGGAACATCCAGCTTGTACGCGCTGGCGGTGCTCTGTAGAAACTCGGTAAAGAAATAGTCCCTGCAATAAAAAGTTCCAATACAAGCCAATCTTTCGCTTACTGTATCCTGATGCCTTTAGGTTCATTATTGTCCTAAACGGTTAGTTTCCAACAGAGTTGCATATTCTGAGTCTGAATTTCTAACCTTTAAAGTGCCTCCTGGAATTTCAATTTTCAAATTCGGACGAAATATAGTGGGGGTTTGGAATACATGGGGCCAGGGCTCTCGTTATGAGGGTACATTCCGCTGTGGACACATGTCCCAATCGATGTGTCCCAATCGAGTGTACCGCTCTGCATCGTATTACACCAAATTGCACCCTAGGTTCGAAATTTTCGCGTCTCTGGTTTAGTTCGGTTCGGAGCGGTACACTCGATTGGGACACATCGATTGGGACATGTGTCCACAGCGGAATGTACCCCTGAGACCAAATTGATCTGATTGTTTGATTTTCAGACCTACATTTTCAATTTGATCGGTTTTTTTAGATAAAAAAAAAAAAATAATTTCGTCGGATCAATAAGACTTGATCCAGTGGTTCACGACAAAATGATTCGCCAACGTAAAACACCAGAGGTCCACAACATGCTCATACGTTATGCCATGCCGAGATTACGCTACATGCCCATATTACGCCATGCCCACATTATGCCATGGCCACATTACGTCATGCTCACAATATGCCATGGCCACATTACGCCATGCTCACACTATGCCATGGCCACATTACGCCATGGCCCCCACATGGCTCCAACAAGGGTCAGCACTGATAGCCCCACCAGTGCCCACGTGCCCACTTGGGACCGACTCACAACCACCTCTTCATGCTCGCGGTCCCCAAACCACATCACAGCATTGTCCATCGTCCAGTCCTTTCCCGCCTCCAAGCCATTCCCACGCCTTGCTTCCTCTCCACCCTCACCTCCCTCCTCTCTCACAACCCCCCCTCCATCACCTCCTCCCTCTGCTGCACAGCCCTCTCCTCCTCCAGCCTTCCTTCCCTCGCTCGGTTCGGCGGGAGGTAAGTCGTTGGGAGAGAGTGGGTACGGGGCAGGTGTTATCTGAACAGGCATGACTGAGGCGACATAGTCAGTGACTGGCACCTGTTGGGGATTGAAGGGAAGAGGGGAGAGGAGAGAGAGGGGATAGGGGAGAGGGGAGATACGGTCGAGAGAGGAGAGAGGGGGGAGAGGGGAGATAAGGGAGAGAGGAGAGAGAGGGGAGAGGGGAGAGGGCAGAGAGGGCAAAAACCTAATGAGTGTCTCAGTATGAAACAAGACCTGGTAAGGAGGCTACAGAGAAGGCGATGAAAACGGACAATTTGTTAAGATGAAAACAGGAAGTTATCATAAAGGTCCAATGGCTTCAAAGGAACAATGATGTTCCCAAGCTGGAAGCAGGGTTGACATTCTATCGCACCGCATGGCACAGCATCTGATTCCATGTCAGAGCATGGTGACTGCACCGCACAGTGTGTGAGCACATTGCAGTGGGTAAACCAGAGCATGGGAGTGCATGGTGGGTGATGGAATTGTATCGACCACCTGGTGCAGAGGCGCAGGGAAGTTGACACTGTGGTAGCCCGGAGTAGACATTAGGAACCTTGGATCGTATGACTCGAAGAGACTGCACAGGTATGGCACCTCATGGCATAGCACAGCATGGTGTGAACATTAGGATGGATGGATCGCACGACTGAAACTGCAATGCATGGTGTGGTATTGGCATGGCATGGTGTGGCATGGGCGTGGCATGATAACCATGGGAAGCATGTGAAAAGCAACCATAAAACCCACTCCTCGCTGGACATTAAAAAAGCTCGATCGTACGACTCTAAGAGACTGAACAGGGCAGGCATTGTGCGGCATGGTGTGGCATGATAGTGAAGGCGAGACTGTACACCGCCTTGAAGTCAATCTTGCGAAATGTGACAGTGATCAGTCACCAAAAAGGTGGTATTACATGGCACCTTTAGGCTGCAGGGTGCACATGCATGAGTGCGGCTGGGTTCTGCAGGATACAGCTGCATGAGTGTGAAAGCCACTAGCTTGCAACAAGAGCATTACTTTAACAGACATGATGAGAGCAAACAGACCTCACCTGGCAAGGGGGGCTGCTTTTGAGTCGATTCAAAACACAGAAATGATGAGAGCAAACAGACCTCACCTGGCAAGGGAGACATTGGAGCGAGCATTGATTTGATGCAGAAACTGCAGCGTGTGGTATGTGAAGAGATCCACGACTGTTACTCCCAGCTGGGATGAGGGAGGAGAGAGACGAGACAGCGAGGGAGGAGAAGAGCTGTGGCGACAGAGGAATGAAGGGCGAGAAGGAAAGAAGAGCAGCGTGTGGTATGTGCAGAGATCCACGACTGTCACTCCCAGCTGGACGCAGGAAACAAGGGAGGAGGGGAGTGGTGGGGAACAAAGGTGAAGAGATGGAGAGTGAATGGAATGGGCAGCGTGTGGTATGTGAATAGATCGACGACTGTCACTCCCAGCTGGACGCAGGAGACAAGGGACAAGAGGAGTGGTGGGGGAACGACGGTGAAGAGAAAGAGCAGCGTGTGGCATGTGAAGAGATTACGACTGTCACTCCCAACTGGGATGAGGGAGGAGAGAGACGAGACAGCGAGGGAGGAGAAGAGTTGTGGCGACAGAGGAAAGAAGGACGAGAAGGAAAGAAGAGCAGCGTGTGGTATGTGCAGAGATCCACGACTGTCACTCCCAGCTGGGATGAGGGAGGAGAGAAACAAGACAACGAGGGAGGAGAAGAGCTGTGGCGACAGAGGAAAGAAGGACGAGAAGGAAAGAAGAGCAGCGTGTGGTATGTGAGGAGATCCACGACCGTCACTCCCAACTGCATGCACCACAGGAGAGGGGAGGAGCGACATATTGGAAAAGAGGGGTAAGAGATGGAGAGAAAGAGCAGCAAATGCGGTGAAGAAATCGACGACCGTCACTCCCAGCTGCATGTGCAACAGACTAGGGATGAGAGGAGAGGCAGGGGAACGAAAGAGAACAGATGGAGAGCGAACGGGCAGCGTGTGGTATGTGAAGAGATCAACGACCATCACTCCTAGCTGCATAGATATTGAGATGTCTCAAAACACAATGTGAAGAGATCAACGACTGCGACCCCTAGCTGGACGCAGAAAGACGTGCGGAAGGTGAAATACTCATACCAGCATGTGACTTTCACAGAATGTGATTATAGCAGACATGTGAAGAGAGCCAAATGTGGTGCTTATCTCGGGGTGTTCTTGGACTGGCATGTGCTTACATCGAGGTCAGGCAGGTGGGAGTAGGCCATTCCAATCGCAGCATGTGATGGCAGCAAAACGTGCTTATCTTGAGATGTGCTTATGTGCCGGTACAACTTGTGCAAACATGTGCTGACATCAAGGTCAGGCAAGTAGGAGTAGGGCATCTCATAGCAGCACGTAATTGTGTAAGCATGTGATAGCAGAATGTGCTTCCTTTGAGATGTGCTTATAAATGCGTATGCTTACATCGAGGTCAGGCAGGTAGGAGTAGGACATCTCGCCCTTGGCACTGCTGGCGACAGAGACAATACCAGGGGAGTAGATCTGCACAGGGGGAGGGGGGTTACAAGGTGGCGGAGAGGGAAGTCAGGCAGGCAAGGTTGAGGCGCGAAGGGAACGGCTCTTGCAGCAACGATGCCGGGGAGTAGATCTGCAGGGAGGGGGGGAATGGGGGAAAGGGCGAAGGATGAAAGGCAATGCTGTCGCGCTTGGCACTGCTGGCGACAGAGACGATGCCGGGGGAGTAGATCTGCACAGGGGGGGTCACACGGTGGGGGCAAGGGCGAATGGCAAAGGGCGATGGTCCGTTTCAATTGGCTCTGCTGACAACAGAGACGATGCCGGGGGATTAGATCTGCAAGGAGGGGGGGAAGGGTGGAAAGGGCGAAGGGGGGAGAGGGCAAAGGGTGATAGGCAACGCTGCTGCCCTTGGCACTGCTTGCAACAGAGACGATGCCCGGGGGAGTAGATCTGCAGTGAGGGGGTCACAGGGTGGGAGGGGAGGGGGGGAGATGGGAAGGCAAGCAAGGGCGAAAGGTGAAGGGCGATGCTGTTGGCACTGCTGGGAACTGAGACGATGCCAGGAGAGTAGATCCGCACAGGGGGAGGGTTCACATCGTGGGGGGAGGAAGCGAGAGGGAGGGAAGCAAGGTCAAAGGATGAAGGGCACAGCTGACGACAGAGACGATGCCTGCACAGAAGGAGGCGGGTCAAAGGGTGGAGGGGGCCGAGGAGAGAGGGCGGCGGGCAACGGGTGACGCGCAATTCTCTCGCCCTTGGCACTGCTGCTGGAAACAGAGACGATGCCGGGAGAGTAGATCTGCAGTGAGGGGGTCGCAGAGTGAGGGGGTCGCAGAGTGAGGGTGTAAATGGCAAGGGGCAGAGCAGATGATCTGCTGGCGATAGAGGCTATTCATATAAATGGATTCAAAGAGCAACTATTCTGGGGAGATGCATTGGATAGAGTGGATGACAGGGTGGTGCGGATGACAGGGTGGTGCGGATGACAGGGTGGTGCGGATGACAGGGTGTTACCTCATAGTAGAGGGTTTGCGCCTGGCAGGTGTCAATCATGATTATGTAGAGTTAAAAGTGGCAGAGAGAGAAATAGATCGGTAAAGAGACAAACTGTTAGGTGCAGAGCAGCAGCAGAGAGCGGCATACCTCGGAGTAGAGGGTTTGCGCCTGGCATGTGTCGATCATTAGGAGGATTGAATGATACCTGCAGGTTGGGACAGGTATGGGAAGCGTTCATATAAGAGGGGATGGGATTTTGTACTTGCATTATGAGAGCAGACGAGGAGAGAATGGTAGCCTCTGAGGGGCACGGGAGGTGCTGACATGGGAGTATGAAGGAGGCTATCCAATCGCATTATGCAACCATGGGGGGGATTGAGTTGTACTTGCTGCTGTAGCAAAAAAAAGGGGGGTTAGGGAAAGGAAGAGGGAGAAGGAAAGGAGGGGGAGAGGAAGGAAGAGGGAGAAGGAAAGGAGCGGGAGGGGAAGGAAGAGGGATAAGGAGAGAGGAAGGAAGAGGGAGAAAGAAAGGAGCGGGAGAGGAAGGAAGAGGGAGAAGAAAAGGAGCGGGAGAGAAAGGAGGCTATCCAATCACATTATGCGATCATGAGGAGGATCAAGTTGTACTTGCTGATGAGACAAAAAGACGAGGGGGGGGAATTAGAAAGAGGAAATAGGGGGCAAAGAAAGAGAATTAATGGAGGGGTGGGGGGAGGGGAGGGAGGAGGGGAAGGATTGATTGAAAGGGGTGAATGCCAGGGTGCAGGTCAGGTGAGCCTGGGAGGAAAAACAGGCAAACGAATGTAGGAGGCGAAAAAATGTGTCTGAACCCGGAATCGAACCGGAGACCTCCAGTGTGTGAGACTGGCGTGATAACCGACTACACCATCCAGACATGTTTAACTTGTCAGTATTGGGAGTCAGGGGGAAGACACACCGGCGCTGCTAGTGCATGTGGTGAAAGGCGTCAGCCAGGTTTTGGGCTTGATGAGGGTTGTTCCCCACGTGGCCCGTAAGGTAGATGAGGATGTGACTGCTGCCCGTGTGACGGCAGGAAGATGCACACAGGGAGCAAGGACCCACCCATCTGTGCTGCTGGTGCATGTGGTGAAAAGCGTCCGTCTAGTCCTGGAACATGTCTACCGTGCTGGGCCTGAAGCTCTTCCTTGTCCCGGAATTTCAGAAACTTGTCTCCCCGTGGCCCGTGAGGTAGATGAGAATGCGGCTGCTGCTGTCTGAGAGAAGGACACACACAGGGAGGCAGGGAGCAAGGGCCCACACACCTGTGCTGCTGGTGCATGTGGTGGAATACATTGTCCAGGTCTTGAGCCTGCAGCTCCGGAAGGAAGATGCACACAGGGAGACAGGGACAGGGAAGGACAGCCCACATGTGCTGCTGGTGCATGTGGTGAAAAGCATCCGCCAAGTCTTGAGCCTGAAGCTCCTCCTTGTCACGAAAATTCAGAAACTTGTTCCCCCCCTGGCCCGTGAGGTGGATGAGGATGCGACTGTTGGTTGTGTGTGTGAGAGCCGGGGTGAAGAGGCACACAGGGAGACAGAGACAGGGAGGGACAACCCACCTGTGCTGCTGGTGCATGCGGTGAAATGATGCAGCCAGCTCTTGTCGCGTCAGAGGGACGACCCACCCACCTGTGCTGCTGCTGCATGTGGTGAAAGTACCCACCCACCCACCCACCCACCTGTGCTGCTGGTGCATGTGATGAAAGGCATCTGCAAGGTCTTGAGCCTGCAGTTCCTCCTTGTCTCGGAATTTGAGGAACTTGTCCCCTCCGTGGCCCGTGAGGTAGATGAGGATGCGGCTGCTGCAGTCCGTTTCAGAACCAGGAGGAAGAGGCATCTGGGAGATAAAACACACCTGTGCTGCTGGTGCATGTGATGAAAGGCATCTGCAAGGTCTTGAGCCTGCAGCTCTTCTTTGTCACGGAACTTCAGAAACTTGTCCCCTCCGTGGCCCGTGAGGTAGATGAGGATGCGGCTGCTGCCGTCCGAGAGAAGCCGCTTGCTGCGCGGAACAGACGAGTCGTGCCGCCCCGTGAGCAGGCGCAGGAACGCATCCACTGTCACCTCCGCCCCGCGGTAGTCCACCTGAAATGAAGGGGGAAGTGGGAGGAACAAGAGGGGGAGCAGAGGGGAGGGGGGTGGGGAAGGAGGGTGAGGATTGATACAAGAAGAAACGCATCCACTGTCACCTCAGCTCCGCGGTAGTCCACCTGAGAGAAGGGGGAAGTGGGAGGAACAAGAGGGGGAGCAGAGGGGAGGGGGGTGGGGAAGGAGGGTGAGGATTGATACAAGAAGAAACGCATCAACTGTCACCTCAGCTCCGCGGTAGTCCACCTGAAAGAGTGGGGCAGGGGGAGAGCAGGGGGGAGGCGGGAGGGGGAAGAGGGAGGGGGGAGGAAGGGGTGAGGAAGGGGTGAGGAAGGGCTGCCTCTGTGGTGCGGCAGGAGCGCATTGACTGTCACCTCAGCTCCGCGGTAGTCCACCTGAGAGAAAAGGGGGGCAGGGGGAGAGCATGGGGGAGGCGGGCGGGGGAAGAGGGAGGAGGGAGGAAGGGGTGAGGAAGGGCTGTGTCTGTGCTGCTGCAGGAACGCATCGACTGACACCTCAGCCCCGCGGTAGTCCACCTGAGAGAAGGGGGGCAGGGGGAGGAACAGGGGTGAGGGGAGGGGGTGGGGAAGGAACGCATTGATATAGAAGGAGGGTGAGCATTGATATAAGAAGGAACGCATCGACTGGCACCTCAACCCTGCGGTAGTCCACCTGAAAGCCAAGAGCGGGGGGGGGAAGAGGGAGGGGGAGAAGGGAATAAGGGAGGGGGGAAATGGAAAAAGGGGTTGCGGCTAAGGGGCTGCAGAAACGAATCCACTGTCATACGCACCTGAGAGGTTGACGTGGCGATCGGGGCGGTGGAAGATAGAGAATCATGTGGCCCATCAATCCCCGATTCAAACATCCCCAACACCCTCCTCTCACCTCCACGTGCTCCCCATAGAGGTTCAGGCGGTGGTCAGGGCTGTTGAAGACAGGCATGCATGCACGCCTGGCCCAGCATTACCTACTGCTAACACCCCCAAAACTAGCATCTTTAACACTATCCCTCCTCTCACCTCCACGTGCTCCCCATAGAGGTTCAGGCGGTGGTCAGGGCTATGGAAGACGCGGCCAGGGTGCGGGTTGCGGGGGTTGCAGGGCATGTTGTCCGCCAGCATGAGAATTATACGTTCGTCCGATACTCCCAAATCCCGCACACTCCTGTGGTTCAAGAGGAGGGAGTGGTTGAGAGGGGTTTTGGGGGCTGTGCGGTTTGCGGGGGTTGCAGGGCATGTTGTCCGCCAGCATGAGAATGATTCGCTCGTCTGACACTCCCAGATCGCGCACACTCCTGACGGTGGAGAGTGGTGGGGAGTGGTTGAACAGGGTTGCAAGGGGTATGGGGGTTATGGATCTTGAGGGGGTTGCCAGGGTGGGGGTTGCAAGGCATGTTGTCGGCGAGCATCAAGATGATTCGCTCGTCTGACACACCCAAGTCCCGTACACTCCTGTGGTTCAACAGGTGGGTGAGAGTGCTCGAAAGGGGTTGTAGGGGCTGTGGGGGTTGCAAGGCATGTTGTCGGCGAGCATGAGGATGATCCGCTCGTCTGACACGCCCAGATCGCGCACACTCCTGGGTGGAGAGCGGTGGAGAGTGGTGGGGTGTGGTTGAACAGGGTTGCAAGGGGTACGGGGGTTAAGGATCTCGAGGGGGTTGCAGGGCATGTTGTCCGCCAGCATGAGGATTATTCGCTCGTCTGACACACCCAAGTCGCGCACACTCCTGTGGTTCAAGGGGTTGGAGTGGTTGAAAGGGGTTTTGGGGGTTGCGGGGGTTGCAGGGCATGTTTTCTGCTAGCATGAGGATGATTCGCTCGTCTGAGACTCCTAGGTCCCGCACACTCCTGTGTGGAGAGTGAGTGGTGAAAAGTGGTAGAGAGTGGTTGAAGCGGGTTGCGGCGGTTGCAGGGCATGTTGTCCGCCAGCATCAAGATGATCCGCTCGTCCGACCTGCCCAGATCCGCACACTCCTGGGTAGAGAGTGGAGAAAAGTGGTGGAGAGTGGTTGAAGGGGGTTGCGGGGGTTGCAGAAAATGCTGTCCGCCAGCATGAGAATAATTCGCCTTGTCTGACACACCCAGATCGCGCACACTCCTGGTCACGCATGAAGGGGCAGAGTTGGGCCGTAGGGAAGGGGTGCGTCGTGGGGTGGCGCATGAGTGGCACTTTTGAGATTTGCGAGGGTTGCAGGGCATGTTATCAGCAAGTATGACAATGAATCGCTCGTCTGACACGCCCACGTCCCGCACACTCCTGGGTAGAGAGTGAGTGAGTGGGGAAAAGTGGTGGAGAGTGGTTGAAGGGGGTTGCGGGGTTGCAGGGCATGTTGTCCGCTAGCATGAGGATGATTCGCTTGTCTGACACACCTAGGTCCCGCACACTCCTGGGATGAGTCGTGGGGTGGCGCATGAGTGGCAATTCTGAGATTTGCGGGGGTTGCAGGGCATGTTGTCGGCGAGCATTAGGATGATTCGCTCGTCTGACACACCTAGATCCCGCACACTCCTGGGTACAGAGTGGTGGAGAGAGGTGGAGAGTGGTGGGGTGTGGTTGAACAAGGTTGCCAGGGGGTTATGGATCTTGAGGGGGTTGCCAGGGCATGTTGTCCGCGAGCATGAGAATGATCCGCTCATCTGAGACGCCCAGATCTCGCACATTCCTGATAGTGCATAGAAGAGTGGTGGAGAGGGGTGGGGGGTGGTTGAAGGGGGTTGTGGGTGTTGCGGGGGTTGCAGGGCATGTTGTCTGCGAGAATCAGGATGATGCGCTCTTTTGATTTCGACACACCCAGGTTCTGCCCACTCCTGAGCTATACGGATTTGGGGAATTTTTGTTGGAAGGGTAAAGAGTGTGGTAGTGGAAGGTGATTCTTAGGGTTTGCAATGCTAGGGCGCTAATGTGCATCACTGCACATGCTTGGTTAGAAGTCATGATCAACAAACAGCGGGACAGCAGGCGACTGACACGAATGGACGGCAGATGGCACGGCAGATGGCACGGCAGATGGCATGGCAGATGGCACGGCAGATGGCTGTTCCAAGAACATCTGACCCGTAACGTGCAGAGCAAGCAGCAGCACGCACCAGGCTGTATGTTACCTGTAAAGTGCGAGGGTGTTGGCGTTGTCTCGATAGTTGAGCCTGCCATGGATACAGAGGAAACCACACATTGCACAACCAATCAGCACACTCCCACACATCCCACACATCCCACACATCCCATCATCGCACACATCCCATCATCCCATCATCCCATCATCCCACACATCCCACACATCCCATCATCCCATCCGGCCCACCCTCCCGCGTAACTGATATAGCTGCGCCAAACCAAACATATCCGCATGATGGACAATCAATGTGTTAGCGCGGGCAATATCGATTCCTGATTCAATAATATTCGTTGAAAGAAGAACCTCTTGCAAATGTTCTTGTTTTCCATGACCTCCATTGTTCTCTTATTGATATTAGGGGATTGCTCTACTACTTAGAGGGCTGGTTTAAAAAAATGATCTTACACCAAATCGTATTTCTGGCCGCGGAAAAAAGAACATAGATTTTTTGCAAGAAAAAAAGCGCCTAGAAAATGATAACTTTTCTAGGCTCCATGATGGTTTTTGGCTGGCTGCAATTCCTTCAAATGCAGGCACAGAAATGTTTGATTTTATAGCAGCTGTCCATCTTTATTATCATGCAAACAAGAAGGGTACCTTTCTTCTTTGCTGGGATAATCATTTTCGGATCATCTAAAGAGGAATTTTTTTGGCTGACCAAAAGAACTTCTTTGTTTGTCTTTAAAACCTGATCAAGCGCTTTAATAGACTCTTCCCGCCCAACAAAAAGCGGCACCACCATATGGGGAAACACGACCACATCACGGAGAGCTAAAAGTGGATACTGAGAATCCGAGATCGCTTTTGTTGCTTTGGCCAAGGCTCACCTAAACTTTCATTCTAATAAAAATATGGGGACAGTTTACCCAACTGTCCCCATGAAATCTCGCCTTCCCGGCCAAAAAAAATATTGGCAGTACTGCATTCAGCAATATCGTCATATTTGTCAAGTATTAAACAATCGTCATAACCTTGATCTTGAGCCATTTTTTGGGAAATAGAAAGCATTGCATAGTGAGCCGAAGATTTACTTTGTGGAGGCATAGCATCTTCCCCTACTTTTCTCCAAGGCGTTACAATCAGTTTAAGCCCGTTTTTAAAAGATGGATTTGATTCCTGAACTAAAATTAATAAATTGCTTTTGTCATTGGATCAGAACTGATTGGCTTGACTAAGATACATAACCAACACTATTTTCCGGCTGTTAAAGAACTAGCTGCCCTAGCTAGATGTCAGGTCGTGGGTTTTGAGCCCTAATAAAATACCTCTAAGTGACGCATAAACAGCAGCTTTATTATCAGGGCCTTTTGCCACTTCCTTTCTTCTTTTATCATCCCATCATTGGACATCTCAGACGAACATGTCATGGTGGCGACAGCAAACAGAGGCGCGGGGAAACAAAGCCATGGAAAATCACAAGCCATGACGTCAGCGATACAGTCATCAGCTTTCAACTGATGCCCACAGAATGATGCTTGACTGAACAATCGGATCGGAGTGCATACTTCCGTCACATGCCTACCCATCCCCACGGACCACACGTGTAACTCAAATATCTCAATCACATGACCATCCATCCCTACACCTGGCAAATGTTTACTCCCTTTCACGGATCTGCCGCCTTCTCTCGCACAATTCAACACCCACCTCCATCCCTACACCAGACGAATCTTCTCCACTCACTCACACCTTGTTGCTGCTGCTTGCCACACCTCTCTCCTCATCACCATTCACCACCGCACTGGACCGCACCAATAAGCACTCATCAGTTGCCCGACGAACCCATCACCAGAACCCACACGTTTGCTGATACCCGCCTTGCCCCTCTCCACCCTGACACCACACACGCTCTGCTGCTGATCACCGCAACTCCTTCCTTATTACCACTCACCACCGCGCTGCACCCCACTGCACCTCATCAGGACGCACGCACTCACCAGTTCCGCGACGATCCCACCAGCACCACCCACACGTTGCTGCTGCCAGTCTCAATCCCGCTCGCCGCCATTCCTCCACTGCCTGCCTCCACATCAGCTGATCCTTCAATGAATGCGACGTGTGCGAGCAGTGCGACGATGAGCGACGCCCATGTTGCGACTACTGGCCGAGGCGTTCGGCGATTGGAGAGCGACATCTCGGTCTTCGCGAATTTTGTGACTTCCAGCAGAAGACGGACGGCAACAACGGAAGCGTCGCTCAGGGCAGTTTCAGGAATCTCCTAAAGTGGCTCAAGACGGGATTATACGTAAACTCGAATGCGAGGTTGAAGGAATATATATCGCAACGATCCCACGCGCAGGACTATAATTAATCTAGAACTTAAGTTTGCGTCAAATGTATCGACAATCCCACCCACGTGTTTGAGTTTGAGACAAACATAAAAAAACTGATGACCGCAACAAGCGGCGACAACACCGCGGATCCGAGCTGTTTTATGGCTTGCCGCATGGTAGCCAAAAGCATGCCTGTGTTGGGCCTGTGCGACGACGACGATTTTGACGAAATCTCGAGTTACCCAGTCAGGAACAAACCATTTGTATCAAATTTGATATAGGTGAATAGTGTTTAGCGGTGCCCAAACTCATAACTGTAGTCATGTACTGTACAATTTGGGGGAAATACCTCCTCGACATTCCCACGGAGGGCGGACGGGGCTCCAGAAAAGCAGCAAAGCAGAAGATATCAGGGAAAGCAAGATTCCCAGAGCTAGCACCCTTGGGAGTGCCGTGATCGTCGGAAGAACAGGCACTTGTTAGTGACGAGTGACGACGACTCCTCACCTTACGAACTCTCTCAAGAGTAATCACATTAGTATCACGCGCAGGACCGAAGCGACCGTTTTCTCCCGGTGTGCCGTTCTATCTGCGCGACCACGCACTTGGGAGACGCGCTCCGTGATCCATCAACAGTCGCCGTTCATCCATCCACGGTTGAGTGATCCATCCGCTGTCGACGCGTGGCTGTTCCATAGTATCCGTTCCTTGACTCGTCCATTTCCTTGTCAACGTCTCTTCAAGAGAAGTTGGGATCTCTACGTTCCGTATCGACGTCACGCCTCGTTGATCACCGCTTCCGTCCGTCGTCGTCCCACATTTCCGTCCGTCTCCGTCAACCTCCGTCCAGCTCCGTCACTCTCCGTCCATCCCCGTCGCCGCCTCGCATGGCGGGTCGCTCGCCGCTAGGCACGGCGGGTTTGCGGCCGGACGACTTGATGATCACCGCGAGCGACGCGGAGATCTTGCGGGAGACGTACAAAAAACTACAGCCGCACCTCAGCCACCACGCATTAATCATGTTCCTCACGTACGTACCCGCTATAGGACGCCTCTTTGCACGCATTAGGACGACGCGATGATCGCCGCGGGCGACGCGGAGATCGTGCAGGAGACTTTCAAACGGCTATAACCGCACCTCAGCCATCACGCTCTCATCATGTTCCTCACATAAGGCGGTTCGTTTCCACGCATTAGGACGCGGAGATCTTGCGAGTGACCTTGAAACGGCTGCAGCCGCATTTCAGTCACCACGCGCTCATCATGTTCCTCACCTACGTACCCTCTATAAGACGGTTCGTTCACGCACTAGGACGCAAGGATCATACTGGAAACGCTCAATCGGCCGCTACAGCCGCACCTCAGTCACCATTGGACAACGGAGGAAATGAGGGTTCCCTTCTGGTCTATGTTTCACTTTTGGTTCGTGCCTCACTGGTCATGCAACTCTCGTCGTGTTCTTCTCACTTGTTCATCTTGGTGCACTGCTCTCCTCTCCTCCCTCCAGCGTATTCGACGTGTCAGAGGAGATGAGGGACCTCTTCGGGTTCGTGCCTCACTGCTCATGCATGCATCTCATCATATATCTCTCTCTCCATCACCCCTCTCGCCAGCATATTTGACGTGTCGGAGGAGATGAGGGACCACTTCTGGTCCGTTCGTGCCCCACTGCTGATGTGCTTTTTGTGCACTGTTCCCCTCCCCTCCAGCATATTTGACGTGTCGGAGGAGATGAGGGATCTCTTCTGGTTTGTGAGGGACATGGATGAGCCGGCGCCCACCAATCCCGTGCTGCAGAGACACGCCAACACCGCCTTCAAGCTGGTATGTGGATGGGTTGGGGAAGAGAGAAGAGGGGGAGGGGGAGAGGGGGAAGGGGAAGGGAGGGGGTTTCTTTGGGACATGGACGAGCCTGCGCCCACCAACCCCGTGCTGCAGAGACACGCCAACACCGCATTCAAGCTAGTGAGTGGGGCTTTTGAGGTGGTCTGTTGGGTGGGGCGGTCAGGGCGTGCGTACTTGGTTGGGAGCAGGTGATGGAAGAAGAGAGGGGAGAGGGAAGAAGTGGCTCCTCTGGTTCGTGAGAGACATGGACGAGCCGGCTCCCACCAACCCCGTGCTGCAGAGACACGCCAACACTGCCTTCAAACTGGTGAGTGGGTGGGGGGAGTGGGGAGGGGGGATAGGGAAGGGGGTGAAGGGGATTGGAGCATGGACGAGCCAGCTCCCACCAACCCCGTGCTGCAGAGACACCGCCTTCAAGCTGGTCAGTTCAGTAAAAGGCACAAGGTGATCACTTGGGTTGGGTGATGGGTGGGTGGGAAGGGAGGGTGGAGAGGAACGAGGGGGCTTCTTTTGATTCCTTTGAGGCCTGGACGAGCCAATGCGCAGCGCAGCTCGTTTGTTTTTAGAATTCTCAAAAACGGCTTCTTTGGGTTCCTTTGAGGCTTCTTTCTCACATGGCGACGAGGCGATGCGCCATGAGAGGGCTTCCTTCTCGCTGCAATAGATGCACTGGCAGCCGGTTCCTCTAGTGCATCCATCATCATCCGTTCCTCGTGCTGCCAGTGCCAGCTAATCAGCATGCCCCCATCCCATCCATGCCATATTGGCGTGCCATTCTATGCCATGCCTGCTGGCAACCATGCTGTGACTCCCTGCCTTCCATCATCCCACTCCACTCTGCCCGTGCATGTATCGGTAACCCATCCTGCCACGTCAGATCTGTGACTCATGCTGCCAGCTGGACGACAGAGCAGCGGTGGCCGGCATGCTGCCAGCAATGCAGGCTTTGGGCGGCAGACACATCAAGTACAACGTCAGACGTCAACACATGGCGGTACGATATGACATGATGCGATGGGATGGGATGGGATGTCATGTCATGTCATTTCATGTGGTTTGATATGATATGATACTGCATGATATGATATGATATGATTTGATATGATATGATATGATATGTTATGATATGATACGATACGATACGATACGATACGATACGATACGATACGATACGATACGATATGATATGATATGATATTATATTTTATCACGTACATGTGCGAAGGACACGTATCAATTGTCCCGCTTCGTGATGAAGTCCAAGATTGTGCATGTATGGATTAGCTGGCACACACGTCAAGTACAATGTGTATGGTATGGATGGAGCATGGACCATGAAGTATGGTGCGTGGATGCATGGCGCATATAGCACCACCCTTTCAGGTGTTCCAAATGACATTTTGCATTTCTCACAGACAGTAAGCAAAGGGTGGACCGAGGAGGTGGAGGGAGCATGGAGGGAACACCAGCTCACGCTGACCAATTGTCCTCTCCCTTCTCTAATAGCCTGCCTTTCCCCACTTCTGCAGCTGTCCCCGACCATTTTTCTCCCTCCTTCCCCTGCGCCCCTCCCCTCCTCTCCCCCTCCCCCTTTCAGGTGTTTCGGATGGCATTCCTTAAGACAGTGGCCAAGGCTCTGGGCTCAGGGTGGACGGAGTAAGTGGAGGGCGCATGGAAGAGCTCACACCTTCAACACTACCACCATCTCTTCCCTCCCCATTTCCCTGCCTCCCCCACCCGCTCAGGTGTTTCGGATGGCATTCCTTAAGACAGTGGGTAAGGCTCTGGGCTCAGGGTGGACGGAGGAGGTGGAGGGCGCATGGAGCAGGGCGTATGGGAAGGTGGAGGAGATGGTTACAGCAGGGCTGGGGGGGAGATGAGAAGGTTGAATGGTGTACATGGGAGTGGGTAGGTGAGCAGAGGTAGAGGGCGCATGGAGCAGGGCGTATGGGAAGGTTGAGGAGATGGTTACAGCAGGGCTGGGGGGGGGATGAGAAGGTTGTATGGTGTACATGGGAGTGGGTAGGTGAGCAGAGGTAGAGGCGCATGGAGCAGGGCGTATGGGAAGGTGGAGGAGATGGTTGCCGCTGGGCTGGGAGGGAAATGAGAGGAAGGGGAGGGAGGTAGGAGGATGATTGCTGAAAGGTGAAAGGAAGGGGGTGATTGTTATAAGGCAAGCTGTGCTTGTTTGGTCAGCTAGTTACTGTACAGTATTGACTGAAACAAAGTGTCTTTTCTGTACTGTAATTTTAGCAATGTATCACACAAGTGGCACCCCATTTTGCAGATGAAACTCATCGAAATCTTTACTAGCATCTCTCTTTATCACATACATACTATATGGTACGTCTTTATGTCGACATTGTCAAATTTTGTAACTAACTCTTTCCTCTTCTTGTAGCCGCCGTCCTAGTTGTCCTAGTTGTCATCGTTGACCAATTTGGCCATGGCGGAAGCAATGATAGAGTGTGAAGGATCCTAACAGGAAGATGCAATGAACTAGAGTTTGCTACCCCATAAATCTTGTGCCAACATTAGCAGTATTAGGATCAGAACCTAGAAACACCAAATATGTGAGCAGTGTAGGAGCACTGTAAAAAGCGCAGATTTGTTTTTTTGCCCGACGAAAACAAGGCGACGAGGTTCGATTCCGAAGTTCATCCCAAGCCTCAAACACGAAGCTTTCGGGGTTACAAGCTAGAGGGGGATCCAGTACGGTTCTCAGAGATAAAGAGGTAGTGAGTGAGATCTACTAGCGACTGTGGTCAAACCTCGGGGTTGACTGGATGCCCCGAGAATGTCGCACATTCCCTCCTCAGATTTCGCCGCTTCTCTCGCAGCGCGGTCACAAAAATTCGCCATGCCAGCTCAAACATCGTGTCGGGCAGTCCTTGGTGCTAGTCGCGGGCAGTAGCTAACAAAATTCGTGGGCTTCAGTTGCACTAGGCAGCCAACGCGTTCCAGAATTTTGAGCGGCGGGCAGCCAAGCGACTTTTGCGGGATCAAAGCACAGTCTCAGGCTCGGGAGCGACTTGAGAGAATCCCGCGACATTCTCCCTACCGAGCCCAAGCAGCCCTCCTTCCCGAACCAAGTCAGATCCGTGCTTCCCGCCCTACCCCCATCTCCCTCCATCCATTCCGTCACTCGGCTATCTGCTGGCCAACAGAGCCTATGCCTACAAATCCGCTGCCAGAAGTCATTCTAATCGTCTCAAGTTAGCTTCTGCACACCATCGCCTCTAGCTTTCGGATTAGCTTCATTACTCACGTCCCGAAAAATCACCACGATGGTCTGACTACCCCTCGTACTTCAATGCGCTTAGTTTCTGGAAGAATCTTAGTCGCAATAATAAATGGACGCAACCGTTGGTGCAGTCTCGGAGCGCTTCCAGCAGCACGAGCAAGCTCCGTCAGGCTGACAGCTTCGGGCTGCCGTCCTGCAGCAGCGACGCGATGCTCTCCTACTCTGAGACCAACAGTGAGAGCGTAGACGACTCCAGCCGCAGAGTATCCTGTCTTAGTTTTGAGACGTCTCAAAGCAGCGAAGCCGGCGACGCGATGCTCTCCTGCTCTGACACCAGCAATGAGCACGGTCTAGTAAACGACTCCAGCCGCAGCGAAGCGTGTCTCTTTTGCTAGGAATGGTTGACAAGGTCCGTCGATGCTGGATCGGCCGCCTTCGGATCCTTTGGCGTCTGTACCGACGGCTGTGACGTCGGAACCCCCCGCGCTCTCGGAATCGTTGACATCAGAACTGCTGGCGTTAGATTCAATGACTTTGGAATTGACAACTTCGAAAGCGATCCCATCGGAAGCGGCTGTCGCGTCGAAACCCCTCACCCTCTCGAAATCGTTGACATCGGAACTGTTAGCGTCAGAATTGACCACTTCGGAATCGACGACTTCGAAAGCGGTCGCGTCGGAAGCGGCGGCGGCGTCGGAACGGTTGGCGTCGAAATCAATGCATTCGGAAGCGGTGGCGCCGGACGCGGTAGAAGTAGCGCCGTCCGCAACGGCGTCAGAAGCGGTGGCATCGCAAGCGGTGGCGTCGCAAGCGGTGGCGTCGCAAGCGGCGGCGTTGGGAGCGGTGACTCCGAAACCAGCGGGGACATTGCAAGCAGAAACATCTTTATCGCCGGCTGAAGGTTCCCTGACCGCGGTAGCATCTGGCTTGGTCAAGGCAGTAAGAAAATCAGAGCCTACCTCACTCCTCCTGCCATCGCGCATCCCCAAACCAAGCGGTCAGAGAACGATGTTCGTGAAAAACTGCGCGGGAGAGGCGACGACGCTGATTCCGCGGCCCGCAGGAGCCGCTGCGGCAGAGCGGCAGGTGCGAGGACGTAGGAGCTCCAACGGCACGAAGCAGCAGGAGGAGAGGAGTGGTGTGATTTCCACAGCTCGGAGTATTGGGAAGCCTCGTACTGGATCGTCATCCAAGGTTGTGCTGGCTGCAGCAGAACGGCAGGTGCGAGGAAGGAGGCATTTGAAAAGCCCTTACAGGGCCGTCATCCAAGGTGTTGCTGGCTGCTAGCTCGCGACGTCCATGGCGGCCGTAAGCACTGCTGCCAGTCGCTGCATACCCCTGCACGCAGCTGTAGAGTCGAACTTCCAAGCTGCTCATCCAGCAAGACTGGAAACAGCTGGGTTAGGAAGACTGCAGCGGGGTGAACGGGTGGAGGGCACAGAAGCAGAGCCGCAAGCAGAAGGCAGCAGTGGGGCGGTGGCTGGGTGGTTGGAGAAGTGGGACGATGGTGGGACCCTTTTTTGCACCCTGCTCGTCAGGGTGTTCAGGAGAGTGGGTTGGGAAACGGTGAGGAATGGAAGGTTGATAAGATAATCTGCTGGCGTGTGGCTTTGGCTGGGCTTTAAGTGCGGTCCTCAAGGTTGGTGGCATCACGGGTCTGGTCCGGTGCGCTTCCAAAGGGATGGCTTCGGTCCGGTTCGCTCCCTAAGGGATGGCTCTGGTCCGGTGCGCTTCCAAAGGGATGGCTCTGGTGCGGTGCGCTCCCGAAGGGATGGCTCTGGTCCGGTGCGCTCCCAAGGGATGGTTCTGGTCTGGTGCGCTCCTGATGGGATGGCTCTGGTCCTATGCGCTCCTGATGGGATGGCTCTGGTCCTATGCGCTCCTGATGGGATGGCTCTGGTCCTATGCGCTCCTGATGGGACGGCTCTGGTCCTATGCGCTCCTGATGGGATGGCTCTGGTCCTATCCGCTCCTGATGGGATGGCTCTGGTCCTATGCGCTCCTGATGGGATGGCTCTGGTCCTATGCGCTCCTGATGGGATGGCTCTGGTCCTATGCGCTCCTGATGGGATGGCTCTGGTCATATGCGCTCCTGATGGGATGGCTCTGGTCCTATGCGCTCCTGATGGGATGGCTCTGGTCCTATGCGCTCCTGATGGGATGGTTCTGGTCCTATGCGCTCCTGATGGGATGGCTCTGGTCCTATGCGCTTCTGATGGGATGGCTCTGGTCCTATGCGCTCCTGATGGGATGGCTCTGGTCCGGTACGCTTCCAATGGCTGGGATGAGCATGATGTATCTTTAACCATGCCGACTAGACACTATTGTCGCACATCTTGTGTTACCGGTAGGTTCATCAATATATCCGTTTAAGTTCTTCAGTAATGAACAAAAACAAACTACCGTATGTGGGTGTGAGAAGAATGGCAGTTATTAACTAGGTTGTTGAGCAAAAACTAACTCATTGACGCACCCTAAGCACCCACTTGGTGAGCCTGATTCCTGAACAACTGGTTACAAAACATTGACACAACACAGCACTTTCTACACCAACCCAGCTCCAATCCATGGTTGCCTACGTAAGCAATTGTTTGGCTATATACGGTACATTACACAACCTGTATTTCTCCTGTCTATCCATGCCCCTTAATCTCCACCACCAACTTATCACCTCTGAGCAGAAACAACCAGCACCAGCTGGCCTGCCCTCTCCACACGAGCCTCGCTGCTCCACCGCTCAACCACCAAAACCCCTAACGAACTGCTCATTGCTTCCTTACCTCCATCCTCCCTTTCCCTCCCTCCTATTGCCCCAACCCAGGCCGCTGTTTTGAGGCACCTCAACAATAGGCCCTAGTTTTCACCACCCAATCACCTCCAAGCAGACACAGCCAGCACCGGCTGCCCTTTCCACATGAGCCTTGCAGCACCCCCCACCGACACCACTTCAAATCTCCCATCCCTCCGTTCTGTTGTCTCTCTCATCGCAGCAAAGGTCTCACTCCCCAGCCTCACCTCCTCAAACCCTAACCTGCCCATCCGCTCCTGCCACTGCTCCAGCCTCTCGGCGCGTATCAGCCGTTGGATCCCCTCGCATCCGACGCAGTTGATGAGCTCGCGGAACAGCACCCCCTCCCAGAGGGAATGGACGGGCGAGATCAAGGCATCGGGCTTGGTAGAATGGATGGTCGAGATGAAAGCGAGCATGGATCGGAAGGTCTCGCGCACGCGGGCGAGGAAGAAGGGGCCGTTGAGGGCCGCGTCGACCTCTGCTAGCAGGACGAGGCGGGGCTCGAGAGCCTGGATCCACTGGAGGGGTTCAAAGGGGTTTGTCGGGGTTTGGAAGGAAGGGAGCGAAAGAGAAGAAGGGGCCGTTGAGGGCCGCGTCTACCTCATCACATCTCTATAGCACAGCAGTTCGCACCTTCAACACCGCATCTCTTGGGTTGTGCCTGAGAACAGAGTCATCTGGAAAGAGCAAGAGCGTCCAGAGGGTGCAAACCACCACCTCCTTCCTACCCCCTCTCCTGGTTAGCTATCACACTTCAGTCTCACCTGCACCCCTTAGTACCGCATCTCACCTTGAGCACGGCGTCTCGTGGGTTGTGTCTGAGAACAGAGTCATCTGGAAAGAGCATGAGCGTCCAGAGAGTGCAAACCACCACCTCCTCCCCCGGCTGAACCTTCACCATGCCCGGATGCAGCGACTCCAAAGGCACATCCACCATCTCAAACGTCACGGGCACCCCCAAAACTTTTGCGAGCTGCCCAAAGAACGGCTGCCCGAAGGAGGAGAGGCTGAGGGCCGAATCGAGCTGAACCGCACTGCCGTTGATGCCTGTCACGCGGATGGAGAGAGGCGGGGGGGAGTGGGGATGCTGCTGCTGCTGCTGCTGCTGCTTGTGCTGCTGCTGGTGGTGCTGCTGCTGTTCTGTGCCACCCTTCTCTGCAGCTTCCCTTTCCAGCCCTGCGAACAGCACAGCATGAGCAGCAGCAGTCACAGCAGCAGCCGACTCTGAAAGGCCACACCCGCTGCATATGCCCGCACCTACCTCCCACCCCACACTGCCACTGCCACTGCCACTGCTGCTGCTGCTGCTGCTGCCTTTGCCTTCCCCCACACATGCTACAGGTGCCACTACTGCTGCTGCTGCTGCTGCTGCTGCTGCCAGGCTCACCCGCTGCAGTGCTGGATTCAGGGCTAGCAGCGACAGTGGTGGCAGCTGCAGCAGCAGCAGCAGAGGCGGCAGCAGTAAAGGACGGAGGGGCAGTGGGAACAGCACCAGGATCAGCAGTTGCTGCAGAAGAAGCACCAGCAGCGGCGGCGGCAGCAGCAGCAGCAGCGGCAGGGAAGCCACAGGCAGCAACGATGCGGCAGAGGAGGGAGGCCCACTGAGGTGCACCCATGAAGCCAAACATCACCAGGTGAATGCGGCGTGGGGGAGGGGTGGGGGACGAGGAAGGAGGCGTGGGGGAAGAGGAAGGAGGCATGGAGGAAGGGGAGGGAGGCAAGGGGAAAAAAGAGGGAAATGCAGCTGTCTTTGTTGCTGATGCTGCTGTTGCTTCTGCTGCTGTTGCTGCTGGTGCTGTTGCTGCGCTTGAAGCTGGTAGGTCTGGGAGTGTTGGTGCGGTTGCTACTGCTACTGCTGCTGATGCTGTTATGGCTGCTGCTGCTGGTGCTAGTGGTGGTGTGTGTGTGGCAGTGGTGCACAGAGCACGAGGCACCTCGTGGAGGAGAGCAGCAAAGACGAAGTTGATTGTCAGGATGTTGGACTCGTGGGAGTGGCCCACAGCTGCCCTGACATCTGCTGCAGACTGTGGGTGGTAAAGAGCGGTGGAGAGGAATAGGGAGGTGTTTTCGGGGATTTAGTGGTGCACAGAGCACGAGGCACCTCATCGAGGAGAACAGCAAAGACGAAGTTGATGGACAGAATGTTGGACTCGTGGGAGTGGCCCACCGCCGCCATCACATCTGCAGCAGACTGTGTGGTAAAGAGCGGTACAGATAGATAGGGAAGTGATATGAGGGCGTTTAGAAGTTGATGGACAGGATGCTGGACTCATAGGAGTGCCCCACTGCCGCCATCACATCTGCTGTGCTAAGTGTGAGAGGGGAGAAAAGGGGAGTGAAAGAGGAGAGTGTTTTGAGGTGCGTGCTTAGGGAGTTGATCGACAGGATGTTGGACTCATTGGAATGACTCACTACCGCCATCGCGTCTGCTATGCTTTGCGTGTGGCGGGGGCGGACACTTATAGAGTTCCAAGTCAAGGTGAAAAGCTGGGGAGGAGAGAGGGAGGAGGAAGGGGTGCAGCGAGTGGCATGGCACATGCTGTAGGCTCTGGAGGCGAGGCGAGGATCTATTAGTGCCCGCCCTCGCCACACGCAGAGCACAGCAGACGTGATGGCAGCAGTGGGGCACTCCCACGAGTCCAACATCCTATGGATTTACTGTCCCCTCATCGCACCTCCATATCTCATTATCTATCTTTATCCCTAAAGCAGTGCCATCCGCCCTCGCCTGCAGAGCCTGCAGCATGTACCATGCCACTCGCTGCCCTGCATGCTCCCCCCCACTCACCTCTCGCCTCACACATAGACCACCAAACCAGCAGCAACCCACCGTGACTTTGTATTCGACCGGAGCTCGCCATTTCACAGCAGCAGTGCCGTCCGCCCTGGCCTCCAGAGCCTGCAGCATGTACCATGCCACTCGCTGCACTGCATCCCCCCTCTCACTCGCCTCCCCCCGCACCTTCTTCCCCCACCGCCGCGCCAGCGCCCAGTCCCCCACTGCGTGCGCCTCTGCTAGCTTCAGCACGTGCTGTCTCAGCCGCCGCTCCCTCTCTTCCTCCCTGCTGGGTTGTGAGGGGACGCCCACGCGTCGAAGGGACGAGTCTGTGAAGAGGGAGAAGTCGAATTGAAGGTTTGGGCGCAGGTGGAGAGCGGTGGTGAGGGGCGGGTGTTGAGAGGAGGGGGGCCGAGGAGAAGGTGAGAAAGTGGGGGATATGGGGGTGTGCGAAGAGAGGGCGAGGCTGGGTGGATGCTGGATGGGCTGGGAGGCTGAGGTGTCTTGAGTTGACAGACGAACATGCTGGGTCTGAAACAGGTGGAACGGGACGGAACCATGTTGCTGCTGCTGCTGCAATCGCCCCTGCAGCAGTGGTGTTGATTGCGCAAGCTGCATATTTCTGTGCATTTGCCCCTGAGGCTGCTCCTGCTGCATTGTCTGCTGCTGCCAGTGCATTAACTGTTGCTGTTGCCATTGCGTTTGCTGCTGCTGCTGCTGCTGCTGCTGCTGACGCTGCTGCATTGGCTGTTCCTGCTGCATTTGCACCTGCCGCTGCTGCTGTCTCTGTTGCGCCTCCATCGCCCCCTGCAGCTCCTTCAACCGTTCAAGCCCACTCGACAGGCTCTGCAACACACTCACCATCTCAATCGCCATTCCAATTCCAACCCCCCCTTGCACAGCCATTCCTGTTCCAACCCCCCCTTGCACAGCACCCCTAGCTGCTGCTGGTGACCCTTCCCCTCCTATCACCCCCTCTGCTTCCCCTCTCGCTTCCGCTTGTCCTGCTATAGCACCCAAACCAATGGGTGTTCTTTCAAGCAGGGTCGTCTGGACAGGTGCAAGGCCAATATCTTCTCTGCCCTTTGCCTGAACCTCGCTGTATTCCGTACCTGGGTCCCCACTTGCTGGGCCTAATTCCGAGCCTTTATTCGAGCCTGACTGCGTGGCTCGGCTGCCAGGCACGGGCCGAGCCGCCGGCCGAGGCTTGGAAGAGATTCCACGGATTAATGACGCTAGGCGAGTGGTCAGATCGCCCCTACGAATCTTGCCAGGGGGTGACGTGTCCCTGGGAAGGTTCGTAGTTCTGGAAGGAAGCTTCTCAACTATGGACGGAAGCTTCGCTGGTATTACTGTAGCAGGAAAATCAGTTTTGTACAGTGGGTCTTGTGTCCTCCCCTCCATCTCGGCTGGGAGTGATGCCTGAAGCGGAAGGTTAGGGAAAGTAGGTTTGCTTTGAGCGGCTGAGGATGGTGACGTGTCAATCAGGGTATCCATGTCAGAGGGTGACGTGTCAAGAATGGCTTCCAAGTCGCATGCATTAAGGGGGGAGTCAGCTGACGAGCCAGGAGGAATCACCAACGGGATTTCCACGTCACCTATCACCATTACACATGGATTTGCCAGGTCAGATGGTACACTTCTGACGTCACCACCTGGCTGACCTTCTTCGCTGACGGTGTTAGCTGCAATAAGAGAGCTTGTTTCGTAGTAAACTGTATCGGTGTTGCCTTCGATCCCTTCACACCCACTAAAATCTACCGCAGAAGTCGCGAAACCGCGACCGAAGTTTCCAGCCGGACTTTGGAATGAATCTCCGTCAAAACGACGGTGATTAAGCAGTGAAGCTTCCTCCATAGTTCTCCCAGGAAAATCCACTATTCACCAATAATTCGACGCTAAAAGGACTTTAGTTGGGAAAGTACTATGCGAGCGTTGTTCCCAAGAAAGTACTACTTCACTTGACAAACACCAAATCTTGATACTGCGCCGCGATAATAAGAGGAGAGACGGCGAAGCCAGCGACTCCAAGAAGCCTATCTGCTGCTCTTGCACTGCTGCATCTACCATTGTCGACCAATGCCAGCGATCATACCGTATTACTTCCTGTGCTATCGTTAAACTTCTCCACAGGTGCACCACCGTCGGTCGGTGCTGCTTCCGTTGGAATCGACAGCGTCGGTATTGCCGCCATCAGTACGAAGCAGTTACGCGAGGCTCGGCATTGCTGCCATTGGTGGTTTCGGCAGGCATCGGGGTTGCCGTGCAGTCCGCTAGCAATTTTGTAACTGATTCCCAAAACTGGCAGCAAGGACGGATGATGAACCCAAGGTGGGGATGTAGGCGAATGGTTTTGATTTGACGAACGTCGCAGTACGTTTCAGTGGGATTCCTCGTAGTACACAACGGTTCTAACGTGCACCGCTTTTCAGGGTTGCGTACTGAACAAAATTCTGCTACATGAATTGGAAACGAACGCACGCACCTTATGAGGAACAGCGAAACGAGGAAAGTCTGTAACGGGGTTTGAGAGCCCACTGTTCCAAGCCTGGAAACCACTCTTTAACGTATTCACTCGCTCTAAACCATCTTCAGTCCTTTTGTAGAATGACGGCCACCAAATGCAGACATACATCTCGGTATTGTCTTGGCAATCCGCGGTCACGCTTGTTTCTGGTGGCTGTGTGTGATCCCATACCTGCTGAGACGTTATGGCGTACGAAATCATGCGCGCGACTCCAGACTGCCAGCGGTGATCCGTTTGTGCCACTCAGCTACAAGTGCTCAGGCATCACTTTCTGGTGATCTGAACATTCCTTGCAATGTTTTCTCCAGCTCCCTTTCCTGTCTGCGCTAGTATCAGCTCTCAACAGCGAATCTCAGCCGTAGGTTCCTCATCCCACACCAGCATCAGCTGCATTTTGCAATTCCGAGCCGTAGGACTCTGCATTTCCCATCGGACGGTCGAACTGATGCCGCAAGTAGTCGCGGGTGGGATGTAGCTATGGTAGAAATAGGGTAACCCGATCTTCAGTTGAAGTAACCCGTGCGTTAAATGTTTCGAAACCGAAGCCACAATTCCTTACATGAGACCCTAGCTCTAGCGTGGCGTGTGAGAGGAAGCAGCAGAGATGTGGAAGACAGCGGGCGAGGAACAGAGGAAGCGAGAGATGGGCCATGCCGATCCAGCCATCAGTGCGCTACTGAATTGCGGGGAAGAACCTGTCAATCCGAGAGATGCTTGGATCATAAGGGGAAAAGGGTGTACGCAGTCTACGCAGTGTACGCGTGAGGGACAGCACATGAGCGGGAGACAGCGTAGATGTCCAAGGCAACTCCAAGGTCGGAGAGGACAACTCCAAGGTCGCAGGGGACAACTCCAAGGTCGCAGGGGACAACTCCAAGGTCGCAGGGGACAACTCCAAGGTCGCAGGGGACAACTCCAAGGTCGCAGGGGACAACTCCAAGGTCGCAGGGAACAACTCCAAGGTCGCAGGGGACAACTCCAAGGTCGCAGGGGACTGCTCCCCTGTAGCCTCATGCTCCTCGTCCTAGCAGTGAGTTCTTCTGACTGTCAGTCCTAATCTCTTTCCCCTCCGTTTCTCTCAACCCTTCCCCACTTCCCTGCCTCCTCATGTCCCCGCTCCTCCCTCACCCTCCAGTCTTCCTGGCCTCCTCTCGTGCCCTCCTCCCCTCTCGCCCCTTTCCTCGAAGTGTCCGACTCCCTCTGTGGCGCCTGGGCTCCCTCCTACTCCGCCCTGCACGCCCATATTTGCCACACTGCTCGGGCTAATGCCATCCACAAACGGCAGGGCGGACGCCTGAAGTCCTTCCCTTTTTCCAAATCTTTCCCCTCGGTTTTGCCCAACCGTTTTCTCCCCTGCAATCTCCCCTCTCCCCTCATCTCCCCTCACCTCCCCTCGCGCCCCCCCTCCCCGCTCGCCCCCTTCCTCGATGTGTCTTTCTCCGACTCCCTCTGTGGCGCCTGGGCTCCCTCCTACTCCGCGTTTGGCACGCTCAAGCCCTCCTCTATTTCCTCTCCACTCTTCTCAACCATACCCCACTCCTCCGCCTCCTCCCTTCCTTTCCCCCCCAGTCTTCCTGGGCCCCTCTCTCGTCCTCTTCCTCGCTCGACCCCCTCCTGGATGTTTCCTTCTCCGACTCCCTCTGTGGCGCCTGGGCTCCCTCCTATTCCCTGCTTTCTTTCCCCTCCTCCTCCCCCCCCCCCCCCCCCCCCCCCCTTCAACAGCACCAGTCAGCCCCACTCGTGTCCTCTTCCCCACTCGCCCCCTTCCTGGATGTTTCCTTCTCCGACTCCCTCTGTGGCGCCTGGGCTCCCGCCTACTCCACTCTGAACGCCCGCATGCGCCAGGCTGCTAGGGCCAATGCCCCTGCGCTCGCACAAACCGCCAAGGGGCGCATCCAAGGGTCCTTCCCTCGTTCCCTAACTTCCCCCTCGGTTGGCTCAACCGGTGACTTTTGAGTCGACTCAAAAGTCCGCCAGGCTGCTAGGGCCAATGCCCCTGCGCTCGCTCAAACCGCCAAGGGGCGCATCCAAGGGTCCTTCCCTCTTTCCCTAACTTCCCCCTCGGTTGGCTCAACCCCCTGTTTTCCCCTTTCTTCTCCCCTTCCCCCGATCCCCCTCCAGCTGCAGTCAGCCCCACTCGCGTCCTCCTCCCCTCTCGCCCCCTTCCTGGATGTTTCCTTCTCCGACTCCCTCTGTGGCGCCTGGGCTCCCTCCTATTCCGCTCTGCACACCCGCATTCGCCAGGCTGCTAGGGCCAATGCCCCTGCACTCGCACAAACCGCTGCTGCTGCACACGCTGCTGCCACTGCCGCTGCTGAAGCAGCACGGGAAGCAGTGCTGCAATCAGCACCACCAGCACCAGCACCTGTATCAGCAGCAGCAGCCGCAGCAGCAGCAGCAGCAGCAGCACCCTCCCCAACCACTCCACACCTCTCACCACCCCCTCCCCCTCCGCCTCCCCCATCCCCTCCTCCCCCAGTCCTGTACCCGAACCCACCTCTCGACCCATCAATCCGTTTCCTCACATACGAGTGGCCAGACGAGGCAGGAGGGTTAGGGGATTTCCTCACAGGCCTCGCCACTGCCTTTGCCTGTGCTCTGCTCTCCCGCCGAGCCTTCCTGGTCCGGCACCCGTACCTCCCGCTGGCCTTTGCGCCGAACCTGGTGGACTGGTCGTGGACCCCGGACGTACCTGTGGAGCCGGCTCGGAAGCTAGCTTTGGAAGATGGGAAACTGGGTGGGAGCAGAGGAGAGGTAGGGGGAGATGGAGCGGGAGAGGGAGGGGGAGAGGGAGCGGGAGAGGGAGGGGGAGAGGGAGGGAGTGTGGGGGAAGAGGGGAGGGGAGGAGGGGAGGTGGAGGTGCAGGAGGGGGAGGTGGTGGTGGTTGATTTCAGGAACCGGTTTGTGGAGCCCGAGGAGGTGTTTGGGATCATGGATAAGGCGATGAATGTGAGGGTGACGTGGAATAGAGGCCTGCTCACGTACCTCCTCGTGCAGGTCAGTGCTGGTCACTGCAGGTCAGTGTCAGTGTACGGTTGATGCATTTCATATATATCGCCCGAGGAGGTGTTTGGGATCATGGATAAGGCGATGAATATGCGCGTGACGTGGAATAGAGGCCTGCTGACTTACCTCCTCGTGCAGGTCAGTGCTGGTCTCGCTCCTTCCTCTCGTTGCTGGTAGTTGGATTGGAAGTGCGAGAGTGTGGAGATGAGGTGCAAGAGGGAGGTGCAAGAGGGTTAGTGGGAGGTGCAAGAACAGGGGGAGGTGAGGTGCAGGAGGGGGAGGTGGTGGTGGTTGATTTCAGGAACCGGTTTGTGGAGCCCGAGGAGGTGTTTGGGATCATGGATAAGGCGATGAATGTGAGGGTGACGTGGAATAGGGGGCTGCTCACCTACCTCCTCGTGCAGGTTAGTGTCACTCGTACAGGCCAGTGTCTGGTTGAGGCCTCACATAACCCGAGGAGGTGTTTGGGATCATGGATAAGGCGATGAATGTGAGGGTGACATGGAATAGGGGGCTGCTCATGTACCTCCTCGTGCAGGTCAGTGTCACTCGTGCAGGTCAGTGTCACTGGAGCAGGTCAGTGTCACTGGTTTCTTCTTCTTCTCCCCGCTTCCTCTCATCTCATCCGCTCCTCTCCTGCATGTTTTTTTCTCTCTCTGTCTTTTTTGTCTCTCATAAATTGCATCGATTACTCTGCATTTCTAGTGCACGTTGCTGCTCCCAGCTGATCCCCAAGTCCCCTACCCCATCCTCCCTGTCCCTTCTGTCCTGCCGTCACTGCTGCAGGGCAGGCAGTGGAAACGAGTTTTGAGGCGCCTATAAAAAAGATTATTCGCACATCCCCCAACCCCATCCTTCCTGTCCCTTCTGTCCTGCCGTCACCGTTGCAGGCAGTGGAAACGAATTTTGAGACGCCTAAAAAAAAACTTATTTGCACGTCCCCCAACCCCATCCTTCCTGTCCCCTCTGTCCTGCCGTCTCTTGCTGCTGCAGGCAATGAAAAAGAAGTGGCGGACACTCTAAAGGACATGGGCATGCGGCCTCCCTTTCATCTTCCTAACTGCTCTCGTCGCCCCTTTCTCCTCCCTGCCTCTGCTGCCCCTGCCTCTGCTGCCCCTGCCTCTGCTGCCCCTGCCTCTGCTGCCCCTGCCTCTGCTGCCCCTGCCTCTGCTGCCCCTGCCTCTGCTGCCCCTGCCTCTGCTGCCCATGCCTCTGCTGCCCCTGCCTCTGCTGCCCCTGCCTCTGCTGCCCCTGCCTCTGCTGCCCCTGCCTCTGCTGCCCCTGCCTCTGCTGCCCCTGCCTCTGCTGCCCCTGCCTCTGCTGCCCCTGCCTCTGCTGCCCATGCCTCTGCTGCCCCTGCCTCTGCTGCCCCTGCCTCTGCTGCCCCTGCCTCTGCTGCCCCTGCCTCTGCTGCCCCTGCCTCTGCTGCCCCTGCCTCTGCTGCCCCTGCCTCTGCTGCCCCTGCCTCTGCTGCCCCTGCCTCTGCTGCCCCTGCCTCTGCTGCCCCTGCCTCTGCTGCCCCTGCCTCTGCTGACCCTGCCTCTGCTGCCCCTGCCTCTGCTGCCTCTGTCTCTGCTGCTGTGCTGCAGGCATTTGAGAAGAAGTGGGCAGACAGTCTAAAGGACATGGGCATGCGGTGCGGCCTCCCTTTGAGTGGCGTAGGTGTGATGTTTCTAGTTGTTCTCCTTTTCCAGTCTTCCCCCTGCCTGTGCCGCCGCTGCTGCTGCTACAGGCAGTGGAGAAGAAGTGGGCGGACAGTCTAAAGGACATGGGCATGCGGCCTCCTTTTCATTTTCCTAACCGTTCTCTTCACCCGTTTCTCCTCCCTGCCTCTGCTTCCCCTGCCTCTGCTGCCCCTGCCTCTGCTGCTACAGGCAGTGGAGAGGAGGTGGGCGGGCAGTCTAAAGGACATGGGCATGCGGCCTCCCTTTGCCTTCGGCTGCATCCTGCGCTTCCTTCTCAAGTAAGTCGAGCAGGTAAATGCTTAATTTCATGTGACTTCTGAGGCGACTCAACAGGCGATGCCTGCTCAAGTGAGTTTGGCTGGTACATGAGCAATACAAAGTATTGGCAGGTTCATCTTGCGCAAATATGGTAAGTAGTGCGGAATTGTCTTTCCAGGGTGTAGTTCTTTCAGCCAGTCCCCCTCGCCCTTTCCCTTCCTCCTCCCACGCCCCCTTCACTTGTGTCTCCCCCTCTCCCATCCTCTCCAAATTCACTCCCCCATCCTCTCCTATTTCACACCTCCACTTCTCTACTCCGCCCCTCCCTTGTGCCTATCTCTCTGCAAGACTACAGGTCCCAACCCGAGGTCATTGCACAAGTGACATTGATCTAATCTTTCCTTCTTCCAGTTCTTCCTCCCCTTCCCTTCCTCACCCCAGGCCGCAACCAGAGGTCATCTCTCGAGTGCAAGCCATCTACCACCACCTCCTCTCCCAACCCCTTACACTATTTCTCCCTCGTTTCTCATCTCATCTCCTCTGCCCTCTGCCCCTCCCACATGCCCCCTTCTTCCCCCCTCTCTTCCCCACTCCAGGCCCCAGCTAGAGGTCATTTATTGAGTCCAAGCCATCTACCACCACCTCCTCTTCCCACCCCTTACCTTTTTACCATTTTTTCTTCCCTCTCCTCTACCCATCTGCCCCTCCCTCCCCCCTCTGCCCACCACCCCAGGCCCCAGCCAGAGGTCGTCTCTCGAGTGCAAGCCATCTACCACCACCTCCTCTCGCCGCTTCCCTCCTCCCCTCCTCTCCCACACTCACCCTTCCGCCCATCCCACCCGCTCCCCTCCTTCGGCCCTTCGAACCGAGGGGTGGTGGTGGTGGGGGTGCACATAAGAGCGGGGGACACAATGGTATGGGAGGGCGAGTGGGGGTTTGGCGACCCTAAGGCCTTAAACACAACACAGATGGATGTGCTGCTGTCATGGGCTGACCAATACATATCATGTGCCAAGGTGGGTTCAGGGAATGGGCATGGGCGTGGGCTAAGGTGGAAGGCGAGGTGGTGGTGGGGGTGCACATAAGAGCGGGGGACACGATGGTGTGGGAGGGCGAGTGGGGGTTCGGAGATCCCAAGGCTCTCATCGCGACTCAGATGGATGTGCTGCTGTCGTGGGCTGACCAGTACATATCATGTGCCAAGGTGAGCGTGGGCCAAGGTGAGGGGGAAGCAAGCAGGGGTGGTGGTGGTGGGGGTGCTAAGAAGGGTGGGGGAGCGATGGTGTGGGAGGGAGAATGGGGGTTTGGAGATCCCAAGGCTGATGGATGTTTTGCTGTCATGGGCTGAACTGAAGAGCACATTTCATGTGGAAAGAAAAACAAACAAACGCCGAAAGAGTAGCAAACAAACAAACAAAAAACGAGCAGCTAAATGGAACAAAACAACAGTGGATGTCTGATACATGCATCATAGCATCCCCCCTCCATTTTTACTTCGCAAAACCCAGAACCAATCGGCTTCACACCAGCCCTGTCCTCCAACCTCTCCCCCCTCCTCCCTCCCCTCTGCCACACCAACTGTGCAGGCATTGGAGGAGTGGTGGGTGCCCTCGCCGCCCTATGAAGTGCGCTGGCTTGTTGTCACCAACTCCCTGCCACTCAAAACCGCCCTCTGGCTCAAGTACCCCCACAGGGTATGCTCTCTTCCTCCTCCCATCTCGTCATTTCCCACAAAATCTAAAACTCTTTAATTTCAAAAAGAAATTCTCAAGTGCGTGACCTGACTCTCCATCTGCCCTCATAAAGCATCCTCTGGCTCAAAGGCATGCACTCCCCTGCCCTCTCCGCTTTCACACTCGCATTCCACACTCACACCACTTTCTCACTCTATGCTCTCACTTCCCACACTCACTCCACACCCTCCCTCCCCACTCACTGCCCACTCTCACCTCCCACTCCCACCCTTCTCACTGCTTGACCTCTCACTCGTCTCACCAGTTACCATCTGCCCCGTTATTGCCAGCTTCGTTTGTGGTGTAGGTAGTGGTGTCAGACATTGTCCCTCGCCACGTCAACACCCAAACACCGCTCCCAACACCTACCACACATCGTTTTTGAGAATTTTATAGAACAACTAGTAAAAACCTCCTTGCCTCTCGCTGCCCCTTCGTGCTTCTCCTCCCTCTCTCTTTTGTGCCACAGGTGGTGGTATCAGACATAGTTCCTCGCTACGTCAACACCTTGACATCGCCCCAAGGAATTTGCCACTCGCTGACACCCTGGCTCTGCTTGCCTCTCCTTCCTTCCCCTCTCTTGTTTGCCACAGGTAGTGGTATCAGACATTGTTCCTCGCCACGTCAACACCCTAACATCAGCCGAAGACCCCACACACACTGACACACACGCTCCTTCATCGCAGGATGTTTCGTCTGCTCACTTCACTCCGGAAGAAGGGGCTTCCACATACATTGACATTGTAACTGAATGGTTGCTTCTCGCGTCGACTGATGCGCTTATTTTGACCAAGTCGGGATTTTCGCATACGGCGGCATTTTTTTCGCATCGTCTGGCGGCTGTGTATGTTCCCGAGGAATGTGATCCCGAGGCTTTTGTTCCGACACGTAGAATAGGAAGAATATGGAGCGGGATATGATTATCTGCAATGTATCTCATTGTGATTACCGTAATTAATCTACCCCACAGCAACGGGGCCTGTTATTACATCCGAACAATTCATGCATTCAAAGGTTTGGCACCTTCTTTTTAGCAGGACAGCCTGTCGCGGGTACAAGCGACAGTCCCCTCAACCATTTGAAATTCCCTCGAAACGCGCCTGCACACTTCTCTAGTTGCCGCACCCGACTTGTCGCGTTGAAACTATCTACCTAGACTGCTCGTTGCGATTCGCTCACCTCCTGCTGTAATTACGCCTCCAGTCGATCGCGCATTATGCTCTTGCGCGCGCGGCTCTTATCGCGTACAGGTATAAGCTACGCGGGCGCCTCGCAGCGTCGAGTTCTGCCGATGATCGGGACTGCCTCGAGCAATCTCAGCCGTCCATTCTCGTCCACCCGCGTTACAAGCCGTGTCAACCTCAAGGCCAACATTGTCACGAGAATATCCCCGACAAGAGAGTGCTTCGTTGTAGATGCGTCCACGCGACGCATAAAGCCTCTACAGTCTGCTGGCAGTGGGTTTTGTACTTATCAACGCCGCACGTCCGCAGCTGGCCACGTCATCGGATCCACGTCATCCGGGTCAAGCGGCAGCAGAAATATGGGGTTTGCCGGCTCAGCGCAGCCGATGCTGACTCAGCAGGCTGGAACCGCTTCGGATGAGGCTTCAAGGCCGGACCGGGGTTTAAGAGGGGTTGAAGGGTTGGGAGAATCAACGGCTGTAGATTCAGGGGGAAGAGAGGGTTTAAGAGAAATGGAAGGTCCAGATGTACCGAATGGAATGAGAGATTCAACGCGGGTGAGAGAGCCTGTGGGGGGGATAAGCGCTGGCGGAACTCCCGAAATGGGCGCAACCCCCTCGACAGGCGCTTCTCCCGCAGTGAGCGCGCGCAGGCGGCATTTGGAGCGGGTGCTGCGCGCCGAGCTGCCGTGGATGGCGGGCGCGCTTGACCCCCTGGTAGTGCGGATCATGCACGAGGTGGTGGGGATAGAGGAGAAAATGAGAGAGGGGGAGGGCGTGAGGGAGGGAGTGGGGGATGGAGTGAGGGAGGAGGAGGAGCGAGTGGAAGGGAGAGGAGATGTAAAGCTGAAGGGGGAAGAAGGGCGAGAGGAGGAGGGGAGTGAAAGGGAGAGTGGGAGGGAGAGGAGGGGAGGCGAGCTGGAAGAGAGAGGAGGGAAGGGGTTTACGGAAGAGGTGGAAGGGGACGATTTGGAGGATGAGGAGGATGAGGATGATGGGTACCTGGACGAGGTACAGTAATGTACGATTGAAAACAGTATGGTAGTGTACGGTCAAGCATGGTCTTCTCCAAATCTATTCTCAATTTTTATCTCCTCATCCAGTCCCCAAACCCGCACACCCACCCTTTTCTCCCCTCTGACCTTTCTCTTCCTTCTTCATGGCATTTCTTCATTTTCCCACCTGTGCCCACCACAAAATGAGTTTTTTTCTTACTTTTAGAGGGTTTTTTTCATTTGTCCACCCTGGTAGCTGATTCACGTCACTCCAGTTGAAATGAAAACTCTCTTTGCACACAAATTCTCAAACACTCTCAAGCACTCTCAAGCAATCCAGCTACCTACAAACTGCATTCGAACCGCTGCCAAGCGATCGGTTGTTAGATTACGAAGTTTGAGAGATTTCAACGCGCGTGTCTCACAGAAATCGGGTAGTACCCGCCTTCCAGACAGGGAGGTGCTGGCTTAGCTGAAGCGACCAAACGGGTAGTGGGGCATTGGGGTCCTGCGACATCATCTTACTGTAGGAAAAGCCGTGGCATTGTCAGTACCAAGCGAACCGCCGCCGACCTCGTGGCCCGCTGGCTTTCGGGCTGGGCAGGATATGGACACACGCATGGCGTACCCGCTAGAGGAAGGGGGTGTTTCTCATTCTCGCACCACGCATTCCCCCCATTCCCCTCTCCACGTGCTCTGCACCCTCCACGCTCCCCCCATCAGAGCCCAGGAGCACAAGCACTGGAATCGTGGTTCCGGGTGGCCTACCTGAGGGAGAGAGGAAGCGGGCGGCTCTCACCTCAGAGAGGTGTGGTCCCGAGTGGCGTACCCCAGAGAGGAGAGGGCTTCCCACCTCTCATCAACCCATCGCCCACTCCATCTCCATCCTCCCCATCTGTTTCAGAGCCCAGGAGCGGAGGCCATAGAGGCATGGTTCCGTGTGGCCTACTTGAGTCGAGAGAGGAAGAGGACGGATGGGGAGGGCTGTTTGCGCGCCTTTGCTGCTCGGCAGATGGCAGTGAAGCTCATCACAGCGTATAGAGGGGCGTGCAGAGAGGTGAGCGTGGGTGAGGGGTGGTGCGGTGTGGTGAGTAAACGCAGCCCATGGCGTGGGGAGGATTGTTTGCATGCCTTTGCTGCTCGCCAGATGGTGGTGAAGCTCATCACAGCGTACAGAGGGGCGTGCAGGGAGGTGCATGGGTGTGCTGTGTGCTGGTGGTGGTGGTGTGGTGTGGTGTGGTGTGGTGTGGTGTGGTGTGGTGTGGTGTGGTGTGGTGTGGTGTGGTGTGGTGTGGTGTGGTGTGATGTGGTGTGGTGTGATGTGGTACGGTGTGGTGTGGTGTGGTGTTACAGTGCATGCAGTCTCGTGTGTGGACGGGGAAGGCTGTCTGCTCTGGGCTGCATGCCTTTTTGCTGCTCGGCAGATGGCGGTGAAACTCATCAGTAATTACAGAGGGGCGTGCAGAGAGGCGAGTGGGTGTGCTGTGTGGTGTGGGTGGGTTCGTCACGGTCATGCGTGCCGTCTCACACAGACGGTCATGTGTGGTGTGTGAATGTTACAGTGCCCTCCCCTGTCTGCATGCCTCCCTGCCAAAAGTGCTGTACCAAGGGCGACGGCACTGCACATGCCACAAGGAGGATATTTTTGAGAATTCTCAAAAGTTTTTTTTTTAAAGGAATTCTCAAAAACACCCTGCCTGCAGCACCAAGGGCGAGGGCACTGAACGTGCCACAAGGAGTCACCAAACCCCTCCCCAGGTTTCAACCCACAAGCTGTCTTTTTCAGGCCCTAATCCATGCTGGCAGTGCTGGTTACCACGGCGGACTGCGCATGCAATGAGGTGTCATCCATCCCAACCGCTTCCAACCCATGAAGTGTCTCTCAGACTGCATCCCTCCGTTACCTCCTCCCTGTTGAAAAATCCTTAAAAGTATTTCCCAAAATACCACCCTTCCTGCCAGCATCGCTGACTGTTCCCAACCTGACTGCCCACACCTTGATGCCCAACCCATCCCTGCTGAGACGATGTTTGAGGCGCCTCTAAATTGTTGTTGCCCAGCTCAGCCCTTCTGAGACGATTTGACTTTTGAGTCAAAAGTCAACTCAAAAGTAAACTCAAAAGTCAACTCAGCCCTGCAGAGACGATTTCTTAAGCGCCTCAAAATTGTTGTTGCCCAACCCAGAGCCCTTCTGAGCCCTCTCTCCCTGCTCGCACACACTCTGTGTCTCAACCGTCCGACCCACCTACCCCCCATCCCACCTCATGGGTTGTGTTGCGCCCCCCCTGCCAGCAGTGCTGCTTACCACGAGCAGATTGCACGCACGTGTGGCGAGGTGTCACCCAATCCAACCTCTCCCCCAGCTACCAAACCAGACTCTCACCCCCTCCCTTGAACCTCTCCCCCTTCCCCCCGGATTCCTCTCCCCTGCTGACAGTGCTGGTTATCACAAGCAGACTGCACGTGTAACGAGGTGTCGCATTGCCCAACCCCTCCCCAAAGGCCCAACCCAACTGGATTGCTCCTGCCATCCCCCACCCCTTTTCCCACTCCTCCCACCCCTCTCCCGCCCCCCCTCAACCACCCTTGTGGGCAGTGCTGGTTACCACGAGGAGATTGCACGTGCGATGAGGTGTCACCCAACCCCTTCCAACCCCATGATGTGTCTTCCAGACCGCATCCCACCAATACCTCCTCCCCATTTGAATCAACCTGCTCCTTGCAGTGCTGGTTACCACGAGGAGATTGCACGTGCGATGAGGTCTCGCCCAACCCATCCCTACTAAGCAACATAGTCATCTGGCTGTACATGCACCCCAAGGTGAATAAAATCTCCCTGTACTCGTTATAAGCGTGTGCAAGGCTCCTTATATCGTTGCTAAGCAACGTGGTTATCTGGCTCTACATGGCCCCCCCCTGTACTCGCTACAAGGAGATCAGAGGCTCGAAGTGAGTCCTCCTGTAATCGTTGTTATCAGGGAGGAGGAGAGAAAGTGTCAACGCCCCCAAACCCCCCTCAGTATCCCTCTTGCATTTCTCACTCACCTTTTCTCGCGCCTTCAGGGCTTTTTCTGTATCATCAACAGGGCAAAGCTGCTGTGGCAGGTAGTGGCTAAAGAGGGTATATTGACTCACAGTCTATGCTTGGCTTGCCCCCTCTATTCTCACCCCTCGCATTCCTTGTCCCCCCACCTTCACCCGTGCAGGATTTTTTCCGGCGCAACAACACGCGCAAGCTGCCGTGGCAGGTGGCGGGGGGTGAGCACAACACTGTTTCCTCTGAGTTCTCTGCCTTCGTCAACCACTCCTCCATGGTGTCTCCATTCGCTTTGCTTGCTGCCCCCACCCTCATGCCTGCAGGACTTTCTGCGGCGCAACAACACGGGCAAGCTGCTGTGGCGGGTGGGGAGGGGTAAGCACTCCGCTATCCCTCAATGCGCATATTTGTCTCCCTTCCCCACCCCACTTTTCTCTCCTCGTCCCACCTGCAGGACTTTCTGCGGTGCAACAACACGGGCAAGCTGCTGTGGCAGGTGCTGGGTGCGCCACACCCCTCTGTATCCCATACCACCGCACTACGTCTTCCTTTCTCCTCACCCACCCCACCCCTCCTCCTATGCTCCCAGAAATTTTTGCGGCGCAACAACACGGGCACTTGCTGTGGTTTGAGACGTCTCAGAACACTTGCTGTAGCAGGTGCAAGGGGTCAGCACTCCCTACCTTTTCCCTGTCCGTGTCTCCCATTCTTCCCTGTGCGCCCCCATCCTCGTTCCTGCAGGACTTTCTGCGGCGCAACAACACGGGAAAGCTGCTGTGGCAGGTGCTGGGGGGAGAGAGTGCGCGGCTGTGTGTGTTTGGCATCAATGCCCACGAGGAGAGAATGTGGGATGAGCTGAAGCGAGCAGGTGAGTGTGACGGGTGCTCTGTGTGTGTGTGAGAGAGGAATGTGCATTTGTAAGGAAGTGTTTGGTCGTGGAGCGGTGGTGTTGTAGCTTCTCACTCACCAGCCTGGGCTCTGTACAGTACCCTGTCGACTTTCCTCCCTCACCAATACCTTTCTCTAACCACCATTTCTCCTCCATTTCTCCCTCGCACCAGGTCCTCACTCCGTGTGGTGTGTGTACCCTGCCTCCTCTCCTCCCCCTGATACCGTGCCATCCATGCACATACCCTCCTCCTTCTCCTCCTCCTCCTCGTCCTCCCCAGCCTGTAAGAAGCAGAGACAAACTGAGTCTCACCAAAGCACCACCGCTGCTGCTGATGGCTCTAGTAGTGCCGCAGCTGATTTGGGGGCAGCAGCAGCAGAGGCAGAGGCAGCAGCAGCAGCAGGAGCAGCAGGAAGAGCAGGAGCAGGGTCAGCAGCAGATGCATCAGGGGAGGTGGCAGGTAACGGGGGTGCGGCATTGGCAGCAGCGGCAGGAGGAGCAGCGGAAGAGGCAGCGGGGTCAGCACCAGATGCAGCAGGGGAGGCAGCAGGCAAGGGGGATGCGGCAATGGCAGCAGCGGCAGAGGCAGAGGCAGCGCCTTCATCGCTTCACTTCATTCTCATCGACGGCACGTGGAGCAACTCCAAGGCCATGATAGCAAGACTCAAGGTGCGTGGCATGTGTAGCGACCGACACTGCACCACATGCATCATCATCACCATCTGAGTTGTCACCTCATCGCTTCACTTCATTCTCATCGACGGCACATGAAGCAACTCCAAGGACATGACTGCCAGACTCAAGGTGCGTGGCGTGAGCTTTGCACTGCATGCATCATCCCCGTCCGCGTCGCCACTTCTTTCCCACCCCTTCACCTCATTCTCATCGACGGCACGCGGAGCAACTCCAAGGCCATGATAGCAAAACTCAAGGTGCGTGGCATGTGTAGCGACCGACACTGCACCGCATGCATCATCATCACCATCTGAGTTGTCACCTCATCGCTTCACTTCATTCTGATTGACGGCACATGGAGCAACTCCAAGGCCATGACTGCCAGACTCAAGGTGCGTGACGCGTGTAGTGACTGACACTGCACCACATACATCATCACTGCCTGAGTCACCACCACTTCACCTCATTCATTCTCATCGACGGCACGCGGAGCAACTCCAAGGCCATGACTGCACGGCTCAAGGTGCGTGGCGTGTGTGACAACCGGCACTGCACCGCATGGACACTCGCGTGCATCATCACCAGCAGCTGTGTTGTCGCCACTTCATTCTCATTGACGGCACCTGAAGCAACTCCAAGGCCATGACTTCCAGACTGAAGGTGAGGAGCGTGTGTGGGAGAGGGAGGGAAAGGGGGGTGAGGGGGGTTGATCGATGCCACTCTTCACTTCATTCTGATTGACGGCACCTGGAGCAACTCCAAGGCCATGACTGCCACACTCAAGGTGCGTGGCATGTCAGGCGATCGACACTGCAGTGCATGCATGCATCATCACCATCTGAGTTTGTCTTCTCACCACTTCACTTGTAGCAAGGGTGTTTTTGAGACGTTTCAAAACCGCCCTCGCTACACGTGGCTATTCTTTATCTGGTTCCTCTAGATTTCTGTTAGCGTGGAAACTACCTCACTGCAGTGCATGCATGCATCATCACCATCTGAGTTTGTCACCTCGCCGCTTCGCTTCTTTCTCATTGACGGCACCTGGAGCAACTCCAAGGCCATCACAGCACGGCTTAAGGTGCGTGAGCTCTATTCCTTGCCAGCATGCGTGGCAACTAGCACCACAACACATGCATCGTCGCCTCATCCTTGCCTTCTCCTCTTTGCGTCATTTTTTATATCAGGTAGCCTGCTCTCGTATAGTATCACATGCAGCCTTTTATTTCAATGCTTACGGCTTTCCTTACTTTCCGGAAAGCTCTGAAGCTCTCGCATCCCGCATTGCCTACTTTGTTCTCTGAGCAGGAAGCAGCACAGAGAGCATGGGATGGGAGGGACTTGCCTTTCCTGTCCCTGCAACCGCCGCAGCCATCGGTCATGCACGGTCTCAGGTGATGCTCGCTTGCCTTCAGGTGATGCATGCTTGCCTTCAGGTGATGCTCGCTTGCCTTCAGGTGATGCATGCTTGCCTTCAGGTGATGCTCGCTTGCCTTCAGGTGATGCATGCTTGCCTTCAGGTGATGCTCGCTTGCCTTCAGGTGATGCATGCTTGCCTTCAGGTGATGCTCGCTTGCCTTCAGGTGATGCTCACTTGCCTTCAGGTGATGCATGTTTGCCTTCAGGTGATGCATGCTTGCCTTCAGGTGATGCTCGCTTGCCTTCAGGTGATGCATGTTTGCCTTCAGGTGATGCTCGCTTGCCTTCAGGTGATGCATGTTTGCCTTCAGGTGATGCTCGCTTGCCTTCAGGTGATGCATGTTTGCCTTCAGGTGATGCATGTTTGCCTTCAGATGATGCATGTTTGCCTTCAGGTGATGCATGTTTGCCTTCAGATGATGCCTTTTTGCCTTCAGGTGATTCCCGCTTGTCTTTTTGTCCAGCTTCATTCACCTCACACCATCTCACACGCTCCCTATTCCGATCATCTGCATGTTTCTGTATTCAGCACCAATCCTCCTTCTGGTAAATTTGGCCGTACTATATGCATGTATGGATCGGTTGAAATACGTGCTGATTTGTCTTAGTTTAACACCTGGCGTCATCGCATTTCCGTGAATTACATATCAGGCCTCAACAAGCAGAAGACAAGACGTGCACAGCAGCAGCAGCTGAGTGTGAAGGGTGCTGAGTTTTGTCACTGAAATTGGCCTTTTATTACCCACCACATTACCCTGTCTCCTTGCATCACATATCAGTCCTCAACCAGCAGAAGACAAGACGTGCACTGCAGCAGCAGCTGAGTGTGATGGGTGCTGGAGAGTTGTCACTGAAATTAGCCTTTCCTTGCTCACCCATCACCCTGTCTCCTTGAATCGCATAACAGGCCTCAGCCAGCAGAAGACAAGACGTGCACTGCAGCAGCGGCATCGAGCCTTTTGCGCGAGCTCGGCGAGAGGGAGGAGATGGATAAGGAGCAATTGTCGAAAGCAGCAGACGCCATTGACAATGCATTGCTGTGTCTGCTTGACGCTCTCACGGACCGAAGGAGGAGGTCCGGGAGGCCCGGTCTTAGGCTCGGCTTGGGCCGAAATGCAAGGCCATTCTAGAAGATAGGTAGTAGATGGAAGGAGCAGGCTGCAGTTAGTTTGTACAGTGAATCATATTTTCTTCTAGTAGATAGCATGCTCACTTGCCATGAATATCACATCTCAATCTGTGAAACTGAGCGTATGACGCGTACATACAGAAGTCTTGCTGAAATCCGACTCAGGTAACCACAACCGTTCTAACCCCAAGGTTGACCGTTGCGGAAGGCGAAATTATCTCGCGGAGATACGCGAAATGGGTTGCTCTTTTCGGCAAAGCACAATCCCCAGGCTCTTGCTCTTCCATCACCCCATTTTCCTTCAGTGTGACAGTCCCGAGACTGCCTAGAATCCCGCTGTCAATGTTTCGCGGTGAAATCAATCTGGAATCAACTTGGTTCTAGATTCTAGCTCATTACACCGCGTGCGCGACAGGCCAGATTCGCCGCAAATGGCGCTCTGCCATCCATTCGACCGTTGCGCAACGACGCAGCATCTCATCGCTTTCACCCCGCGATCTCTATCCGCGCGCTCGTCGCATATCTCCACAAATCTCCGCGGTTTCCCATGCCGTCCCAAACAGCAAAGAGCCTTCGAGATTCGCCACTCACGTGTACTTTCAGCTTCGATAAGAGCAAACTCGTTACCATCATCCAGCCACTCCACAACATCGGAACCTTCCTCGCTCCTACCCACCGCGCATCATTCCCCCTCCCCGCTTCCCCCCGCGCCGCTTCCCTGCCCCTGCGCCATCTGCTCCCGCCGCGCGCTCATCTCCGCCTCTCTTCTCCTCTCCGCCTCCGCGCTCCCCGAAAACGCAGCCGACTCCGCCGCTTCCGCCGCGGCGGCTTCAGCGCAGACGGCGGAGGCGGCGCAAGCGGCGCTGGCGGCGGTGCGCGGCTGGAAATGGCGGTGGCAGGAGGAGCTATTCGCATGGATGATGGCGAACGGTATGAAGGAGTACGAAGAGAGTGTAGAGGGGTACAAGCTGTCTCTATTCGAGCCGCTCAGATCGGAAATCGGTAGAGTAGCAGCAGGAGGGCAGGGTGGTGAAACGGCTGGTGGAGGGACGGTAGAAGCTGGAAACGATGCGGTTTTTAGATTGGTGGAGATCGGTGTAGGGGCTGGCCCCAACTTCCGCTTCTACACCGAGAACTCGTTACAGACACAATCCGCGCCAGGTTTTGAGGTTGTAGGTGTAGATCCGAACCCGTCGATGCAGCCATATGCCGAGGCGTCAGCAGCGGCAGCAGGGTTGGCGGGAAACCAATTCCGATTCGTTCAAGGCGTGGGCGAAGCGCTCCCATTGGACGACGGCTGTGCTGACGTGGTAGTGTGCTCGCTGGTGCTGTGTTCGGTCGCTGACGTCAGGCAGTGCGTCAGCGAGATAAAGAGGATTCTCAAGCCTGGAGGGAGGTAAGGCGCCTTTTCTTCTCCTCTCTTTCCTCTTCCTCTGCTTCCTTTTCTTCTGCCACGCTCTTCCGTTATTCCCCCTCTCCCTCCTCTCCGCTTCTCCCTCTCCGCCCCTCTTTCCCCTCTTTTCTTCTCTCCCCACCCCCTCTCTCTTCTTTCCTTCCTCTTCCCTATTGTCCCCCGTCCCTCCCACCCAGCTATTACTTCCTGGAGCACGTAGCAGCACCGCACGGCACCGCTCTGCACATCTGGCAAACCATCCTAGACCCCTTACAGCCCCTGCTATACGACGGGTGCCACATCACACGCAACCCCCTCCCTGCCATCAAGCTAACAGGCTTTGCTGCAGTTAAAGCCAGGGAGGTGATGCTGCCAGGGCTATGGCTAATCAGCCCACACGTGATTGGCCAAGCGACTAAAGCTTAGAATGGTTGAAGCCCAGTGAATGTGGCGATCCGTCGTGGTCATTGGACTGTTTGTTTGGGCTGAAAGCAGTGCGTGCGTGCTGCAACAAAGAATGATGCAAAGGAGGAGCATGAGAATTGCCAGGACTTGCAGGACCTTGGAATAATCAATTACAATCACTAGAACTGCATCTCTCTCTTGCCCTCCATTCTCCCTGTTTTTTTCTACCTCCTTTTTCCCCCGTTCTCCATCTACCTTTTTCGGTCATTTTTCCGGTCAAATCCCAGCTACTACTTTCTGGAGCACGTGGCGGCACCGCAGGGCACTGCTCTGCACACCTGGCAGCGACTGCTGGACCCACTGCAATCCGCACTGGCAGACGGGTGTCATCTCACACGCAGTCCTCTGACTTCCATTAAGTTGGCGGGGTTTGGCGCGGTGCAAGCAAGAGAGGTGATGGTACCGGGGCTGTCGCTGTTGGCGCCACATGTTGTCGGCACGGCTATGAAGGCTTAGCAGTTGACATTGAACAAATTCTTTACCACTTTATTACATTCTATCACACTTCATCACATTCTACAGTATTTGTAAAAGGTTGTAAAGGTCACACTGCTGTCAGAATCTAGCAGAAGGAATGAATGAACTAACAGGACGCAGGAGTACAAGTAGTAAACCCTAATTGGGTTGTACCCCATATGGGCTACCCCAATACAGCCTATACAATATGCAGCACATATAGTTTGACACACCCCCATAGGCAAAGTGGGGGAGAACAAGGGGTCACACGACCAGTCAAGAGAAGCAAAACAAGCTCAGGGTGGATCACAACGTCACCACGCATTCCGAGCACAAGCAAAGGGCCACAGGGCCAGTTCACATGCAGAGATATATATGCAGCAATAACAGTACAGTGATGGCTACCTAGCAAGAGCCAGCATGCAGGTATATATATAGATCACAGTACAAGCAGAGACTACAGCAAGTGTGGAAACGTAGGCACAAGGCCCAACAGAGTACAAAAGCGCTGATGATCACCAGACGGAAGTGCCTTGGTGAATATATCAGCAGTGTTGGCCCGAGTGGCCACGTGGCGAAGACGAAGCTGGCCTCGCTGCTGCAACTCTCGAGCCAGGAAGTAACGCAGAGCAATGTGCTTCGTTCTGTGCTCCAGTCTGTGCTCCTCACACAAGGCAATGGCGGCCTTGTTGTCGACGTACAGCACTGGAGGAGAATGAGGCTGCTCTCCCAAGTCAGTCAGCAGGTAGGTGAGCCAGCGTAACTCCTGTGCAGCCATGGCTGTGGCGTAGATCTCAGCCTCACAACTGGAGCTGAGAACTGAAGACGAGCGTGTAGAACGCCACGAAACTGAACCAGAGCCAAGGCTGAAGGTGTAACCCTGTGACGACCGCTGAGTAGCCTGGTCGTCAACCCAAGAAGCGTCTGAGTGCCCAGTGAGGACAACTGGGCTCGTCCCTCCAAGCACTAGCCCCATGCCTGATGTGCTGCACAAGTAGCGCAGTACCCTCTTAGCAGCAGCCATGTGCTCAGGTCGGTGCCGACCAGGAGCCACGTAGCGAGCCAGAAGACCAAGAGGGTACGCGAGGTCAGGTCGAGTGCAAGTCATCAGGTACATGAGGCAGCCGACTAGCTCTGGGTAAGGACCACTCGGCTCTACGAACTCGTCCGAAGGTGGAGCTGAGAGCGTGTGACCTGTAGCCAGAGGAGTGGCCTGTGCTGAAGACCAGGTGAAGCCGAAGCGCTGAAGGACCTGCTGCACCATGTGTGACTGAGTCAAGGTGATGGTGCGGCGTGCTCTGTCCCGGGTGATCTGCAAGCCAAGGTAGCTGCGCAGCTCACCCAAGTCTGTGCACGTGTGTCTCTTCTGCAGCTCCGACTTCACGTGGGCGAGAGCCTCAGTGTCAGCAGTGGCAAAAACCAAGTCGTCGACGTACACGAGGATGTAGAATGGCGGCAGTGAAGTGTCGGTGCGCAGAAACAGCGACGGGTCAGCAGTAGAAGGCGCGAACCCAAGAGCCGCAAGCGTAGTCCTCAGTGTGTCGTGCCACTCACGTGGCGCCTGGCGGAGACCGTAGACCGGCCGCCGGAGGCTCCACTGGGTACCAGGAGGGAACGAACCAGTGAAGCCCGGGGGGCGGCGCAGCCAGATCTCCTCGTGCAGGCTGCCCTGCAAGAAAGCTGTGCTGAAGTCAAGAGAGTGAAGCTCGTAGTCACGGTGAGCAGCAACGTGCAGCAGCACCCGAAGAGTGGTCATCTTCGGGGTGGGGGAGAAGGTCTGGAAGAAGTCAACTCCCTCTCGCTGACTGAAGCCTCGAGCAACGTAACGAGCCTTGAAGACAGGCGGAGAACCTGGCGGCCGCTTCACCCTGAAAATCCACATGCCACTGACGATGTTCGCCCCAGGAGGGGGAACCTCGTCGACGTAAGTGCCAGTGGACTTCCAGGATGCCATCTCTGCGTCCATGGCTGTCTGCCACTGAGAGGAGTACTCACCCGCGATCGCCTCAGCGTAAGAGCGCGGGGTCGGGATGTCTGGTGCATCCGGGTCTCCCTCAGGGGCAAGCAGCATGGCAACGAGATGAGGCGCAGCGGCTGCAAGACACTCAAGGTCCTCGTGCCTGTCCTCAAGGACGTCCGTGCTAAGAGCACACTCACCCCCGACGGACGGAGGACAGACAGACTCAGACTCAGCAACAAGACTGGTAGCGAAGTCTAGACGACAGGCAGCAGCAAAGTCAACAAGCTCAGCGACAAGAGCAGACGCAGCAGTAGACTCAAACGATGGGTCAGTGACAACAGTGGCTAGTAGACGCGTGACAGTAGGGTGCTCAGCACGAAACCGGTCAGACGCAGGGTCCGGAACGTCAGGCAAAGAGGACGCAGGAGGAGACGGCAGAGGAACAGGCTGCGGAGCAGAGGAAGGACGACGGACTACGAGGTGTGCGCTGGGGACAGCCGGCTGACGCGAACGAGGAACACGACGACCGGTACGACCAGGACGAACAGGCGAAACAGGACGCGACGCAGGCTCACGACGCTCAGCAGGACTACCAGTCTGCTCAGTGTAAGGAGAAGGAGCAGGCAGCGGTGAGCCAGGCTGTAACGGAAGACCAGTAGACGACGGGAGAGTAAGAACCTGACGAAGAACAGAGTCAGACGGCGGCAGAGACGACGGAGACGGCAGAGCGAAGAACAGTCGTGTCGGCGCAGCTGCACCAGTACCGGCAGCTCCAGCAGCTCCAGTGCCTCCAGCAGCTCCAGTACCTCCAGCAGCTCCAGTACCTCCAGTAGCTCCAGAAGCTCCAGTCCCAGAGCCGACACCTCCAGTCCCAGGGTCTCCAACCTCTGTGTCTCCAGCAGCAGCACCCCCAGAGCCAGCACCTCCAGTCCCAAGGTCTCCAGCCTCAGTGTCTCCAGTACGAGCACCTCCAGAACCAGCGACTCCAGCACCTCCAGTAGACAAAGGACCAGCACCACTCCTAGCTCCAGCAGCGCGACGCTGACGGCGACCGTACCAGTCCTGCAGCTGCTGTGGGGTGAGAGGCACACGTGGACGAAGGCGGCTACTCCAAGGAGACCGCGCAACAGCAGACTCAGAACCCTCAGCGCCCGCACCCCCAACGGCTCCAGAACCTCCAGCTCCAGCGTCACCAGTACTAGGCCCTCCAGAGACCTGGGAAGACCAGAGACCAGGGAGCGAGAGTGCATGCTACGCAGGCGAGGCAAGGAGGGGTGACCAAGGCGGTGGTGCCACAGGAGAGTGTCGTGCGACAAAGCGCGACACTCGCAGGGGGCCGCCAGCTGACCAGACGTAGACGCAGACGCAGCTACCTGAGGGGACTCAGTGGTCAGTGTGTACAGACTCGAGCCAGGTGCACGGGTGAACGTGGCCAAGTGCCGGCCCGTCCTAGCACACGTACAGTGAGTCACTCGCTGACTCGCAGGAGTGAACTGGTCAACCCCCCGATCCTGGAGGTCAGCTCCACTCACCAAGTTCGTAGAGAACGAGGGGAGGTAAAGACCTGACAGCGAGCCGGACGGGGCGGCCGGACACGGCAGAACCGTGGAGTAGTGGGCAAGGACTGGACCCCCGGAGGGGTCCGCCAGGGAGACTGGAACTGGCCGACTAAGCGGCGTGAGTGTGGTGCAGTCGCGAAAGAAGGAGCGGGAAGCTCCTGAGTCAAGGGTGAAGGTGTGCGAGACCGCAGTGGGCGTAGTACCAGAGAGAGCAGACTCACCAGCACCTGAAGCCACGGCCTCACCAGTACCTAGAGCAGTAGACGTACTAGCACCGAGAGCAGCAGCCTCACCAGCACCTAGAGCAGGAGACGCACGAGCACCTAGAGCAGCGGCCTCACCAGGGTCAGGCGGTACGCACAGGTAACAGGCACGGTCAGCACTAGTAGGCAATGCATACATGGCAGTGAGAATAGCATCATAGTCAAGCGCAAAGATATCTACCCTCTGTCCATGCAGCTCCAGCCAGGTGGGGAGCTCAGCCTCGTCGCCAAACACTGTGCGCCAGTCGTCGCTCAGACGGGCGAAGCAGCGGGACTGTGTGTGACCAAGCGTCCCACAAGGCTGACCAGTCCTAGCACCTGTGCGAATGACGTACGGGCAGCGAACTGTACGCGTAGACCTGCTACACTGAGCGTACCACTCCTGGAGCTGCCGGGGCGTAAGTGTCTCACGTGGACGCCCCTGCAGCTGCAGCTGGCCACTGCCAGACGCTCCCAACTGACCAGCTCCAGGGCGACAGCTACGACGGCTACTGCGACAACCCCAGCTAGTATACCACTCACTAAGCTGCTGGGGCGTGAGAGGCTCGCGTGAACGTCGCTGGAGCTGCATCTGGCCACCGCCAGTAGCAGCAGCAGCAGCAGTAGTGCGGACAGGGCAGGAGTACAAGTAGTAAACCCTAATTGGGTTGTACCCCATATGGGCTACCCCACTACAGCCTAGACAATATGCAGCACATATAGTTTGACAACAACCTGCACTGGCAGATGGGTGTAGTGTCATGCGTGTTGGAAACAGTAAATCTTAAGCGCTTCTGTCGTGTCGAAACATCGCACCAGAAGTGAAGCAAACCTTATCGAAGCACCCGCGAGTCAACATTTGGAGGTTGAGAGGTTGCTGGAGGTTACGCGAAAGTCAAAGGTCAAGCGACCTTTGACCTGACAAATGCAGCGCGACAGTTAAGGACACACAACTGACTCGTTACAGAGCAGTTGCCCGAGTCGTACTGTATCGAACCGCAACAGCAACAGTAAATTAGTTGCAACCGCATCCTTTCGTATTCCCTGTACTATTATATTTATATTCTTGTATCTCTTTGCTATAATCAACTTACTTTGCCCTCACATACCAGCGCAAGGTGGTTCACAAGTTCTTCATTAACGCTTCCGCTATTACATAGTTTCACCCAGAGTTTACCCCTGAAAAGTTCCTAGGGGCTACTTTCAGCCCAACATGGTATGAGAGCTCACAGGGGAAATTCTACTACTATCAAGACATCAGATACATCACAAGACATGGCAACAAGCAAGGAAAGGAGCTCCTCTAACGGCTCCCAGGGCACTACTCCTACTCCACCTCTTACCTCTGGCCTACAGACAGAGGAGGGTACGGCAACGGGACCAACAGCACCCTCAGCAAGTCAACCCGCCAGCTTCGACCAGAGCATGATGGAGAAGTTCTTCTCCTTCATGTCGTTTTACGAGCAACACCAGCAGTCAGCACCTGCGCAGTCACACAACAGTAACAACAACAACGAAGTGACTCCAATGAGTCTCGACGGTTCATCATATGCGCGCGGAAACCAACAGCAGCAACCTACCTTCGCTCCGTACGAGCGCGGGTCAATCAGCTTCATGCCGCAGCCTTCACCTGTGCAAGACAAACCACTGGATGCATTACAAGTTCAATCACAATTCGCGCACGTTCTGAAGCTGCAAACGTCAAGACCTTTCGACGGAAAGGACTTCTTTACTTGGTCATTCGAGTTTGAGTTGATGATGGAAGGCGCGCAGATACTTGGCTTCTTCGACGGGTCCCTGCAATACCCAGCAAACGGCACACAGTATGAGAAACAACAGTATACGTATCAATCGATGATGGCGTATACGATCCTACTGAGGAACGTCACACCGACTCAGCAGCAGAACATACGCTTTTACCGGGGTTACGGCAACTCCGCTGAGCTCGCGTACAGCCACCTGAAGAGCCTGTATCAAGCAACAGACAGTGTAAACCAGAGCAGGTTAATGGCGCAGTTGACAACAGTTGAAATGAAACCGGGAGAGAAGGGAATGGCGTATATCAGCCGATGTCGCGAACTGCGCGACAAGCTTCTTCGATGCGGAGGATCGATTTCTGAAGATGCCTTCGTGACAGTCATCATTGGCGGCCTCGGTCCTCAATGGCGCGCCACCAAAGCTATCCTCCGAGCCCACGGCAGAATCTCTGAAGCAGCACTCTGCGCCGAAATCCACGCCGAGCAGCAGGACATGGACCTGCAAGAAGAACGACACAGGAAGAAGACAATGTTAGAATCTAGCAGCAGGAATGAATGAACTAGCAGCAGGATGGGTACAAGTATGAAACCCTAATTTGGGTTGTACCCCATATGGGCTACCCCACTACAGCCTACACAATAAGCAGCATATATGTTTGACACACCCCCATAGGCAAAGTGGGGGAGAACAAGGGTCACACGACCAGTCAAGAGAAGCAAAGCAAGCTCAGGGTGGATCACAACGTCACCACACTCTCTGAGCACAAGCAAAGGGCCACAAGGCCAGTTCACATGCAGGGGTATATATATATGCAACAACAATAGAGCAGTGATCACTACCTAGCAAGAGCAAGCATGCAGATATATATATATATATAGATCACAGTACAACCAAAGACTACAGCAAGTGTGGAAACGTAGGCACAAGGCCTAACAGGGTACAAAAGCGCTGATGATCACCAGACGGAAGTGCCTTGGTGAATATATCAGCAATGTTGGCCCGAGTGGCCACGTGACGAAGACGAAGCTGACCTCGCTGCTGCAACTCTCGAGCCAGGAAGTAACGCAGAGCGATGTGCTTCGTTCTGTGCTCCAGTCTATGCTCCTCACACAAGGCAATGGCCGCCTTGTTGTCAACGTACAGAACTGGAGGAGAACGAGGCCGCTCACCCAAGTCAGTCAGCAGGTAGGTGAGCCAGCGTAGCTCCTGTGCAGCCATGGCGGTGGCGTAGATCTCAGCCTCACAACTGGAGCTGAGAACAGAAGACGAGCGTGTAGACTGCCAAGAAACAGAGCCAGAGCCAAGGCTGAAGGTGTAACCCTCTGACGACCGCTGTGTAGTCTGGTCGTCAACCCAAGACGCGTCTGAGTGCCCAGTGAGCACCACCTCACTCCGTCCTCCAAGCACTAGCCCCATGCCTGATGTACTGCACAAGTAGCGCAGTACCCTCTTAGCAGCAGCCATGTGCTCAGGTCGGTGCCGACCAGGAGCCACATAGCGAGCCAGGAGGCCAAGAGGGTACGCGAGGTCAGGACGAGTGCAAGTCATCAGGTTTATGAGGCAGCCAACTAACTCTGGGTAAGGACCACTCGGCTCTACGGACTCGTCCGAAGGTGGAGCTGAGAGCAAGTGACCTGTAGCCAGAGGAGTGTGCTGTGGGGAGGACCAGGAGAAGCCGAAGCGCTGAAGGACCTACTGCACCATGTGTGACTGAGTCAGTGTGATGGTGCGGCGTGCTCTGTCCCGGGTGATCTGCAAGCCAAGGTAGCTGCGCAGCTCACCCAGGTCTGTGCACGTATGTCTCTTCTGCAGCTCCGACTTCACCTGAGCGAGAGCCTCAGTGTCAGCAGTGGCAAAGACCAGGTCGTCGACGTACACGAGGATGTAGAACGGCGGCAGGGAAGTGTCGGTGCGCAGAAACAGCGACGGGTCAGCAGTGGAAGGAGCGAACCCAAGAGCCGCAAGTGTAGTCCTCAGTGTGTCGTGCCACTCACGAGGCGCCTGGCGGAGACCGTAGACTGGCCGCCGGAGGCTCCACTGGGTACCAGGAGGGAAAGTCTTAGTGAAGCCAGGTGGGCGGCGCAGCCAGATCTCCTCGTGCAGGCTGCCCTGTAAGAAGGCTGTGCTGAAGTCAAGAGAGTGAAGCTCGTAGTCACGGTGAGCGGCAACGTGCAGCAGTACCCGAAGAGTGGTCATCTTCGGGGTGGGGGAGAAGGTCTGGAAGAAGTCAACTCCCTCTCACTGACTGAAGCCTCTAGCAACGTAACGAGCCTTGAAGACAGGCGGAGAACCCGGCGGCCGCTTCACCTTGAAAATGTATATGTCATCGACGATGTTCGCCCCCGGAGGGGGAACCTCATCGACGTAAGTGCCTGTGGACTTCCAGGATGCCATCTCTGCGTCCATGGCTGTCTGCCACTGAGAGGAGTACTCACCCGCGATCGCCTCAACGTAAGAGCGCGGGGTCGGGATGTCTGGTGCATCCGGGTCTCCCTCAGGGGCAAGCAGCATGGCCACGAGATGAGGCGCAGCAGCCGCAAGACACTCAAGGTCCTCGTGCCTGTCCTCAAGGACGTCTGTGCTAAGAGCACACTCACCCCCGACGGACGGAGGACAGACAGACTCAGACTCAGCAAAAAGACTGGCAGCGAAGTCTAGACGACAAGCAGCAGCAAAGTCAACAAGCTCAGCGACAAGAGCAGACGCTGAAGTAGACTCAAACGACGGGTCAATGACAACAGTGGCTAGTAGACGCGTGACAGTAGGGTGCTCAGCACGAAACCGGTCAGACGCAGGGTCCGGAACGTCAGGCAAAGAGGACGCAGGAGGAGACGGCAGAGGAACAGGCTGCGGAGCAGAGGAAGGACGACGGACTACGAGGTGTGCGCTGGGGACAGCCGGCTGACGCGAACGAGGAACACGACGACCGGTACGACCAGGACGAACAGGCGAAACAGGACGCGACGCAGGCTCACGACGCTCAGCAAGACTACCAGTCTGCTCAGTGTAAGGAGAAGGAGCAGGCAGCGGTGAGCCAGGCTGTAACGGAAGACCAGTAGACGACGGGAGAGTAAGAACCTGACGAAGAACAGAGTCAGACGGCGGTCACAGAAAATGGGGGGCAGCCGCATGGATCATGGAGGTACGAGCGACCTCCATGACTAGGCCAATGCGGCGCTCAGCAACCCCATTCTGCTGCGGAGAGGCCGGAAGCGTGAACGACTGGCGGATGCCGTGCTCCGCACAGTAGGCTGCCAAGAGGTCTGAGGTGAACTCACCACCTCTGTCGGAGTGCAGACGCAGGACAGGAAAGTCCCGCTGGAACCGGTCGCGGAGCTGGAGACGAGCAGCGCGGATCCAAGGGATCAAAACAGCAGGGACGTCCCCCTTGCTCTGCAAGGGGAAGACCGTGGTGTAGCGCGTGTAGTCGTCGACAACCAGCAGGAAGTACCGCTCGTGGCCCTGTCCACGGACACGGGCTGGGCCCCACACGTCCAGGTGGAGAGTCTGTGTGAGAGTACGACGGCTTTGCTATGATTTACTAGCTTGATTATGCTTTATTATGCATTATCTAGCTTAGCTTTGCTTTATTTTGCTTGCCTTTGCTAGATTTCCTAGGTTCGTTGCTTTACTATATTTATTATAGTTATAGGCACCGAACTAGGTTGAGTGCACCGAATTCTAGGCTTTTCGGTTGCCACCGAATTGCCTTCTACCGAATTCGGGAAGGACCCGTTCGGGACGCTTCGCGACCCGCGGAACCTTCTAGTAACACCAGGGTTACTGCCTTTGTGTCGAGCCTATATATAGAGCCTCGACTTGTACCCAGGTGCATCGTTCAATAGTTCAATCTTTCCTGAACCAGATCCTCACAATCGGTAATCAGAGCGGGTTTACAATCGAGCTCTTCTTCCGCTTAGTTCCGGCCTTTAAAAACCGCGGGGGCGACGACGGACGCGCCGATACGGGTATGTAAAACCAGTTCCGCGCGATTTTTTCTAAGTCCCCCTCGATTCGGTTTTGAACACCCCTCAGGAATATTGGTGAAAAAGTTGGAATTTCGACCGTCAGATCGAGTTTCTCCTCAACGGCCGAGATCGGACGCGATTTTCGATTAGGGGAGATTACCGTGACGTACAGAACTCGAGCTCGTCGATTCTACAGTCGATTCGACTCGCAGTAAGTCGACCAGCACCCAAAATTTAATTGTTTTCGTTGCGCATCTTTCTGTATATCGCCAATAGGGAGGGAAATAGAGATTTCTTTATACGAAAAATCGCGGAGTTACGTGCTGAGCATAAGCAGATATTTGCGGCGCTCCCACGACTCGAAAAACTCCTTGCGAACCAATCGGTAGCCGCAGCAGCAGCAGAAGCGACGACGGCGACACCGATAATTGTACCTGCGACAACGGCAGCAGCTACATTTAATCTCGAAGCAGTAAAGCCGAGGCGACCAGACGCGTTCGATCCTAGAGCGAAAGGGAGCGACGTCTGTCGATTTGTAGCTGTATTATAAAATTTCTTCGAAGCCGTTGGATGCACGACCCTCAACCAAGACGCATTGCGCATACGGCTCGCAGCAACACTGTTACGAGGCCCAGCTCTAGAGTGGTTTAGTAATTGAATAGTCCAAGGCGAAGAGACGTGGGCGCAGTTTCGGGCAGCACTGATCGGACAGTTCGACGCGTTGAACAGTAGCTACTACGGAACACGACGCAACAAGCCAACTAGTGGCATGGAGCGATTGGCATCACCCACGACTGCCGACCCGATGGAGAACGACAAGGACGATGCGACGCAGCGGCTAGCAAAAAATGCGACGTGCGAATTTTGCGGCGCTACAGGACATCGTATCTTGGCGTGTTGGAAAATGAAGAAAGTACGTACGGAGCTGAAGGGCAAGAACAGTGTAGCACCCCCGAAGCAGAAAACGGACAACGTGGCAACTTCGGAGAGGGCGAAAAAAGGAGAATACGGTGGCGCGAATTTAAAACGTCACGACCAGCCGGCACCAGGGGAAAACGCCGAGACAAATGGAGACTCCGCGAAACAAGACTCTGCACCGACTGGGAAACTCCAGCCGTACACCCCGACAAGTAAGAATATTACTTCTCGTGGTTTTCAAGCCTATTTTAAGGGAGAGTCAGAAATTAAACCGGTACCGGGTAGTATGGGGACCCTACTCCGGAGCGCTAATAAGGGTCGAGCGTTCCGAGGAGTTAATATTCTCTCCCAGCAGCCCTGTTCAAAGGCTCCCGGCCGTTCCCCACAGGAGCCTACACAGCTGCAAAGGCTTAGGGGAAGGTTCCAGGCCCTAGAGAAGCTGAATCGGCCTCGGATAAATCCTTCTATCCCTGCTAAGTTGGAAACTGAGTCAGCAGCTTCGAGCGCAGGACCAAGGGATGATACATTTGATCTACCTTATGATCCTGTAAGCAACACCATCTACACCTACTCGGAGCGGCAGCAGCCACTAGTACTCGAGGTGATCTGCAACGGGCGACGCCTCCAGGCACTGGTGGACAGTGGTGCGTCCCACTCGGTGTGCGACCGCGGGACGTTGGAGAAAATTGGAGAGTCATCGGAGGAGACCCAGTTTACAGCAACGATGGTGGACGGTACGAAGCTTCCCATCCACGGCGAGTCAACACTGCAACTGCAGATAGGGGCGTTGAGGTGGAAGCCGACGTTGCCGATCACGAACATCAAGGGATTAGATTTCATCTTGGGGCGTGATTTTCTGAAGCGGTTCAACCCCGAGATTGACTGGGTCAACCGGAAGGCGTGTATCTACAACAATGGGAAACGTGTGGAGCTGCGAAGCTGGACGGATACAGGGGATGTTCCTGAAACGACACTGGCGCGGTTCGAACAGGCGGTAAACGAGAGTAACACGGGATACTTAGCACTGGTTATGGCAGCAGCAGAGGAGGAGAAGCCGAATTCGGAGCTACCTGCAGCAGTAATGGAGGTGTTGGAGCAGTACAAAGATATCATGCCAGACGACCTACCTGCAGGAGTACCTCCAGCGTGCACCTACGAGCACGAAATCGTGGAGGAACCAGGTGCGAAACCCGTCTCACGTGCACCATACCGACTGAGTCCGACCGAACTGACAGACATGAAAAAACAGATCGAGTATCTACTGGACAGACAACTGATCCGCCCATCCACCTCTCCCTACGGCGCACCGGTTCTCTTCACTCCAAAGCCAGACGGTAGTTTATGGATGTGCATCGACTACCGCGCACTAAACAAACAGACAGTCAAGAACAAATACCCCATACCGCGCATAGACGATCTTCTAGACCAACTGCGTGGTGCGACGGTGTTTTCGAAGCTGGACCTACGGTCGGGTTACTGGCAGATCAAGATGGCAGACAACTCGATCCACAAGACGGCGTTCCGTACCAGATACGGCTCCTACGAGTACTTAGTGATGCCGTTCGGACTCTGCAACGCACCAGCGACGTTCCAGGCGGAGATGAATCATATCCTACGGCCCCTGCTGGACGAATGCGTGGTGGTGTACCTGGACGACATACTGATCTACTCCAAAACCATGAAGGAGCACGTGGAGCATCTGCGGAAAGTCTTCGAGATCCTGCGGGAGAACAAGTTCTACGTGAAGCTGTCAAAAAGCGACTTCGCCCTGAAGAAGGTGCAGTTTCTCGGGCACATGGTGAGTGCGGAGGGCGTATACGTGGACCCGCGGAAGATCAAAGCCGTCAAGAAGTGGAAAGTTCCAGAGAACGTGAAGGAGTTGCAGCAGTTCCTAGGCTTCGCCAACTACTACAACAGGTTTGTGCCGCAGTACGCTAAGATAGCAGCGCCACTGACCAACCTACTGAAAAAGGATACGCCCTATAAATGGGATACTCCTCAACAGCAAGCCATGGAGCAGCTACAGACAGCACTGACTACAGCGCCAGTACTCATCCTACCGGACCCAGACAAGGACTACGTGGTGGAAGCAGACGCTAGTGACCAAGCAGTCGGAGCAGTACTGATGCAGGATCACGGACGCGGTTTGCAACCCATCGCCTATCTCAGTAAGAAGCTACACGGAGCAGAACTGAATTACCCCATCCATGACAAGGAAGCCTTAGCGATAGTCACAGCCTTCAAGGCGTGGAGGTGTTACATAGAGGGAGCCAAGACTACAGTCTATACTGACCACTGCAGTCTCAAATACCTGAAGTCGCAGCCGACGCTCTCACGACGACAGGTGCGGTGGGTGGATTTCTTGGAGACCCACTTCCACTACGACATCGTCTACAAGCCCGGGCTACACAACAAAGCAGACGCGTTGAGCCGCCCCGGTCACGTAGCAGGCATCCAGCTCGACGGGATGAACCCTCTACTCAAGGGTCTATTCCAACATGGATACTCCGTGGACGCAGATATCGCTACAGCAGAGAAACAGAAGCTGTTACAGTGGGAGAATGACTTAGCTGTAAGAAAGGGATCGGGAAAGATTTGGGTACCGAACTATGCCTCGCTCCGACAGATCTTACTGGAGGAGTTCCACGATGTGGCATACGCGGGACATTTCGGGAGCAACAAGACGTTAGCGGGAATAGCGAAGTATTACTACTGGCCCCGGATGGCAGCAGACGTGCAGCAGTTCGTCACCTCATGCGACACGTGCCAGCGGATGAAGAGTAGCAAGCAGAAGAAAGCAGGGTTACTTCAGCCTCTACCCGTACCGGAGCAGCCATGGCAGGTCGTTAGCCTCGACTTCATCACAGGACTTCCCTCGACCTCACGGGGACATGATTCCATCCTCGTAGTGATCGATAAGTTCTCTAAAATGGGTCACTTCATACCGACCAACGCCACAGCTACTGCTGAAGCAACTGCTCGCCTCTTCTTCGACCGCATCATCACCATTCACGGCATCCCCGCTACACTCATCTCAGACAGAGACCCAAAGTTCACTAGTAAGTTCTGGAGGGAACTCATGGGACTGTTGGGGACTAAGCTTGCGATGTCTTCAGCGTACCACCCCCAGACTGACGGACAGACTGAGCGACTCAATCAGGTGGTTGAACAGTTACTGCGCACAGCTTGCAAGGACGACATCAGCCACTGGGATCTACAGTTACCGACGCTTGAGTTCGCTTACAACAACGCTTCACATGCGGCCCAAGGGAAATCTCCATTCTTCATGTGCTATGGACGGGAACCACTCACACCACAGCAGCCAACTACACCGGCACACGTCCAAGCCGCACACGACTTCGTCACCACCATGCAGCAGCTATGGGAGAAGACTCAGCGACGTCTCACCACGATGCAGAACTCCCAGAAGCAGTATGCCGATCGACAGCGACGAGATCACTCAGTAGCAGTCGGAGATCAGGTGCTTCTCGACACACGCAACTTGGACTTATCCCACATTCCGTCCAAGCTCCGGCCTCGCTTCTGTGGTCCTTTTCGCGTTGAGGCAATGGTGACACCAGTTACATTCCGCTTGCGCTTACCTACCACGTGGAAGCTTCATAATGCTTTCCATGTTCAGCTGCTGAAGCCCTACAAGGACCCCAACCAGCAGTTCACAGGACGACAGCTACCGCCACCACCACCTGTTCTCATACAGGATGAACCAGAGTACGAGGTGGAACGAGTTCTCGCTCATCGACGCAGACGCGGCAACACGCTCGAGTTCCTGATACGTTGGAAGGGATACGACCCGTCGGAGGACAGTTGGGTTGCAGAAGCTGATATGGGCAACGCACGCCGTGCTCTCAAGGATTATCTTGTCAAGCAGGGTGTATCTCACGCCACCCAGCTTTGAGGGGGGGACGTGTGAGAGTACGACGGCTTTGCTATGATTTACTAGCTTGATTATGCTTTATTATGCATTATCTAGCTTAGCTTTGCTTTATTTTGCTTGCTTTTGCTAGATTTCCTAGGTTCGTTGCTTTACTATATTTATTATAGTTATAGGCACCGAACTAGGTTGAGTGCACCGAATTCTAGGCTTTTCGGTTGCCACCGAATTGCCTTCTACCGAATTCGGGAAGGACCCGTTCGGGACGCTTCGTGACCCGCGGAACCTTCTAGTAACACCAGGGTTACTGCCTTTGTGTCGAGCCTATATATAGCCTCGCCTTGTACCCAGGTGGATCATTCAATAGTTCAATCTTTCCTGAACCAGATCCTCACAGAGACTACGTGGTGGAAGCAGACGCTAGTGACCAGGCAGTCGGAGCAGTACTGATGCAGGATCACGGACGCGGTTTGCATCCAATCGCCTACCTCAGTAACAAGCTACACGGAGCAGAACTGAATTACCCCATCCATGACAAGGAAGCCTTAGCGATAGTCACAGCCTTTAAGGCGTGGAGGTGTTACCTAGAGGGAGCCAAGACTACAGTTTACACTGACCACTGCAGCCTCAAATACCTGAAGTCGCAGCCGACGCTCTCACGACGACAGGTGCGGTGGGTGGACTTCCTGGAAACACACTTCCACTACGACATCGTCTACAAACCCGGGCTCCACAACAAAGCTGACGCGTTGAGCCGCCCCGGACATGTAGCAGGCATCCAGCTCGACGGGATGAACCCTCTGCTCAAGGGTCTATTCCAACATGGGTACTCCGTGGACGCAGAGATCGCTACAGCAGAGAAACAGAAGCTGTTACAGTGGGAGAATGACTTAGCTGTAAGAAAGGGATCGGGAAAGATTTGGGTACCGAACTATGCCCCGCTCCGACAGATCTTACTGGAGGAGTTCCACGACGTGGCATACGCGGGACATTTCGGGAGCAACAAGACGTTAGCGGGAATAGCGAAGTATTACTACTGGCCCCGGATGGCAGCAGACGTGCAGCAGTTCGTCACCTCATGCGACACGTGCTAGCGGATGAAGAGTAGCAAGCAGAAGAAAGCAGGGTTACTTCAGCCTCTACCCGTACCGGAGCAGCCATGGCAGGTCGTTAGCCTCGACTTCATCACAGGACGTCCCTTGACCTCACGGGGACATGATTCCATCCTCGTAGTGATCGATAAGTTCTCTAAAATGGGACACTTCATCCCGACCAACGCCACGGCTACAGCTGAAGCAACTGCTCGCCTCTTCTTCGACCGCATCATCACCATCCATGGCATCCCCGCTACACTCATCTCAGACAGAGACCCAAAATTCACTAGTAAGTTCTGGAGGGAACTCATGGGATTGTTGGGGACTAAGCTTGCGATGTCTTCAGCGTACCACCCCCAGACTGACGGACAGACTGAGCGACTCAATCAGGTGGTTGAACAGTTACTGCGCACAGCTTGCAAAGACGACATCAGCCACTAGGATCTACAGTTACCGACGCTTGAGTTCGCTTACAACAACGCGTCGCATGCGGCCACAGGGAAATCTCCATTCTTCCTGTGCTATGGACGGGAACCACTCACACCACAGCAGCCAACTACACCGGCACACGTCCAAGCCGCACACGACTTCGTCACCACCATGCAGCAGCTATGGGAGAAGACTCAGCGACGTCTCACCACGATGCAGAACTCCCAGAAGCAGTATGCCGATCGACAGCGACGAGATCACTCAGTAGCAGTCGGAGATCAGGTGCTTCTCGACACACGCAACTTGGACTTATCCCACATTCCGTCCAAGCTCCGGCCTCGCTTCTGTGGTCCTTTTCGCGTTGAGGCAATGGTGACACCAGTTACATTCCGCTTGCGCTTACCTACCACGTGGAAGCTTCATAATGCTTTCCATGTTCAGCTGCTGAAGCCCTACAAGGACCCCAACCAGCAGTTCACAGGACGACAGCTACCGCCACCACCACCTGTTCTCGTACAGGATGAACCAGAGTACGAGGTGGAACGAGTTCTCGCTCATCGACGCAGACGCGGCAACACGCTCGAGTTCCTGATACGTTGGAAGGGATACGACCCGTCGGAGGACAGTTGGGTTGCAGAAGCTGATATGGGCAACGCACGCCGTGCTCTCAAGGATTATCTTGTCAAGCAGGGTGTATCTCACGCCACCCAGCTTTGAGGGGGGGACGTGTGAGAGTACGACGGCTTTGCTATGATTTACTAGCTTGATTATGCTTTATTATGCATTATCTAGCTTAGCTTTGCTTTATTTTGCTTGCTTTTGCTAGATTTCCTAGGTTCGTTGCTTTACTATATTTATTATAGTTATAGGCACCGAACTAGGTTGAGTGCACCGAATTCTAGGCTTTTCGGTTGCCACCGAATTGCCTTCTACCGAATTCGGGAAGGACCCGTTCGGGACGCTTCGCGACCCGCGGAACCTTCTAGTAACACCAGGGTTACTGCCTTTGTGTCGAGCCTATATATAGCCTTGCCTTGTACCCAGGTGCATCATTCAATAGTTCAATCTTTCCTGAACCAGATCCTCACAGTCTGCAGGGGAGCCTCTGTGGGAGGGAACGAGGAGGAGTGAGGAGCGGCGCGCTGCCGCCCCTCGACGCAAGGAATGCAGGGCGGCGCAGGCGAGGGAGGGAGAGCAGGCAGAGACCTGGGAAGACCAGAAACCAGGGAGCGAGAGTGCATGCCACGAAGGCGAGGCAGGGAGGGGTGACCAAGGCGGTGGTGCCACAGGAGAGTGTCGTGCGACAAAGCGCGACACTCGCAGGGGGCTGCCAGCTGACCAGACGTAGACGCAGACGCAGCTACCTGAGGGGACTCAGTGGTCAGTGTGTACAGACTCGAGCCAGGTGCACGGGTGAACGTGGCCAAGTGTCGGCCCGTCCGAGCACACGTACAGTGAGTCACTTGCTGACTCGCAGGAGTGAACTGGTCAACCCCCCCATCCTGGAGGTCAGCTCCACTCACCAAGTTCGTAGAGAACGAGGGGAGGTAAAGACCTGATAGGAAGCCAGACGGGACGACCGGACAAGGCAGAACCGTGGAGTAGTGGGCAAGGACTGGACCCCCAGAGGGGTCCGCCAGGGAGACCGGAACTGGCCGACTGAGCGGCGTGAGTGTGGTGCAGTCGCGAAAGAAAGAGCGGGAAGCTCCTGAGTCAAGGGTGAAGGTGTGCAAGACCGCAGCAGGCGCAGTACCAGAGAGAGCAAACTCACCGCACCTAGAGCAGCAGCCTCACCAGCACCTAGAGCAGGAGATGCACTAGCACCTAGAGCAGCAGCCTCACCAGTACCGAGAGCAGCAGGCGCTATACCAGGGTCAGGCGGGACGCACAGGTAACAGGCACGGTCAACACTAGTAGGCAATGCATACATGGCAGTGAGAATAGCATCATAGTCAAGTGCAAAGATATCTACCGTTTGTCCAAGCAGCTCCGGCCAGGTAGGGAGCTCAGCCTCGTCTCCAAACACGGTACGCCAGGCGTCGCTCAGACGGGCGAAGCAGCGGGACTATGTGTGACCAAGCGTCCCGCAAGGCTGACCAGTCCTAACACCTGTGCGAATGACGTACGGGCAGCGAACGGTACGCGAAGACCTGCTACACTGAGCGTACCACTCCTGGAGCTGCCGGGGCGTAAGTGTCTCGCGTGGACGCCCCTGCAGCTGCAGCTGGCCACTGCTAGAGGCCCCCAACTGACCAGCTCCAGGGCGACTGCTACGACGGCTACCTCGACAGCCCCAAACCCTATACCACTCATCAAGCTGCTGGGGCGTGAGAGACTCGCAGGAACGACGCTGGAGCTGCATCTGGCCACCTGCTAATAGCAGGAGTAGTGGCAGCACGGGCAGGCGCGGCAGGCAGGCAGACAGGCCGGCAGACAGGCAGGCAGGCCGGCAGACAGGCAGGCAGGCCGGCAGACAGGCAGGCAGGCAGGCAGACAGACAGGCAGGCAGGCAGGCAGGCAGGCCGGCAGGTAGGCAGGCAGGCAGGCAGGCAGACAGGCAGGCCGACAGGCAGGCCGGCAGGCAGACAGGCCAGCAGGCAGACAGGCATGCAGGTAGGCCAACAGGCAGGCAGGCAGAGAGGCAGGCCGGCAGGCAGGCAGGCCGGCAGGCAGACAGACAGACAGGCCGGCAGGCAGACAGGCAGGCAGGCCGGCAGACAGGCAGGCAGGCAGGCAGGTGCTCACCAAAGGCTGGAAAGGGCCGGCGCTCGGCGGGCGGCGGCCGGGTAGGCGTACGACGGCGGGGCCGCAACAGCGGCTGCAGAGTAGGGCCGAAGCAGCTGCAGGGCGGGGCCGCTTCAGCGGCAGTTGCAGGGTGGGGCCGCGTCAGCGGCAGGTCGGGGCCGTGGCAGCTGCAGGGCGGGGCCGAGACAGCGGCAGGTCGGGGCCGTGGCAGCTGCAGGGCGGGGCCGCATCAGCGGCAGGTCGGGGCCGTGGCAGCTGCAGGGCGGGGCCGCATCAGCGGCAGGTCGGGGCCGAGGCAAAGGGCCGCGCGCGGCTCGGCGCGGGCTGCTGCGGGCCGCGCGCGGGCCTCGCGAGGCAGGAGCAGGCCGCGCGCGGCTCGACGTGGGCTGCGTGGGCTCGGCGCGGGCTGCGCGCGGCAGCAGCGGGCTGCGCGCGGCTCGGTGCGGGCTGCGCGCGGCTGCAGCGGGCTGCGCGCGGCTCGGTGCGGGCTGCGCGCGGCTCGGCGCGGGCTGCGTGGGCTCGGTGCAGGCAGCGCGCGGCAGTAGCGGGCTGCGCACGGCTCGGCGCGGGCTGCGCGGGCTCGGTGCGGGCAGCGCTTGGCAGCAGGGGGCCTAACGGGTCTGCAGGGGCTGTTCGCGGGCCTGAAGGGCGTGTAGGGGCGGCGCGCGGGCCTAGGGCAGCAGGAGGCAGCGCTAGGGCTGCTGGACGGCGCGCGTAGCGCAGCACGTCACAAGGCAAGGCAAGGCAGGCAGGTACGTGGGGTAGCGCGGTAACCGCAGCGGTAGGTGGGCCCGGAAAAAAAAAAAAAAAAAAAAAAAAAAAAAAAAAAAAAAAAAAAAAAAAAAAAAAACACACGGTTCTACGGACCTTAGTGCTCTGAAACCATGTTAGAATCTAGCAGCAGGAATGAATGAACTAGCAGCAGGATGGGTACAAGTATGAAACCCTAATTTGGGTTGTACCCCATATGGGCTACCCCACTACAGCCTACACAATAAGCAGCATATATGTTTGACAGACAACAGCATCAGAATTTGCATTTCACACCCAGCGACGCTACAACAACAACAACCATCGACAACAACAACCGAAGCCCGTACCTCCGTTCTGCCACATCTGCAAGACGTCAGGGCACCCGCGCACACACTGCCCGAATCGTCAACAGTCAACGACTCCGCAGCGGCAGCTACGACCTTCAAGCAACCAAGTCACGTCAACACAGGCGAACCCCACGGCTCAGATTCAAGCTCCAACGACTTCAACGGGACAACCTGCACAAGGAACAAGAAACATCGTCAGCTGCATGGCAAGACTGAGTGACTCCTGCATCACGGAATCACCACCGCACTACTCACCAGAAGAACAACTCGATGAAACCACTCCCCGCCGCGAGTCACTTCAACCGAATCCGACATACGCCGCCATCGCCCAAAGCGAGCCATCCGGGAAAGACACATGGTTCTTGGACAGTTGCTGCGGACAGCACATGTGTTCTTCAGGACGCTTCGTGCAACGAGAATGCCAGCTCCAACGAGAAGTCGTCATCACCGTCGCCAACAACCAAAACCTGCGCACACGACGACAAGGCGTGGTACAACTTCAGTCACGAGAGACGAACGTCATCCTACAGATGTCCAAGGTTTTAATTGCAGAAGGCCTCGGCTACAACTTACTGAGCGTCAGTCAGTTGATGACGAAAGGTATTCATTCTTGAAGCAGACAGCACAACTTAGGAGTTCAAGCTGTACCACGGGAGAGGAGGCCTCTACATCGGGAAGGCGGTCCTCAAGAACAACGTCTTCGTTCTTGACTTCGTTCCCGATCTTGGGACCGCCGACAGTGACGCCATCGTAAACTTCACCAACTGGACACATCCTCCGGATCTTGATCCAGACTTCAGTCCGGGCGGCTTCTGGTACTCACACACCATTCCTGAAACAGAGAGAACAAGGGCGTTAGCGACGATTCAACATTCGGCAGCAGCAGAGACAACATCGGCAGCAGCAGAGACAACATCGGCAGCAGCAAAGACAGCAGCAGAGACAACATCGGTAGCAGCAAAGACAGCAGCAGAGACAACATCGGCAGCAGCAGAGACAACATCGGCAGCAGCAGAAACAACATCGGCAGCAGCAGAGACAACGACACCAGTCGCCGGCGCTTCAACGGCACCACCCTTCATCGACGACACGCCACCGACACCCGCGCAGCAGCTCAACCCGGCACGACGAGAAGTCCACCGAAGCGCAAACGTCACCGCCAGCTTCTACTCCAACTCCGACATGTACCGACGCTCACCCGGACATCGTGCCACAGAAGGAACCTGGCATGCAAGAATGGGACACCCAAGCAACACAGTGTTAAACAACACGATAAGAGCAGGAGTGCTCGACAAAGACTCACTCCTACTGACCGACGGCAGAGAACTTCAACGAGCTCGAGGAACATGCTTCACCTGCCCCGAAGCAGACTTAACGCATCAACCGTTTTCATATCACCACAATCCAAGCGCACCAGCTTACGCGCCACTCGAAAAGGTGTACAGCGACATCCTGTACAACCGCGAGCCCGGACAAAACGCCTACAACTACACGATCACCTTCATCGACGCCGCGACCAGATACGTCTGGCACTTCAATCTACCAAGCCGCGACATGGCCTTCGAAGCCTTCGTCGCCTGGCTTCCTGTAGCAGAACGAGAATCGGGAGTTAAGCTAAAAAGCTTTCAATCAGACGGAGGAGGAGAATACACCTCACAGAGGTTCAAGGACTACTTGGCAGAGAGGGGAATCAAGCGACTCATCTCCCTTCCCTACGCCCATCAACAGCAAGGTGTAGCAGAAAGGATGAACAGGACACTCCAAGCCACCATGCGCAAGCTGCTACGTGGCATGCATCTGCCCAACCACCAGTGGCCCGAAGCAATGGACCACGCCGTCATGCTGCACAACTTGCTCTCGTCATCATCGCTCCCGAACAACGCATCACCGCACCTGCTGTGGACAGGAAAATTGGGCAGCACAAAAATGTTGAGAGTCTTCGGCTGCATGGTACAGTACCGACCCCCATCTGCACGCGCCGGCCGATTCTCCCAACGAGCACAATGGGGACTACACCTGGGCATCGAAAAACACTACAACGCGTGGAAAATCTTCGACATCAACAGTAAAGAAACAGTCGCAGCACGTGATGTCCTTTTCTACGAGAACCTCACCCTCGACGTTCACCTCGCGTACGTGAGAGCCAACAGACCTGACCCCTCGGGCGGATTCACTGGAACCCGAGCCTTCGCTTCGGCAGAAGACGAAGCTGACTGGGACGAGCAGAATGTGGACAGAGCCTCGGAAAAAGCCGGACCTCTCCCCTACTTCTCAGTGGACGTCCCGATGGACGACGAAGAAAATCCTCGCGAAAGCGTCAACGCCGACGTCTTCTACGACTTCGCCGACAACGGTTACGTTACACCTACTAAAGTCAACACCAACGAAACAGAACGCGTAGGGCCCAATTTCGCACCTGATCCAGAAGCTGGAGACGAAGCAGTTTATCCCGAGGACACCACACTCCCCCGCTACACACAGAGTGGACTCCAGATACTTGGACTCGTCACCGCAGTCCACGGCGCCGCCATTCCTAAAGAGCCTGCAACGGTTCAGCAGGCTCTGGGGGGGGAACATAGGGAAAAATGGCGCGAAGCCATGGACAGAGAACTGAAGGCATTAGAGGAGCGCAACACGTGGAAAGTCGTTCCCATCGGCGTAGCACGAAACAAGACCATTCTCACCGGGCAAAACCCCCCGCGTGAAGACGAAGGCTGACGGCACCATTGACAAGTTCAAGGCGCGCTGGGTCGTGCGCGGCTTCGATCAGGAGCACGGACGGGACTTCACCGAAACCTTCGCTCCGGTCAGCCGCCACACTTCACTTCGAATTCTTCTCGCCATCGCCGCTATGAAGAAGAAGAAGTTGCGACAAATCGATGTCGCGGATGCATTCCTCTACGCACCTGTTGACGCAGAGATTTTCGTGGAGCTACCACACGGCTCCAACACAGACTCCACGCATGTCTGTCAACTGCTCAAGTCGCTCTACGGAATCAAACAAGCCCCGCGACTGTGGCAACAGTACCTGCACGCTCGCCTCATCCGCATCGGCTTCAAACAACTCCCGCACGATCAGGGCATGTACCGCCTGGCTCACAAAGAACGACGACTACATCCTGCTGATCGTCTACGTGGACGATCTCCTCTACATCGGCTCTATCAACTGACGGCATCACCACATGGTTCGAAGGGGAGCTGCAGCAGGATCTCACTCTCACAGTCTCATCTACCGTCACCCAGTACCTCGGCCTCAACATCCGAGAAGAAGAAGACGCGATCTACCTCAACGCCGCGAAATACGCCGACACCATCGCCAAACGGTTCACTCTCACGCCAACCGCCATCCCCACACCATACCGCTACACGACAGGAAGCAACAAGGGAGGGTCTACTCTACTCAAACCCGCCGGCATACGCGACTATCAACGGAAGCTAGGCTGCCTCCTCTTCGCAGCCGTTACCTGCCGTCCCGACCTCTCATATTCCGCAAGCCAGCTCGCTACCTACCTCAAAAGGCCTGAAGCAGAGCATCTAGCGGAGCTCGACCGCGCTCTTCACTACCTCGTCAGCACCTCGACAGTTGGCCTGACTTACTACAAGAACGCAACTACACCAACTAAGTTCATCGGCTACGTCGACGCCGATCACGCCGGCGACTCCGACAATAGGCGCTCGCGCACCGGCTGCATCTACCGTCTCGAACCTATCGGCCCTATCTCCTGGCAGTCAAGCAAGCAGGAGTTAATCGCACTATCATCAGCTGAAGCAGAATACATCGCACTCTGCTCAGCCACCAAGGAAGGCCTTTATCTTCGCGAGCTGCTGGAAGAAGCGAAGTTGGCCGAGTTACCCAACTTCACCCTGTTCTGCGACAACCAGTCGGCAATTCGCATCGCCAACAAGAACGGCTTCGCGAACAGGACGAAACACATCGCCCTGCGCTACTTCTTCGTAAAGGACGAGATCGAGAAGGGGAGACTCGAGCTGTCATACTGCCCCACGTCCGAGATGGCAGCCGACTATTTGACCAAGAAACTCGGGAGGCAGAAATTCGAGTACTGCATGCTGCTGACTGGACAAAGCCACGTCATCAGCAGCGACACTCCAGAAGCGAAGGGGAGTGTTGGAAACAGTAAATCTTAAGCGCTTCTGTCGTGTCGAAACATCGCACCAGAAGTGAAGCAAACCTTATCGAAGCACCCGCGAGTTATTCCTCGGAGGTTGAGAGGTTGCTGGAGGTTACGCGAAAGTCAAAGGTCAAGCGACCTTTGACCTGACAAGTGCAGCGCGACAGTTAAGGACACACAACTGACTCGTTACAGAGCAGTTGCCCGAGTCGTACTGTATCAAACCGCAACAGCAACAGTAAATTAGTTACAACCGTATCGTTTCGTATTCCTTGTACTATTATATATTCTTGTATCTCTTTGCTATAATCAACTTACTTTGCCCTCACATACCAGCGCAAGGTGGTTCACAAGTTCTTCATTAACGCTTCCGCTATTACATAGTTTCACCCAGAGTTTACCCCTGAAAAGATCCTAAGGGCTACTTTCAGCCCAACAATGCGCAGCCCTCTCACTGGCATCAAGCTGGCAGGGTTTGGTGCGGTGCAAGGGAGGTGATGGTTCCGGGGCTGTCGCTGCTGGCGCCACATGTTGACGGCTTAGCATTTGTATTGTATTCTGCAAAACTTTATGACACTTTCATTACATGCTCTCTATCACAATCCCACAGTATAGATGTGTGTGTGTGGGGGGGGAGGGGGAGGGAGGGGGGTGTGGAGGAGGAGGCTACATGCATGCCACATTGGTAGAGGGGTGAGGCTTTAATAAAACCCATTGGGGGTGTTTTATAACGACATGCTGTTCTCAGGTCAAAGATACAAATAGATGTGAGATGGTTTAGAGCCAGTTGATGCAGTAAACCGTGATTGGCTGGCAGGCTCTCCTCGTTCGCGATTCTCGTTACACGCTGCCCCCGTTTCCATGATAGTCAATTTCGCAGGTGTTCGTTTTTTAATCATGCACCACAATTTCGTCTGTTTGGCAACTGTCCCAAGTGGTACATGCTAGGACCGTTGTGTACTGTACGGAAACCTACTGAACCGCACTGAGCGATTAGTATTAGCTGATCGTCAGGCTCCTTCCTGCCAGTCAAATCTGGCTTTGCGGGCGGACTGCACGGCATCGGGGATGACGACACCACCAGCAGCAAAGCCGAGCCTCGCATTACTCACATGTACTTATGGCGGCAATACCGATGCTGTAGAAACCAACGGAAGCGGCACCGATGGTGGTAACACCCTATGCCGATATTTAACGAATAGCACGCGACAAAAATGACTGCCAACCTTGGTCAAGCATTCGGCTGAAGAGTCAAGAATCATCTACAGAATGCAATGTCTCATATGCAGAAGCGCGAGAGGCAGCAGATAGGCGTCTTGGAGTCCTTATGTTCGCCGGCTCTCATCTTAATACCTCCGAGTAGGATCAATCTGGTGTAATCACGTGAAGTTCTTTCTTGGGAGATATTACTACCCTTGTGGTCGGCTGGATTCGGTTCTGGTTTGAGAAGATTGGTTGAAGAATGGATTCTTATGCGGGAGATACTACGGAGGAAGCTTCGCTATTTGATCAGCGTCGTTTCGACGGAGATTCGAGCCAACATCCGACTGGAAACCTAGGCCGCGGTTTAGCGGATCCTGCGATAGATTTTAGTGGGTGTGAAGGGATCGAATGCTTCGATATCCTCAACACCGATACAGCTTACCACGAATCAAATTCTCTTGCAGCAGAAACCGCTAGCGGGGAAGGTCAGCCACGTGGTGACGTCAGAAGCATACCATCTGACGTGGCAAACCCATGTGTAATGGTGATAGGTGACGTGGAAATTCCGTTGGTGATTCCTCCTGGCTCGTCAGCTGACTCTCCCCTTAACGCATGCGACTTGGAAGCCATTCTTGACACGTCACCTTCTGACATGGATACCCTGATTGACACGTCACCAACAGCTCAAAGCACACCCTCTCCAACTAAGCCATTAATCCCAGCTGAGATTGAGAGGACTAGAGAAGGCCCATTGTACAAAACTAAGCCTATAGCAACACTAGTACCAGCGAAGCTTCCTTCCAGAGTTGAGAAGCTTCCTTCCAGAACTACAAATAGTACCAGGGACACGTCACCCCCTGGAAAGGTTCGAAAGGGCGACCTGACCACCCGCCTAGCGTCACTAATCCGTGGAATCTCTTCCAAGCCTCGGCCTGCGGCCCGGCCTGTGCCAGGCAGCCGAGCCACACAATCAGGCTCGAATAAGGGCTCGGAATCAGGCCCAGCAAGCGGTAACTCAGGTACGAACTGTAGCAAGGTTCGGGCAAAGGGCATAGAAGATATCGGCCTTGCACCTGACCAGATAGTCATGCTTGAAAGGACAACCATGGGTTCCGGTGCGAGATCAGTGCAAGGGGAAGCGAGCAGGGAAGCAGAGGGAACAGTTGTTGGAGGGGGAGGGTTACCAACAGCTTGGGGTGACGTGCAAGGGGGGGTTGGAACAAGAATGGCTGTGCAAGGGGGGGTTGGAACAGGAATGGCGATGGAGATGGTGAGTGTGTTGCAGAGCCTGTCGTCTGGGCTTGAGCGGCTGAGGGAGCTGCAGGAACAACAGAGGCAGCAGAGGCAGCAGCAACAGAGGCAGCAGCAGCAGATCCAGATGCAGTGGCAGCAGGAACAGCCGACGCTTCAACAACAGCAGCAGCATAAAATGCAGTGGCAACAGCAACAGCCGATGCAGCAGCAGCAGCAGCAGCAGCAGCAGCAGCAGCAAACGCAGTGGGAGCAGCAACAGCCAATGCAGCACCAGCAGCAGCAGCAGCAGCAGAAGCGGCAGCAGCAGATGATACAGCAGGAGCAGCATGAGGAGCAAGAGCAGAGGAATCTGCAGCTGCTGCAATCAGCACCACCACGGCATGGGAGATTGTGGCAGCAGCGGCAGCAGCAGCACGGTTCTGTCCCATTCCAACTGTGTGAGACCCAGCAAGTTCGGCTGTCAACTCAAGATGGCTCACCCTCCCAGCCCATCCAGCATCCACCCAGCCTCGCCCTCTCTTCACGTTTCCCCAGAGCTATCCCCACTTTCCCATCCTCTACGCAACGCCCCATCTCTCAAAACCAGCCCCTCACCACCGCTCTCCACCTGCGCCCAAACCTTCAGTTTGACTTTTCCCTCTTTGCGGATTCATCCTTCCGACGAGTGGGCATCCCCTCACAACCCAGCAGGGAGGAAGAGAGGGAGCGGCGGCTGAGACAGCACGTGCTGAAGCTAGCAGAGGCGCACGCAGTGGGGGACTGGGCGCTGGCGCGGCGGTGGGGGAAGAAGGTGCGGGGGGAGGCGAGTGAGAGGGGGGATGCAGTGCAGCGAGTGGCATGGTACATGCTGCAGGCTCTGGAGGCCAGGGCGGACGGCACTGCTGCTGTGAAATGGCGAGAGCCCATTGAGTTCCCGGTCAAGGTGGGTGGTTTGGTTTCTCTAAAATTGACTTCTGGTGTGGCTTGCACTGTGGCTTGGGGCACCTCATAACGCCTTTCTACCGCTCTCCACCACTCTTTCCCTCCCGCACACGCTGCAGCAGACGTGATGGCGGCCATAGGGCATTCTCACGAGACCGACATTGCGTATACCAACTTCGCCTTTGCTGCTCTCCTCCACAAAGTGTCTCGTGTTCTGTGTATCACAAAATCCCCTGAAAACACCTCCCTATCCCTCTCCACCCCTTTTTACCACACACAGAGTGCGGCAGATGTGATGGCGACAGTGGGGCACTCCCACGAGACCGACATAGCGCATACTGTCTCCTAAATACCCTCATATCGCCTCCCTATCTGCCTCTCCTCCTTCTTCCTCTTTACCACATGTTCCTCTTTACCACACACAGAGCGCAGCAGACGTGATGGCAGCAGTGGGGCACTCCCATGAGACCGACATCGCGTATACCAACTTCGCCTTTGCTGCTCTCCTCCACGAAATACCTCTTGTTCTGCACACCACTGCCGCACACACACCACCACTAGCAACACCAGCTGCAGCGGCAACAGCAGCAGCAGCACCAGCTTCAAAAGCAGCGGCAGCAGCAGCAGGAGCACCAGCTTCACCTGCCCCTCCCCCCTCTTCCTCCATTCCTCCCCACTCGCCCCCTGCCCCTCCCCCACGCCGCATTCACCTGGTAGTGTTTGGCATGATCGGTGCGCCTCAATGGGCTTCCCTGCTCTGCCGCATTGCCACTGCCTGCGGCTTCCCTGCTGCTGCTGCCGCTGCTGCTGGTGCTGCTTCTGCTTCTGCTGCCGCGTCTCCTCCTATTGCAAACCCACAAACCAGCACCACAGAGGGTGACCCTGCCAGCAACAGCAGTAGTAGTTCCACCTGCTGTATGTGCATTGAAAGACAGAGAAGCACTGTGAACAGCAGGAGTGGCAGCAGCAGGAGCAGCGCTAGGGGCAGTGGCAGTGGCAGTGGCAGTGGCAGTGGCAGCAGCAATGGTGGAGGGGATGTAGGTGCAGTCACATGCAGCGGGTGTGGCCTTTCAGAGTCTGCTGCTTCTGTGACTGCCGGTGCACATGCAGTGCTGTTGGCAGGTTTGGAACGGGAAGCTGCAGAGAAGGGGGGCACAGATCAGCAGCAGCAGCAGCAGCAGCACCACCACCACCACCATCACCATCATCATCAGCAGCAGCATCAGCAGCACCAGCAGCAGCAGCAGCAGCACCAGCACCCACCCTCCCCCACCTCCGTCCATCCCCGTTACAGGCATCAATGGCGGCACAGTGCAGCAGCAGCAGCAGCAGCAGCGTACCCCACCCTCTCTCCATTCGCTCGCCCCCGCCTCTCTCCATCCGTGTGACGGGCATCAACGGCGGCGTGGTGCAACTTGACTCCGCCTTCAGTGCCTCCACCTTCGGCCACCAGTTCTTCGGGCAGCTCGCAATCGTTTTGGGGCTGCCCGTGACGTTTGAGATGGTGGATGTGCCTCTGGAGTCGCTACATCCGGGCATGGTGAAGGTTCAGCCGGGGGAGGAGGTGGTGGTGGTCTCCCTCTGGACGCTCATGCTCTTCCCAGATGACTCTGTTCTCAGGCACAACCCACGAGATGCCGTGCTCAAGGTGAGATGCTTTGCTTAGCTTGTAAGGAGGTTGAGGGATGCAGGTGAGTGAGACTGGAGTTGGCAGGGAGAGGAGGTGGTGGTGGTCTCCCTCTGGTCGCTCATGCTCTTCCCAGATGACTCTGTTCTCAGACACAACCCACGAGATGCAGTGCTCAAGGTGAGATGCGGTGCTACATGGTGAGATGCGCCCTCCCTCCAGTGGATCCAGGCTCTTAGACCGGGCCCTGTGTTCCTAGAAGAGTTGTTTTTTTAGTTCACTCAACTCCCTCCCCTCCCTTCCATCCCAACCCCTAATAACCCCTCCAAACCCTACCAGTGGATCCAGGCTCTTAAACCACGTCTTGTCCTTCTAGCAGAGGTGGACGCGGCCCTCAACGGCCCCTTCTTCCTCGCCCGCGTGCGCGAGACCTTTCGATCCATGCTCGCTTTCTTCTCAGCCGTCCATGCCACCATGCCCGATTCTGCCATCTCGCCCGTCCGTTTCATCTGGGAGACGATGCTGTTCCGCGAGCTCATTAATTGCGTCGGATGCGAGGGGATCCAACGGCTGATACGCGCCGAGAGGCTGGAGCAGTGGCAGGAGCGGATGCGGAGGTTAGGGTTTGAGGAGGTGGGGCTGGGGAGAAAAACACAGGCTGCCATGAGGGAGACAACGGAGGGGCGGGATGGGAGATTTGAAGTGGTGTCGGTGGGAGGTGCGGCGAGGCTCATGTGGAAAGGGCAGCCGGTGCTGGCTGTGTCTGCTTGGAGGTGATTGGTGCATGTGAGAGCGGGAGGTGATGGTGCAAGCCAGGGCCATCACTCGTGTCACATGTCGGCTGAGCCATTTCACTAGCTGATGTTTGCTTAAAATTAGTAAATAATGTTAAAACTTCTGCCTTGTGTTGCTGTTTCCAGCTTTCTTTGAACGTAATCAGTACTCATTGATGAGTATTTGACATACTTTTTACTCACCTTCACACATGCAGAATTCCGTTATCGTCGAACAATTGTCAACGCTGGGAACTGTATATTCTGTAGTTGTATCGATGTTTCATTTCCCTCGGCTCCCCAATCCCAAGGTTGCGTCATGCTTCCCGCCATTTTGCGGGTGGGTAGACTTCCTCCACCAGCTCTTGGTAACCTGACGAGCAAGGAAGGTAGTGAAAGTACTCTCGAGCACTCCAGCGAGGATTACCGCGTGAAGCCCTTCTTTGCCTCACCGTGACCGTACGCCATAAGCGAATAGCTCGAAGCTGTCAATGTGCGTGGGTTATTGCCCCTGTTCGCGCTTTTCTGCCTGTAGCAATATAGCAGGCAAGCAAGGAGTTCAGGAACGCAGCAGACTCGCACGAAAAGCGACCTCGAGAAGTGCTTTTGGCTTTCAGACTGAATCTGTTTATTCGGCCCAGCAGCTTAGGCTTTTAGGCACGTAGCAATCGTACTGCGGTAGTACCTTACGACGATGGCCGTGTCGTCACTGCCAGCAGCAGCGGCGCTCACGGCTTTTCGAAACCGGTGCGTGACGTATCGCGAGTGCAGTGTCACTGTCTTCACGCCAGGTGCAGTGTCGCGGCTCGATGTTTTTTTTTGAAGTGTTGTGGTTATGATGTCGTAATGCCTTACTATTACGATCGTGACCTCGACGTTGTAGCCGCGTGTGTCGCATAAACACAAACGAGCAAGGCAGTCGTAACTGCCGCACCAAGCCGCTCTTTAGGAAACTGCTTTAACCGACAGACTGACCACGCATGCTAATGTCAATGCTGATACTTTTCTGAGTCGATCCAGAAGCAGACTTCAGGTTTCCGTACTTCGATTCTCGTATCTTCCATCTCGTCACCCGTACTGGCAGGTCGCCAGGCGACGAAGAGCTATCAGATAAACAGAGCGGATTGCGGGAGGTTGTTCCCACATCCCACATCCGCGATACCCCCATCTCCCAACCCTCCCCTTCATCCACCCGCTCCATATCTGCAGGTCGCCAGGCGAGAGGGAACTGTTCCCCGAGCTCAAGGCCATTCTGGAAGTCACTGCCGTCACAGGCACCGTCTGGTGGGTGACGGATTCTGTCTGCTGGTTGACGGATTGTGTTCTGTTTGATGGAATCTGTCTGCTGGTTGACGGAATTTGATAGTTGTCACACAGACTCTGTTAGCTGGGTGATGCCTGGGTGACGGGTTCTTTTGGTGGTTGTTAAAACCTGGTGGGTGAGTCGGTGGCGAGAAGAAGCTCCCTTCGGTCAGGGTTCAATGCAATTTTGTAGTCACTGTCCTCGCAGTCACGTTTTTAGAATCACTGTCCTCACAGGCACTGTCCGCTCAGTGATTTTCTTTGTTGGCTGACGGATTCCGTTAATCTGGTGACGCGTTCTGTTAGTCTGCATCATTGTTCGTGTCGAAACCTGACCAGTTAATTGGTACAGAGAGGAGGGTGGGTGCGGGATTGATTGATTCAGTTAGAGGAAAGACAGGTTCTGTCTGGTGGATGACAGGATTTTGAAATGGATGAAGGAATTTGCTTAACACTTTTTTACTTGTCGCTCCAGCGGATTCTCCCTCCTTCACCTCGTTCTGAGGCACTTTGAATTATACACTTTCTTACTTGCAGCTCCAGCGGATTCTCCCTCCTTCTCCTGCGTCCCTTGACCCCTTCTTCCGGTCGGTTTTTTTCCCTGCCCTGGTTGCTACTCAGGCATGACTGGGAGTCCGTGAGGGAATTGCTCGGGTTCACCATCTCCCAGGTATGGACTTGGGGTGTAAATTAGAGTGGGTGGACTTGGGGTGTAAATTAGAGTGGGTGGACTTGGGGTGTAAATTAGAGCGGGTGGACTTTGGGTAACAGAGCGGTGGCAGGAATGGTTTTCCTTCGGCCCGATTCCCGCTCACTACAGTCCCCCCCACCTAGGCTCCCCTCACATCAGTTTCCCCCTCTCCCGGCTTCTCCCTCACCCCTGGTCCCTCTCGCCTCGCCCATTGTGCATCGAAGTTCCCCTCCCACCCTCCCCTCCCACCCTCCCCTCCCACCCTCCCCTCCCACCCTCCCCTCCCCCCTCTCCTCCCACCCTCCCCTCCCACCCTCCCTCCCACCCTCCCCTCCCATTCTCCCTCCCACCCTCCTCTCCCACCCTCCCCTCCCACCCTCCCCTCCCACCCTCCCCTCCCACCCGCCAGGTCTTGGAGAATACGAGACAGAGCATGTAGCAGGGGTGGGTCCTCCCACCCTCCTCTTGTATCTCGCGTCTGACAGGCGTAATTCCTCCCACCCTCCCCTCCCACCCTCCCTCCCACCCTCCCTCCCACCCTCTCACCCGCCGCCACCTGTCTGGTCCTGAAGGAGTACGAGACAGAGCGCGCGGGTGGGTCCGCCTCGTGTCTCACGTGGTGAATGGTGTCATTTCTTCCTCCCACCCTCTCACACGCCACCCCTCAGGTCTTGGAGGAGTATGAGACAGAGCGTGTGGCAGGGGTGGGTCCGCCTCGCCCGCTGCCATCCGGGGAGACGTTTGCCGAGCTCAACGAGCGCATCCTCTCACGTACGTGTGCGCACTTGGTCACAGTACCACCCAAACGTTCTACTGTCATTAACAGCAGCGTGTGCTCCTTTGGTCACAGCTGCTTTCTCGAAGGATCTTCACAAGCTGCTGCCCGTTCAGTCTACGTGACTGCTGGCCTGCCGCCATCAGTCACGCAGAAGGGTCACCATTCACCATTCACTGTTCTACTGTCACTACTTCCTCAAAGGATCTTCACCAGCTGCTGCCCGTTCAGTCTACGTGACTGCTGGCCTGCCGCCATCAGTCACGCAGAAGGGTCACCATTTACCATTCACTGTTCTACTGTCACTACTTCCTCAAAGGATCTTCACCAGCTGCTGCCCGTTCAGTCTACGTGACTGCTATCCTGGTGACTTCTGAGTCGACTCAAAAGTCACCTCGCAAGCTGCTGCCTGTTCAGCTTATCTGACTGTTGGCTTGCTGCCATCAGGGGAGGCGTGCGTTTGCCGAGCTCAGCCTGCGCATCCACTCATGTGCTAGTCGCCATTGTGTGTTTGTGTGTGCAGTTTGACATTGTACTACTACGCATGCGTGTGAGCTGCTATGATGAGTGCTTTTTTTAGTCGACTCAAACATCAGCTATTTCATTCCCCCCTCTCCGCTGCGTTCCTCTTTTCTCCCCAACTCCTTCAACACTGTAACACAGACATGCATGGATGAGAAAGGACAAAGGATGTAATTCTTAAACACAGAGAGGGGGTTACCCTCTTCTCTTCTTCATCTCTCGTCCCTCTCCGCCTCACTCTCCCTTGCATCCCTCTCCCCGCTCTCTCCCTTCTTCCTTCTCTCCCCCATCTCCCCTGCACCCCTCTCCCTCCTGCATCCTGCCCCCCCCTCTACCCGCGTCTTCCCCCTCTCCCCTATCTTCCCCTTCCCGCCTCTCCCCTCTATTCCCTCCGTGCCTTTCGTCCGTCCCCACACACAGACCTTGTCGTGTTCACAGAGGAGGTTTGTTCACAGAGAGGAAGGGTGAAAACACACAGTTGACCATTCACCATTCAGCAGATCTGTGTGCTTTTACCCCTCCTCTCTGCGACTCTCCCATGCTCCCCTCCCTGCCCCCCTCCCCAATGTTTCTGCTTTCTCCACAAGCAGACCTTGAGGCATTCACAGAAGGGCCACCATTCACCATTCACCGTGTGTTTCCGTCGCTCCTCTCTGCTCCACTCTCCCTTACTTCCCTCCCTGCACCTCTCCCCATTGCTTCCCCTCTCTCACGTGTCTCTACTTTCCTTTCCCACCTCTCTCCCCCCTATCCCACGCACAGACCTTGAGGCATTCACAGACGGGCCACCCTTCACCATCCAACACGTCTGGGTCTTTGTGCGGTCCCCGCCTCTGCGCTCTCCCCTGCACTCCAATCCTCCCTCTCTCCACTGCACACCTCACCACCCCTCTCTCCCTCTCCCCACGCACAGACCTTGAGGCATTCACGGACGGGCCACCTTTCACCATCCAACGCATCTCCGTGTGTTCTGATGTTCCTCTCTCCTTCACTCTCACCTGCTCCCACCCTCCCCTCTCCCCACGCACAGACCTTGAGGCATTCACGGACGGGCCACCATTCACCATCCAACGCATTTGCGAGGTGTGTGTTTGTACTGGATCAGATCAGTTTGAAACATGTGTGCTTGTTGTACTCAGCTTGTGAGAGGTGTGCTTGTATCAAGTCAGCTCAGCTTGTGAGAGGTGTGCTTGTATCAAGTCAGCTTGAGGCATGTGTGCTTGTATCAAGTCATCTTGTGAGAGGTGTGCTTGTATAATCAGCAATCCATGCTCCTGCTCCAGTTCACACTACCATTTCTCTTCCTGCTGCAATTTCACCTGTTTTTTCACCCGCTGCAAATCCACCTGTCTTTTCTCCTGGCCGTCTTTCAGGTGCTTCTCAACCCTCGAGCCACCTACACCAACCTCAACCGTGTCGCCTTTGCTCTTGAAAAGGTTTGTCCAACTCATCCCACAAACCATTCTCTTCCACCCTTCCCACCCACCCTTCCCACCCACTTTCCACCCAATGTTTCCACTACTGTTTCTACTTCCCGTTCCTTCCCTTCCCAGTCTCTTTTTTCATCCCCCTGCCTCCCCTGACCTGCCTATAGCATCGGGCTTTTTGCTTCCTCTTTCCCGCTTTTCATCTCTCCACCCTTCCCCTCTCCCTCTTTCCCGCTTTTCTCTCTCCTCTCCTTTTCTCTCTTCCCTTCCCCCCTTTCCCCCCTCCGCCCTTGCAGCTGCTCCTGGTGACCTCCTCCGCCCCGCCCCCCACAGCCCCGTTCCCCGCCCTCCCCCTCCCTCCCGCCCATCTCCACCGCCTCTACCTCACCTCCCCTTCCTCCTCCTCCCCCTCCTCCCTCCCTCCTCCTTTCCAAACCTCCCCACCACCCTCAAAGCCCCAGTTTCCAAACCAGGGAGGCAGGGCAAGGCAAGACGGCGGGGGAGCAGCAGGACAGGCGGGGGAGGGTGCGGAAGGGGGTGGAGGGAAGGGAGACGATGAGGAGGCAGGGGAGGGGGGCAGTGCAGCAATGGAGACGGATGAGAGGGGGGCCGGGGGCAGGTCAGATTCTCCCAACATGAGGCCCGGTTCCCTTGACATTGCCCCGCACTCACCTGAGTTTGCAGGATTCTTTCGAGAAGTGGTGGTGGAAGAAGCAGCTATGGAGCTGGGTGGGGGCGGTGGGGGTGCTGGGGGCGGTGGGGGTGGTGGGGCTGGTGCGGGCGGTGGGGCGGGCGGTGGGGCGGGTGGTGGGACGGCGGAGGGCGGGGCTAGGAGCAGTGGGGGTGCCCGGGATGAGGGGGTGGGTAGTGGCACTGCTGGTGGTGGTAGTGGTGTGATGGCGAGGGAATTGGTGGGGGCGATGCGGGCAGCAGGTAGAGAGGAGCTAGTGGTGGTGATGGTGGGGAGGGTAGGGTGGAAGTGGGGACGATGGATGAGGGGAAGGAGGAGGAGGGGGAGAAGGAGGAGAGGGGTGGGGTTGAGAGGAGTGCTGGGGAGAAGGGTGACAGTGGGAGTGAGAGAGCGAGGGAGGGAGGGGAGGAGGAGATGGAGGAGGAGGAGGAGGCGAGCAAGTGGCTGGTAGATAACCCCCCTCCTGTTGCCTTTGGACCCGTGTCTCCCACGAGGGAGGAAAGCAGGGAGGGGAGGAGGGAGGAGGGAAGGGAGGAGGGAAGGGAGGAGGTGAGGGAGGAAGAGAAGGGGGAGGAGGAGATGAAGGGGGAAGGAGGGGGTGACATGAAGGTGGAAAGAGGGGGTGATATTCGAGTGGAGTGTGAGGAGAAGGCAGTAGAGGGGGAGGAGGATGGGGATGGTGGGAGTGGGGAGGGAGAGGACTTGGCGGGACATGGGCAGGGGATGGAGGGAGGGGAGGGCGAGCAGATGAGTGTAGTAGATGGATGAATGTAGATGAGGACGACTTTGGGGAAAGGGATGGTGCAGATTGAATTTAGTAGATGTCACCCATGGGATAGCTCAACAAAGCATACCTAAAGCTACCTGCACATGAAGGTTACAGAAAAGTTATTCAAGTCTTGTTGTTTTAGTATGGTTTACATTATGCTTTAAATTGGAAGACTTTCATCATGGACCCCTGTCACGAATCAAAATGTCACGTGGTATGTTTGTAGAGCATATATTTCCCACGCCTCTGCAAAAGATCCACACCAATGGCATCGCCTAGTCAGCACGAGTGACGTGCCAGCTAACGGATCCACTTTCTGGCGTGTCACACCACCCTTATGACGCGGAGAATGTATTTGAGGTTCCGAACCTCGCATGGTGCCCAACAGCATAGGCACACAGCGCAGCAAAAAGGAACTCCACTATTCGTCAATCTCCACTTTTTGCTTTTCACTCTGAACGAGCCTGTCTTGTGTTCGCAATGCAATCATCCCCTCGAAACAAACCTAGCTCCTCGTAGTTTGGCGCTTGGGCCGGTTATCGTGCGACTTTCGGATCTGCCCTGATTCTCATCACATCAGGCTGAGTGCCTGACCGTTGCGTTAAAAAACTGGGTAGAATACAGAAATAAACGTAAATTCAACAGCTGTTCTTTGTAGGAATGGTAGCTGTACAGTTTTGGCTTCGACAAAACCTTGAGCTTTGACACAACCAGACCTGCTCCAACCTCTCATGCGTCTCTTGTATTTCCGCCAAATCGCCGTTGCCTGCTCTGCTTCCTGCCGCTTTTCTCTAGTTTTCCGCCTGTGTTGTCTTTCTGCTCCTCGTTCCTGGTAGCCGTTCGACCCTTGACCCTATCAGCAAACTTCTTCTTCTGTTCTTTTACCGGTTTAATACAATTCTTACTTCGCACGTTAGACTATTGTTGGCGACTGCTTGTCATTCCTGGATCTTCTCATGGGGAGCCATGTTCTGCCGTTGTGCGGTTTCACGCGGTCTCTTGTTCCAGCAAGATTAGACTCGGTCCAAATCGAAGCCGATGCACCAAGCGGGGCTCAACAACGGCGTAGAATAGTGTGCATGCTCTCGAGTGACGGCACTTTCCCTCCAAGGCACAAACCCAAGTCGCTTGAGCTCCCTCGAGCCGTCGCACATGGGTTCCATTCCTCTCATGTAAGACCCAGTATTCCATCATAATCTATCTTAACATTAACTTTTGCATGCGTTATCCCATTTCCACCTTTCCCTAACATTGCCGTCATTTCCAACCGTTGGTAAACGCTTGTTCTTTTCCGTGTTCCACTGTTTCAAACGATTCTGCAGGATCTAGCTGACGAGGAGAAGCAGAGGCTGATTGCGGAGGAGATCGTGAAGATCGAGCAGCAGACGAAAGCGAGGGAGGAGCAGTTGAAGCGGGCCGCTCTTAAAGCCCATTTGGATCACGAGCTACGGTTCGGCAAGATAATGTTCTCTCAGGTGTGTTTAATTTGCCTTTGTAACTGCATCAAGTAACCACGTCTTGTCGCCGTTTCATGCGATTTGAATCCAGTTTGAGGCCGTACTAGTGACATTGTTGTTTACGCTTGCTTCCGTTTTATCTTCTGTCTTGATTCGTGCTTATGGCGACGTAACAGGAAAAATACACCACGGCCATCGCGCATTTCGACAAAGTGCTCGGCCAAACAGAGGACGACTCGTATCACCATGGCGAGGCCTCGCTCCAGAAAGCAGCGTGCCTCGAAAAGCTCGGCTCGCACGACGAAGCGCGTCGCCTCTACAAATCCCTCTGCCATTTCCGCGGCGCGGACCACCACATCAAGAGACGCGCCGCGCAAGCCTTATTCGAAGGCGATTCGCACGATCCCGCGAAGCAGCGGCAGAAGGAGCAGGCTCAAAGCGAAAGGTCGTCGCTATTAGACGACTACATGTACAAAATGTTTCTGACGGGCTTTGGGAATTACACGTTGAGTGGGCGGAAGCAGGAGGAGTCGCGACAGGAGCGGATGCTGATGCAGGCGCTGCCATGGATGCTGGTCCTTATGGCTCCTGCTATGGTTGTAGGCCTCATGCTGGCCAAGGGGGGAGAGTAACTGTAGCTAAGGCAACCCCTCCCGATCCTCCCGGATTAGTGTTGCTGAGGTGGAGAGTGGTTGTGGCTAAGTGCATATGTTTCTTCAGGCGCTGCCGTGGGTGCTGGTGCTCATGACACCTGCTTTTGTTGTTGGGCTGGTGCTGTCCAAGGGGGAACATTGTTGTTGGGCTATGGTTGTAGGGCTGATGCTGGCAAAACGGGAAAGAGTGATTTTCGTACGAGGGGAGAGATATTGTGGTGAATTGGGGGCTGACTCTGGCTAAGGGGGAGAGTGGTTGCAGTTAAGGTTGGGGTGACTGGCTATGGCACGGGTGCTGCTGCAGGTGTGGCTATGGACGCTTGTGGTGCAATGTGGAAACCAGGAGGGAGGGAGAGGCTTGTGTTATAGATATGTTGGTGCTGGTTCTGACACTGGTGCTGCTGACTGGTTCTCCTGCTCCTTTCAATGTTGCTGCTTTGTTTATAATGTGTGTCTGTGTGCATAGGCTTGCTGTTTATGTAGATAACTAGTTGATTCTAGCGTACAGTAAAACAGATGCAAGTGTTGTTTCCAGATTAGTTACTGCTTGTTCATACAATGCACCATATTGTTTCTCAGATCTCTTTTACACCTCAGTCTTACAGAAGTAAAGTATGTTTTCTTTATTACCAGTTACAATGAAAGAGACATGCAAATTAGATCCTACACTGTCAATATATTCTTACACTAAACATCTACTCTCCCTGAAACGAACCAACTCCTGAAGTTTGGATGACAGATACCCCACACTGTGCTCCCCCCTTATCTCAACCTCCTTTAAAACACTAGGAGCACTAGCCACCTCTTCTGGTAACCCAGACAGGTTGCTCCAGTCTATAAAGCGTATGAGGGAGAGGGAAGGGGAGAGGGAGAGTGAGGGAGGGATAGTGGTAAGCCAAGAGAGAGGAGGGAGGACGAGAGTGTGGAGGGTGGGGATGAGGTGAAGGGAAGAGAGAAGGCTGCTGTTAGCGTGGATGTTGCACAGGCGAAGGGTGAGCGGAGGAGCAGCAGCAGCACCTCCTGTAGTCACACTCTTTATAGTCACATCTGCTTCAGTCAGTGCATCAGCAGCAGACACACTGTCTACAGTCACACTGTCTAATGTCGCACTGCCTGCAGTCACACTCTCTGCAGCGTTGTCAATGATCAGGTCTGTGAGGCTTGGGAGGGAGGCTAGGCGGAGGAAGAGAGGGAGAGGCATGGAGGGGAGGGAGTTCAGCTGCAGCACTTGCAGATGGGGGAAAGGGGGAAGGGGTTCGAGTGGAGTGGAAAGGGAAGGGGGAGCGGCAAGTCGAGGAGAGGAGAGGGTGCAGGGGGTTTGAGTGGGTCGGTGTGAGGAATGTGGGGAGTGTGGGGAGTGTGAAGGAGGGAGGGGTGGGGAGAGTGACAGATACTTCAGGTTGGGAGCTTCTTGGCTCAACAGAGCGAGCAACTCTGCTGCCTGCTGCTCCACTGTGCTCCGCTCACCGCTGCTGCTGCTGCTGCTGCCGCTGCCAACACCAATGCTGCCACCGCCATCACCCCTGGCGCTGTTTCTTCTGCTACTGCGCCTGGTGGATTCCTCACACACACTGATGCTGAGAGAACACAGTTGCTCCAGCGCACGCTGCTGCTGCTGTTGACCCCCAGCTGCTGTCTTCCGCTGGCAAAGGGAGCGCAGGTGATGGCAACTCTGCACGTGCCTGTGTGCGTGTAGCAGTTGGCAGAGGCAGAGGGGCGCGGGAGACTCGGTTGCTGCACCGCTAGCACCAGTAGCTCTAGTAGCACCTGTAGCACCGCTGGGACCGCTAGCACCGGTTTGAGAGGACGAAGCATGCGGGCAGACTGATTGCTGGCCCAACGATGCTTCACCGCTCAGTGGTGCTTGTGAGGGAGGGACAGGAGCTGGGTTGGGGTGGAGAGCGGTGGAGAGGGAGAGAGAGAGGTGGCGCAGGGAGGGGAAGGCGGAGAGGGAGGCGAGGAGCGCGGAGGGGCAGGCGCGGGTGTGACAGAAGCGGATGGAGTGGAGGGAGAGGCGGGTGACTGCAGGGAGGTGTGCGCCAAACGAGGGGAGGAGGAGGTAGGCGATGTCTAGCTGCAGCGTGCTGAGGTCCGCGAGCGGAGAGCGCGGGGGGAGGGAAGATTGAGAGGAGTGGGAGAGAAGAGATGAGGGAGGGGAGTGCGCACAGTATGCGGGGATGAGAGGCGGGATGGAGGAGGCGAGAGGTGAGTGAGGCGACTCAAAAGTCGCCTCTTCTGGCGTTACCACGGGGCTGGTTGGTGCGTGAGAGAGGACCTGGGGGTGGAAGGCGGGTAGAGTGGCGGAGGAGGCGGCGTGGGAGAAGGGGCAGTGGGTGGCGCCGGCTGCACTGGAATGGTGCGATGAGTGGGCGGCAGCAGCAGGAGTGGTCGCGCCACCAGGTGCAGAAGGAGGAGGTGCAGGAGAAGGAGCAGCCGCGGCAGCACCGTCGACAGCAGCAGCACGTGGCGGAAACGGAGAAACGGGAAAAACGTTTCCCTTCACTTTCACCTCCTCGGGCTGCATCGCTCCCTTGGTCTCCTCGGACTGCACTTCGCCGTTTGAGTCCGTGTCCTGAATCGGAGGGGCTGCGAGCGGCGCGAGGACTTCGAGGGTCGTGAGACGGCTCATACGCGCCACGTGGCAGTACACGTTACAGTCACACTCGCTACAGCACGACCCGGTATCCAGCCGGAGCGACTCCAGGCCAGTCAGCGACCACAGCGACTCGGGGATGACTGCTGATGTGGCGTGGCGGCGGCTCCCTGCGTGGCGAGTCGGCTCGTCCTCGTTGTAGGGAGTTCCTTTAGGAGCATGGTGCTTGAAGAAGAGAGAGGTCAGCGACGGCGCGAGGCCGGCAAAAAGGGCCGACGAGAGGACGGCAGGGGAGGCCGGCAGCGCTGCGTCGAGCTGCGTCGGCAGCTGTAGGCCGGCCATAACGTGGAGCTCGTGCGGAGTGAGTGATACGCTATCAGGCGATACGCGATCAGGCGGCGGCGGGTGATAAGTGATCGTTAGGGAGAGCGACTCGAGGCAGGTGAGATGTGAGAAGGGCGATCCGGATTGGAGGAGAGGCTCCGCGGGGAGGGAGAGCGAGAGTGAGAGGCGCTTGAGACACTTAGCTAAGAGAAACGCTTTGGGAAGAAACACGAGCGGGAGAGCAAGGCTGGTGAGGCGGGAAAAGCAGCGCGCTACGATCCTTGGAAGAGAAATATTGCTGTTGCCTCCGCAATCATCGCCGTCCCCGCCGCCGCCGCCGCCGCTACCGATGCTGTCGAGCTCGTTCAGAACGACGAACCTTCCTTGCAGGTGCAGCGCCGTGAGTCGCGGGCAGCCTCTCGCTATTGCCTCCAGGCCTTCGGCTAACCCGCCCGTGCCTCTCACATCGGGTCGCGACACGACCTCTAAGGCGCACGACTCGAGCGACTTCAATCCACCACCGACCGGCTTTAAACCTTCGTCGCATCTCTCCGTGCATGCGCCACCGACGATGCTGCTACCAGCGGCACGGCTCTTCCCCTCACCTCCTAAGATCTTTAGGATCGGGCCCAGATGTTCCGCGCGGCATGCCAAGCCGACGGACAGCAGGTTGGGGACCTGCCGAACCAGCTCCCGAACCTGGTTTCGCGACCATTCCTTCGGGGAACTCCACAGGCCGTGGGAGAGCCGCGATTCTTCGCCACGTGGCAGAATGCTATTGGATTTTACCGGCGCTGTGATCGCCGTCCAGCCCTCGATAATGGAAGGATCGCGATGCGCGACGAACCCACGGTTGCTGACGTCAGCCAAGAAGAGAGTGGAGTGCGCTTGAACGGGATTGAAGACCGTGGACACGTGGCGCACGGCCATTGGAGAGACGCGGCGCCATGCCTTGCAGACGCAGAGAGCGGAAACGACGTCCTTGCGATCGCGAAGCTTCTGCAGGATCTTCGCGACGATCGCATCGTCTATTCGCGAAATCGGGGACTCCAGCGACGCCGAATCGCCGCCTTCGGTTACGTGCTTCCGTAAAATCGTGCTTTCACAGCCCATCTCGAGTTTGCCGTCGTGCGCTAGTGATGTATCTCGTAACGCAAACTTTCCCCGCTATGTATTGAAGCCCAAGTTCAATGGCCAAGTGCTAGCGGCTTCCACCTTCTCTGCTGCACTCGGAAACTGCTTATTAGAGTTGAGTTGTATTGTGTGTACTCGCTGGCGCTTCAAGAGGAGCTACAAGCTGGGGCCTGGGTTGGTGGCAGAACGGAAACGTGTAGCAACTAGGTAGTAAGTCGTGGTTACTTCAAAGAGGGGGTGGGCGAGGCAGCAGAAGAAAACAGGTGGTGAGGTGAGGAGGGCTGGTTGGTTTCGAGGCCAAATAGGCGGACTGACGAAAATGATCAGTTCAGTCACTTCGGTTCGCCATGGCGCGGCGTCACGAGTCGCGACGACGGGGCTAGGTTGTGCGGTGCGTCAACACCGCGCGGAGACTTGGCGCCAGTTGTTCCGCTGACCGGCAACAACCACGTGGCGGAATTGACTCGTCAGCAGCTGTCAAGGTTAGGGGACGAATGGGAAGCTCCAATTCGTTGAAGTTGGTGTACGCATGAGGGTTCACACGTGTTCACGGCAGGCAGCACTTTGTGGTGGGCCAACATCATAGACATGCAAATTAGTCTGGTAACCCTATTCGATGGTATGCAAAACCGTCGATACCCCAGTTCTGCTGCGCAAAATTGTCTGGTAGCGCCACTCAAAACACTGTGTAACAGCTGACGCAGCACAGAAAAGGAAGAAAATATGGGATTGAATCAGTTGCGTTTTCGATTTCGTATCGTCGTGGTTCTTACCGCGTCTTGTTCGGCTGCTGACAAATATTCCTGCCAGCTACTATTTTCCGCTAAATGTGACGAAAAATCCACTGGAATGAAAGGCTACGGGGTCCATTTCGATAACATTAATTTGGACCAATATATTGCTACCGGGAAATGTAGGGGCAGGGCAGAAAAACAATAAAACCCCTAGGGACCTGGACGCATTTCTGGGAGGGATCAACCCTAAACACGGGAAAGGACATTGTTTTTAGGGTTGATGCCTCCCTGACGCATCCCTTTCCGATCGGGTTTTATTTTTTTCTTGGCCCGAAGAAATCACGTCTTAGCGCGAAGGCAAGCGCGGTAAAGATCAAATTTGAATTAAAAACGAACGTGCTTTTAGAGCAGCATGTCAATAACTTGCAAACAGAGGTAAGACGGTTTTGCATACCATTGGATAGGGTTACCACACTAATTTGCATGTCTATGATGTTGGCCCAGTGGTTGTGGGGGACGAGGCGCATCGCGGTGCTTTTCACGTTTCGTTGCGCAGAATCCTGTCGGTGAGCCAACTCAGCATCGAGAAGACGTGGAATTCGTGCGACCGGCACAGCAAGGAAAGGTTGTCTGGTCTCGCTCTGCGCGTCATTTGATTGGACCTTTTTGGGTCGCCGACCACAAATGCTCGCCGCTTGAGCACCCTCGTTAGAGTGTATTGACTTCCCACCATTATTGTTCCCAATTCCCCATAAGACAATAACAAGTAAAGCACATGGTATGGTAGTTGTTTTGCTCACTATTGACTGTTCTTGTTTGAAGGTCCGCATGTAGCTTTGAGGGGCATATGCGGAACGTTTTCGGTTTCGTACACAATCCCCTTACAAGGTCCTTCAAATACTAGATGGTAACTTGGATATGTGCAAGCAAGCAACCTTACAACAACCCATAGATGTTTCTCTTGGAAGAGCAATGTCAGTCAGACTTTGAGCTTGCATATGCAAGCAAAATGGCAGAGAGTACAACAGGGGACATGATGATTGTGAGGGCAACGGCCAAGCTGGGCGATTCGGTAAGCTGCGGCACAATAAAGAGGCTTCCATACTTGATCACCACCGCTCCCACCACGCACCCCCCTAGAGCTTTGGCGAAATATGGCCCGTCGTCCTGATATGAGGGATGGGAAAATGGGGTAAGGTTGAGCAGGGATGGGGTGCGAATTGAGTGTGAAGCGGAAGCATAGCTTAGCATAGCCTGATGGAAGGATAGACAGCACGTGAGGAAAGAGACTTTGACAGGCTGGCAGAACATCAAGTTGAAATTAGGTCAGCAGACAAGGCAGCCAGCCCCACCACCCTCCAAGACTTCTATTTTGCACCTTTCCCCTTTTCCTCCCTTTCCCCTTGATCCCCGCCTTCCCTCCTTCTCTCCCCCCACTCCCACCCCAACCTCCCCCCATCCCCCCCAACCCCACCCCCACCCCACCCCACCTCTCCTCTCCTCTCCCCCCACTCTCCCCTCTCCCCTCTCCCCCACCTCCTCTCTCCCCTCTTCCCGCGCCCCCCCTCCCGCCTTCCCCAAACCCAACACGCCATCCCCAATGCGCGGAGTACCTTGGTAAATAGCGGGCGTTTCTCGGCCGCTTGCCCGCGCCCCTGACCGCCTTCACCCTGGTTCGATGCCCTCACCACACCTCCTGCACTCCTGCGCTGGACCGTCAAACTCCGGAGCTGCCGCTGGTGGCCCTCGCGCCTCACAGGGAAAGAGAGTGAACTTGATGATAGGGTGTGACGGGGAGCCGTGAGCGCAGCAGAGGGTGACGTTGTTGGTAGGGACGTCATTGTTGCTGCTGACGTCATCGTCGGTGGTGAGTCACGTGAGCGAAGGAGCTGACGTGGCGGGGGGTGACTAGGCCACGCGGACAGAGGACGCGGGACGTGATAAGGCTGAAGGAGGAAGATGCGGCGGGGATGGTAAGTGGTAGCAATATAGGGTAAATGCTAACGGGAGATGTCGCAGGAGTGCTACAGGTAGCACCTCACTTCCCTTTTGTTTATTTTTTCTTTGCGTCGTGGAAGTCTAAAAAGAGAGAGAAAAAAATGAACGACAAATAAGACAAATCCGTTTTAGCGATGTGAGGAAAGTAGTAGCTAGCAGCTAACTAAGTTCAGAAAATTAACGAGATCCCTCTCTAACGAAACGGAATGAGAGCAAGCTCCTGCTGGCCCTGTCCTGTGAAGTACTGCCCGATAGGTCCCGCCCGATGCGCGGAGACAATTACGTCGGTCTAGATAGGGCAGCAAGGACGAATGTCGAAATGCTGCCGCTCATCTTTTTCCACACATGGGGGGAAGATTTGGCGGGAGGAAAGGTGTGGTTCTGGCAGGAGGATCGAGGGTTGACGAAAGCAACTCAACCTAACGAATTCTGAAGGAGCGCTGCGAAATTAGGGAACGTCGCGAGTTCGTGAAAATCGAGTTGGGGAGGATTCAGATTGTCAGGTTTTCGGCAGTCACGAGAACGTATCAGTGACACATTTTTCTAACGGAGCTAGCTATCTTGAAAGATCGCTGCGTTCGTAAATGTCAAGGCCTATAAGGCCAATCGGGATAAGTCTAGTTCTTGACCCGGGTCTTGAGTACCCAAATACCACTTTCTGAACACGCCTTGAAACCCACACATCTCTTCTTGATCCCACAATCCATCCCTTTCACCCATAGCACTTGGCCACACAGACTGATCAATAATCTGATGTTGCATTTCTCTTCGGCACAAGTCACTTTCTGACTGACGTCTTTCAGGCTCAGCCATTCGCGTCCCGACGTTGTAAGATCGCCTCCCTGCTCGCACGAGCTCCTGGTTTTATCAGGCTCCTGATTTCTAATCTTCCGAGGCGCCTCGAGATTAGTTGCCAGTTTTTAAAGGCTTCTGGTGCCTGGTCGTATCACCTTCCTCCAGTCTCACCGCGATCGCCGGCTCACTGAAATTCTTTTAAGGTGCCTGTCCTGTCCAGCTGTCATCAAGCAGCCTACAACATGACGGTTTGATACCAGCGTCGTTTCACTTACCTCTCAGCTCCGCTTCAAATTCACCACTAGATCATTCAGGACGCCAATGCGAAGTAGGTCCACAGGAATCTCACAGGAAATCGTCACGATTTTTATCAGCAAGTCGCCCGGCAGTGCCCCTCACAATCCATAGTAGCCACCAAGAACTCGCACGCCCAGGATTTTCCTACATTCAGTGATCCCACCAATCCCTCACCTCCTTCCAGAGCCTCGTTACCTAGCAGACTACCTCTCGTTCTCCGTAGCTCCATCATCCCTCGTTCTGAGCCCAGTCTCAAAAATCGGCGCCAGCAGATATCGAGGCGCCTCAGAAGCAGCCCACTTCTCGGTCTCCTGGTCTTCGTAGTCTCCATAGCTGCATCGTGCCTCTGTTCTGAGCCGTACCTCGGAAATCGGCGCCAGCAGACTATGATTGAGGTGCCTTAGGAGCAGTCCACCTCTCAGTCTCCGTACCTGCATCATGCCTCAGTTCTGAGCCCTGTCTAGATCTCGGCGCCAGAAACGCGTTTTTTCACCATGCCGCGCCGATTCCCCGCAACATCCACCCCTGCTGCTATCTCCCCCCAGCGCTTCTCACGGCTCACAATCCCCTCTCGGCCTGTCTCCTCCACCGCTTCCGCCGCTCTGCTGGCAATCGCCAGATCAGCAGTCTCGTGTCTCACATCCCTCGTTATAGTCATCTCCGTTATATCATCCTCGGTTCCGCTACAATCGCATTTCTTCTGGCCCGCACAAACCGCCTCTCAATTCGCTTCTTTAGCTCGATCAGATTCCCTCTCGTTACAATCACAATCCAATGGCGTTCGGTTGTTGGCGGAGGCGTGGAGGGTCAAGGAGAATCCTCTTGACAGCGCCAAGCATCCGCGCATGGTTACCCTGTTCTCCGTGGAGTGCGGGCCTTACTTTGACTGGCAGACCGTGGGGCTCATGCACAGCTACAGGTGGGGGGGATGTGTGTGTTTGCGCAGGCATGTGTGAGCATGTGTGAGTGTGCACCATGCACAGCGCATTCGCGCATGGTTACCCTGTTCTCCGTGGAGTGCGGGCTTTACTTTGACTGGCAGACCGTGGGGCTCATGCACAGCTACAGGTGGGGGGGATGTGTGTGTTTGCGCAGGCATGTGTGAGCATGTGTGAGTGTGCACCATGCACAGCGCATCCGCGCATGGTTACCCTGTTCTCCGAGGAGTGCGGACCGTACTTTGACTGGCAGACTGTGGGGCTCATGCACAGCTATAGGTGGGAGGGGAGAAAGTGTGGGTGTGTGCGTGCTTGTGTGTGTGTGTGCGTGCATGTGTGGGGGGGCCAAGGGAGGGGAGAGAGGGGTGGGGCTTATGCACAGGTACAGATGTGGTGAATGTGCGTGGGTGGGAGACAGAACGGGGAGCTGTGCAGAGGTACAGCTGGGGTTTTGGGGGGAGAACTAGGGCGGAAGGGGTGTGGGGATCTGTCTGTGTGAGCAAGGGTAAGGGGGAGGGAGTGAGTAGCGCGCTCATACACGGCTACAGTCTTTATCACTAAATCAGTATGTGCAGTGCCCTGTGATACACATCTTGCGCCTGCCTGCCTTGCATGTCTCATGTGTGTCCTCCCCTCCCTCTGCTTCTCCCTCTCCAGGCGCAGCAAGCAACCGGGCCCCATTACTCGCCTCCTCAGCTGCACGGAGGAGCAGCTGAATGACTACCCCAACATGGACCTCGCTCCCACGCACTCACCCCTCCTTGTGCTTCCACTCGCGTGTCTCATGTCTGCCCACCCGTCCTGTGCTTCTCCCTGTTCAGGCGGAGCAAGCAACCAGGCTCCATCACTCGACTCCTGAGCTGCACCGAGGAGCAGCTAGAAAGCTACCCCAACATGGACCTCGCTCCCACGCACTCACTCACTCCCTTCCACGCACTCACCCCTCCACGTGCTTGCATGTCTCATGTCTTCCCACCCCTCCCCCTGCTTCTCCCTGTTCAGGCGGAGCAAGCAACCAGGCCCCATCACTCGACTCCTGAGCTGCACGGAGGAGCAGCTAGAGGATTACCCCAACATGGACCTCGCTCCCACACACACTGTGCCCTCTATGAGCATCAACTACAGGACCGGCGACTGGTAGGACTCCTGTGGTGTGAGGGGCTAGGTTGAGTGCGGTTTGAGGTTGTGCTGCCCGGATGTTGATGATGTTGTGTGGTGAAGATCACAGTACATCACAGGAACGGAGGAGCAGCTAGAGGATTACCCTACCATGCACCTCGCCCCTACGCACATTGTGCCCTCTATGAGCATCAACTACAGGACCGGCGACTGGTAGGCCTCCTGGCTGGTACTCAGCAATCAACAAGCCCTATGGAGTGTGGCACTGGGTGCAGCACAGCCCTTGTCTTCCCTCCCTCTTCTTCCCCCCTCCCTCACTCACTCCCTTCCTACCCCTCTCTCTTACCCCCCTGCAGGTCTCCAGCCATCAACAAGCCGTATGGCGTGTGGCACTGGGTGCAGAACTGCCCACAGGCGCAGCAGGCGGAGGGGATGGTAGTCTTATCTCTTTTCTACTCTGCGGCCCTCTTCCCTCTTCTTCCTCCTCCCTTCCCCTCCCTTCTCCAACCCTCTCTCCCCTCCCTGCAGGTATCCAGCCATCAACAAGCCCTATGGAGTGTGGCACTGGGTGCAGAACAGCCCGCAGGCGCAACAAAAAGTGGGTGGTACTGTTTTGCATGCCAGTATGTGCCCTCATCCCTCCCCTCCCTCCCATCCCTACCCCCCCCTCCCCGTCCCCCCCCCTCCATGCAGGTATCCAGCCATCAACAAGCCCTATGGAGTGTGGCACTGGGTGCAGAACAGCCCGCAGGCGCAGCAGGTCGAGTGGGTGGTGATTCTCGATGCTGACATGATTATCAGGGCGCCTGTCACTCCGTGGGGAGTCAAGGCGCAGAAGGGGAAACCAGTGGCCGCTTACTATGGGTATGTGCGAGCGAGGGAACATCACTTGTAAAGATGGGGCAGCAGCAGGCACGTTGGCACGCATGTATTTGTGTGTGTATGAACACAGCAGGCGGAGAGGGTGGTGATTCTAGACGCGGACATGATTATAAGGGCGCCCATCACCCCGTGGGGAGTCAAGGCGCAGAAATTCAAGCCAGTGGCCGCCTATTACGGGTACGTACGTGTAGTGGGCTGTGGGGCAGGAATGGAGGAGCTTGGTACCAAGCTCACAACCGCCCAGTTGACGTGCCTGTACGTGTGATCAACTGTGATCAACCGTTGATCAACTGTACCCAGCTGCATGCGCAGCACCCCGAGCCGGGCTGTGGCCCAAAACAGGCGGTTTCATCGTCATGGAAGGCCAGCGTTCATTCTCCACCCTCCCTGTTCCCCCTCCCCCAAGTTATTTGATCGGCTGTGACAACGTCTTAGCTAAGCTGCACACCAAGCACCCCGATCTGTGCCCCAAAGTGTTCTCCCTCCTCCTCCATATCCCCCCCGCCAACTCCCACTTGTCTTTTCCCTTACCCCAGCTACCACATCGGCTGTGACAACATCCTAGCTAAGCTACACACCAAGCACCCCGAAGTGTTCTCCCTCCTCCTCAGGGTTTCCCCCGCTCCTCCCTCCCACTCCTGTCTTTCCACATCCACCCAGCTACCTCATCGGCTGTGACAACATCTTAGCTAAGCTGCACACCAAGCACCCCGAGCTGTGCCCCGAAGTGGGCTGCTGTGGGGGCGTTCCAGTCTCCCTTCTATGTGCTTCCACCCTTTCACCCAATCACTGTCCTCTGTTCCCTCTGTCTCCCTGCTTCCACCCTTCCACCCTTTCCCTTTTTCCCTGTTCTCTGTTCTTGCGTCCTCCCTGTTCCCCCTTTCAAATCCGTTCTAACTTCTCCAGCTATTTGATCGGCTGTGACAACATACTAGCTAAGCTACACACCAAGCACCCCGAGTTATGCCCCAAAGTGGGCGGATTCATCGTCATGCACATTGATGACTTGCGCCGCTTCGCCCCACTCTGGCTCAACAAGACACAGGAGGTGCGTTCTTGGGGGGGAGGGGGGAGGGGGGATGGTGTGGTGGCAAGGGGGGCCGGCCGCTGGTGGATGGCAAGGTCAAGCAAGGTCAGTTCTGATGCCGTGGCATGGTCGGGGTGACTTCTGAGTCGAATCAAGTATCGCTCTCCTTCTTGTTTCCTCCTCTCCTACTTCCTCAGGTGCGAGCGGACAAGGCACATTATGCAAGGAACATCACAGGAGACGTGTACTCGTCGGGGTGGATCAGCGAGATGTATGGCTACTCGTTCGGTGCCGCTGATGTGAGTGCAAGGATGGCAGGGTATGGCATGGCATGGTGTGGCACGGCATGGCTTGGTAGGATTCAAAGTGGTTGGGATGCAAAGTGGTCGGATCAGCAAGATGTATGAATATTCGGTTGGCGCTGCTGATGTGAGTGTGGGGCATGGCTTAACTTGGCATGGCCTGGCATGGCATGGCATGGCATGGCACGGCTGGGATGGTACGCACATGGTGCTAGGTAGGTAGGAGGTGCAGAGTGGATCAGGAAAATGTGAGGCTACTCGTCTGTGCTGCTGACGTGAGCGCTCGCAACCCCATGCTCTGCTCCCCCCATCCCCCACCCACCCTCCTCCTTCCTTCCGTCTCATACACACCTCAAACCCACCGCCCCGCCCTCCCATGCCCGTCCTCCACCCCCTTGCAGGCCGGCCTACACCACCAGGTAGACCACACCACGATGCTCTATCCGGGCTGCTTTTTTTTTCATGCAGGCCCATGCACCACCCTTCCCTGATGCCCACCCACACCCACACCAACAAACCCCTCTACAGGCCGGCCTACACCACCAGGAGCACCACGCCGCGATGCTCTATCCGGGCTAAACCCGTTCCTGAGGCGTGTAGCCCCATGCACTGCCCCACTCTCCTCCTTCCCGCATACACACACCACCCTTCTCTCCCCCTCCCAACAGGCCGGCCTACACCACCAGCGCCACGCGTGGACCCGCGTCTGCTGCACCACAGGCTTGCCTCTTCAATCAACCTGTTCAACCCTCCCGTCTCCCCTCTCAACAGGCCGGCCTGCACCACCAGGTGGACCAAACGACCATGCTCTACCCAGGCTACACCCCAGCGCCAGGCGTGGAGCCCCGACTGCTGCACTATGGGCTCGCATTCTCTGTCGGGAACTGGAGCTTTGGCAAGGCGCAGCATCGGATGGATAAGATTGTGAACGAGTGCAACAAACTGTTCGACCCTCCGCCGTTCCCCTCTGAGGTGAGGGGTTGAGAATGGGTGAAAGCGAGGCTTTCAATGGGCAATTGGAGCTTTCGCAAGGCGCAGCATCGGATGGATAAGATTGTGAACAAGTGCAACAAGCTGTTCGATCCTCCGCCATTTCCCTCTGAGGTGAGGGGTTTTAAAGTATGAGATGGAGACACCAAGTGGGCAACTGGAGCTTTGGCAAGGCGCAGCATCGGATGGATAAGATTGTGAATGAGTGCAACAAGCTGTTCGATCCCCCACCATTCCCCTCTGAGGTGAGGCATTCAGTGGGGTCAGGCATTGAAGGTGTATGAGAAGAGGAATTTACGTGGGCAACTGGAGGAGCTTCGGCAAGTCGCAGCACCGCACGGACAGGATTGCGAATGAATGCAACCGACTGTTTGACCCTCCTCCGTTCCCCTCTGAGGTGAGACACTCAGCGGGGTAAGGCATTGAGAGTTCATGAGAAGGGGAATCCACGTGGTCTAGGAGGAGCTTCGGCAAGTCGCAGCACCGCACGTACAGGATTGTGAATGAGTGCAACCGACTGTTCAACCCTCCGCCGTTCCCGTCTGAGGTAAGAGTTTGAGAGTTGAGTTTTGGCATCAGCACGGCACTGCATGGACAGGATTGTGAATGAGTGCAACCGACTGTTCAACCCTCCGCCGTTCCCGTCTGAGGTAAGAGTTTGAGAGTTGAGTTTTGGCATCAGCACGGCACTGCATGGACAGGATTGTGAATGAGTGCAACCGACTGTTCAACCCTCCGTCGTTCCCGTCTGAGGTAAGAGTTTGAGAGTTGAGTTTTGGCATCAGCACGGCACTGCACGGACAGGATTGTGAATGAGTGCAACCGACTGTTCAACCCTCCGCCGTTCCCGTCTGAGGTAAGAGTTTGAGAGTTGAGTTTTGGCATCAGCACGGCACTGCACGGACAGGATTGTGAATGAGTGCAACCGACTGTTCAACCCTCCGTCGTTCCCGTCTGAGGTAAGAGTTTGAGAGTTGAGTTTTGGCATCAGCACGGCACTGCACGGACAGGATTGTGAATGAGTGCAACCGACTGTTCAACCCTCCGCCGTTCCCGTCTGAGGTCAGAGTTTGAGAGTTGAGTTTTGGCATCAGCACGGCACTGCATGGACAGGATTGTGAATGAGTGCAACCGACTGTTCAACCCTCCGTCGTTCCCGTCTGAGGTCAGAGTTTGAGAGTTGAGTTGTGGCATCAGCACGGCACTGCACGGACAGGATTGTGAATGAGTGCAACCGACTGTTCAACCCTCCGCCGTTCCCGTCTGAGGTAAGAGTTTGAGAGTTGAGTTTTGGCATCAGCACGGCACTGCACGGACAGGATTGTGAATGAGTGCAACCGACTGTTCAACCCTCCGTCGTTCCCGTCTGAGGCAAGAGTTTGAGAGTTGAGTTTTGGCATCAGCACGGCACTGCACGGACAGGATTGTGAATGAGTGCAACCGACTGTTCAACCCTCCGCCGTTCCCGTCTGAGGTCAGAGTTTGAGAGTTGAGTTTTGGCATCAGCACGGCACTGCACGGACAGGATTGTGAATGAGTGCAACCGACTGTTCAACCCTCCGCCGTTTCCGTCTGAGGTAAGAGTTTGAGAGTTGAGTTTTGGCATCAGCACGGCACTGCACGGACAGGATTGTGAATGAGTGCAACCGACTGTTCAACCCTCCGCCGTTCCCGTCTGAGGTCAGAGTTTGAGAGTTGAGTTTTGGCATCAGCACGGCACTGCACGGACAGGATTGTGAATGAGTGCAACCGACTGTTCAATCCTCCGTCGTTCCCGTCTGAGGTCAGAGTTTGAGAGTTGAGTTTTGGCATCAGCACGGCACTGCACGGACAGGATTGTGAATGAGTGCAACCGACTGTTCAACCCTCCGCCGTTCCCGTCTGAGGTAAGAGTTTGAGAGTTGAGTTTTGGCATCAGCACGGCACTGCACGGACAGGATTGTGAATGAGTGCAACCGACTGTTCAACCCTCCGCCGTTCCCGTCTGAGGTCAGAGTTTGAGAGTTGAGTTTTGGCATCAGCACGGCACTGCACGGACAGGATTGTGAATGAGTGCAACCGACTGTTCAACCCTCCGCCTTTCCCGTCTGAGGTCAGAGTTTGAGAGTTGAGTTTTGGCATCAGCACGGCACTGCATGGACAGGATTGTGAATGAGTGCAACCGACTGTTCAACCCTCCGTCGTTCCCGTCTGAGGTAAGAGTTTGAGAGTTGAGTTTTGGCATCAGCACGGCACTGCACGGACAGGATTGTGAATGAGTGCAACCGACTGTTCAACCCTCCGCCGTTCCCGTCTGAGGTAAGAGTTTGAGAGTTGAGTTTTGGCATCAGCACGGCACTGCACGGACAGGATTGTGAATGAGTGCAACCGACTGTTCAACCCTCCGCCGTTCCCGTCTGAGGTCAGAGTTTGAGAGTTGAGTTTTGGCATCAGCACGGCACTGCACGGACAGGATTGTGAATGAGTGCAACCGACTGTTCAACCCTCCGCCGTTCCCGTCTGAGGTAAGAGTTTGAGAGTTGAGTTTTGGCATCAGCACGGCACTGCACGGACAGGATTGTGAATGAATGCAACCGACTGTTCAACCCTCCGCCGTTCCCGTCTGAGGTCAGAGTTTGAGAGTTGAGTTTTGGCATCAGCACGGCACTGCACGGACAGGATTGTGAATGAGTGCAACCGACTGTTCAACCCTCCGCCGTTCCCGTCTGAGGTAAGAGTTTGAGAGTTGAGTTTTGGCATCAGCACGGCACTGCACGGACAGGATTGTGAATGAGTGCAACCGACTGTTCAACCCTCCGCCGTTCCCGTCTGAGGTAAGAGTTTGAGAGTTGAGTTTTGGCATCAGCACGGCACTGCACGGACAGGATTTTGAATGAGTGCAATCGACTGTTTGACCCTCCGCCGTTCCCCTCTGAGGTGAGGCATTCAGTGTCGTTGAGTGCAGTGGGTGAGGCATTCAGTGGGTTGAGGCATAAGAAATGTGTGAGAAGGGGGAATTCAAGTGGGCAACTGGAGCTTTGGCAAGACGCAGCATTGGATGGATAAGATTGTGAACGAGTGCAACAAGCTGTTTGATCCTCCGCCGTTCCCCTCTGAGGTGAAGCGTTCTGTACGATGTAGAGTATTTTTTAGAATTCTCAAAAATATTCTACATCTCTGAGGTGAGGCGTGGAATGGGGTGTGAGAAGGGGAATCCAAGTCGGAGCTTTGGCAAGGCGCATCATTGAATGGATAAGATTGTGAACGAGTGCAACAAGCTGTTTGATCCCCCGCCGTTCCCCTCTGAGGTGAGGCATTCAGTGGGGTGCGATAAAGAAGGGGAATTCACGTGGGAAATTGAAGCTTTGGCAAGGCACAGCATCGGATGGATAAGATTGTGAACGAATGCAACAAGCTGTTTGATCCCCCGCCGTTCCCTTCTGAGGTGAGGTGGGAGTGGTTCTAATGCGTGAGATGGAGACATCAAGTGAGAAACTGGAGCTTTGGCAAGGCGCAGCATCGGATGGATAAGATTGTGAACGAGTGCAACAAACTGTTTGATCCCCCGCCATTCCCCTCTGAGGTGAGGCATTGAGTGGGGTGTGAGAAGGGAAATTCACGTGGGAAACTGGAGCTTTGGCAAGGCGCAGCATCAGGCAGGCAGGATTGTGAACGAGTGCAACAAACTGTTCGATCCCCCGCCATCCCATTGAGCCATGCCCTGGCTACTTTGAAAACGATTAGGCAAGAATCATGGATCAGGTCGAGCTAATCTGAGCTGCGCTGCGGGACGACTCGTTGCTCATACTCTTGACTCGTTTTTTTTAACCTTCTGAGGCGCCTCAAAAGTAGCTGCTCATACTCTTGACTCTTGTTTTTTTAACCTCTTTTGAGAATTCGCAAAAGCGATTATGGATCAGGTCGAGATAATCTGAGCTGCGCTGCGGCTCGAATCGTTGCTCTTACTCTCAAATCTTACTCTGTACAAGATTCTACATTATTGGAATGGGATAAGTCGAGTTTTGAGTCGACTCAAAACTCGACTTACCCTCAACTCATACTCTGAACAAGAGTCTGCAATATTGGAATGGGATAAGCCACGTTCGACGTGGTTAGGTGAACTCTTGCTTCCCTTCCAATGTTGTAAACTCCTGGGGTCAATAATCCAGATGTGTTTAAACTCTTGTTCAATGCGCAAAAAAGGTACGTGACACACGTGAAGCTGGTAGTTACACCCACACAACATATTAAGCACTTAAAGTGATACAAAGGAAAACGTCATAAGTGATCCTTCATGTGTTTCCGCCCTGCTGTGTCCCCACAAGTCTTCTCATCTGAAACCTCTGAAATCAAAAGTTGATGTTGCCTCCCCATTCTCTGCCCCTTTTTATAATGAATTCTGCTTTGCAGATCACTGAACGCGACAAAGAGAAGAAGCGGGGCCTTCTATTGAGTATAGAGTGTATCAACACAATCAACGAGGGTCTTATCATCCATCATGCCACCCACGGCTGCCCCAACCCAGCCCCCTCCCCCTATCGCGACATGCTGCTGTGAGTGCGCCCCCTCCTCCTATCGCTCTCCTCTCTCCCTCCTCTACTTCTCATCCATCATTCCACTCACGGGCTGCCCCAACCAAGCCCTTCTCCCCTCTCGCGCCATGCTTCTGTGAGAGAGCTTCCTCCCTCTCTCCCTCCCACCCTCAAGTTTTACCCTTCTCTCCCTTCCACCCCCTTTTTCTCAATCTCCAACTCACCCTTTTGGGTCTTTCCATTCTTTTCTTGATGCACCTACCTCAAAGATGTTTTCTTGTTAACAGCCATGGCTTGATTCGTTTACCCCTGCTTCCGTCCATTTGCTTACCTCCGTGCACGCTCCTTCCACCAGTGCAAGCATCCAGTCATCTCTGGGACCTGCTGCCTATGTCTGAGACCCCTCTCTCGTTCCTCTCTCTCCCTCATCGCTCCCCCCTCTCCCCTTCCTCTCCCCCTCATCACTCTCCGCCCACCAGCGCAAGCATCCAGTCATCCCTGGGACCTGCTGCCTTTGGCGCCGCCACCCCTTCACAGCCCGAGGGGGGCATGCTCCGAGGGGAGGTGAAAGGAGGGCTAGGAGGGGCTGAGAGAGGAGGGCTAGGAGGGGCAGTAGGAGAATTTGGTGTTAAGAGCAGCACCAGAGTCGGGGATAAGAGCAGCAGCAGTGGCAGCAGCAGCAGCAGCAGCAGCAGCAGCGGCGGCGGCGGCGGCGGCGGCGGTGGCGGCGGCGGCGGCAGCAGCAACAGCAGCAGCAGTGATGATACTGCTAGCAGGGGGATGTTAGAAGGCGGGAAGTTGGAAGGGAGAAGCAAAGTATCAGAGGAGGTGGAGCTTGGTAAGGGCCAAGGTGGCTTGGGTGCAGAACAGGACGGAGCGAGTGTGGGGCGAGTTGATGGAAAGGGAGAGAGTGGGGAGAAAGCGATTGGGGTGGGAGAGAGTGGGATGGAAGGGGGAGTGGGTGAGGGGAGTGCAGTAGAGGGGGCAGGAGAGAGCGAGGAGGAGAGGATAGTGGAGGAGGTGGAGAAGGAGACTGGTGTGGGGTTCTGGGGGGATGATGGTGTTGATAGCGCTGATGATGCTGGTGATGGTGACGGTGGTGGTGATGGTGACGGTGGTGGTGATGGTTGGACGACTGGAAGTCAAGCAGAGGCCAAAGCGCAAGGGGAAAGCAGCGAGCAGCAGAAAGCAAGCAGCAAAGGCAGTCAGAGAAGCAGAGGCGGAAGCAAAGACGACAAGTCCCCTCCTCTTGCAGACACGACTGATAAGCTCCATAGGTGGATGGACAAGTGGAGAAAACGCACTCTCTCCCTCCTCCCCTCCTCTTTCCAAGACGCATCCCTCCTCCCGATTCTCGAACTCGACTCCCCTCCTCCCGTACCTCTCCCGCTGCCGAACCTGGGCCCGGACGTACCTGTCGATCCGGCTCGGGATCCGAACCTGTGGCAGCCGTTTCATGTGAAGGGGACGCCGAGGCTGGTCACGCTTTTTTCGGGCGAGTGCACGGCGTATTTCGATTGGCAGACGCTCGGGCTGATGTACAGCTTCCGGCGGAGCGGGCAGCCCGGAAAACTTGTGCGGCTGCTGGCTTGTAACGAGGACATGCTTAAGGAGTACAAGGGGCTGGATTTAGCTTTAACTATGGTGGTGCCGAATTGGGACCACGACCCTCATAACGGAGACTGGTAAGTTTGCTTGCATGTGAGAGCATGAGGGGAGGGGAGGGGAGGGGGCGTCACCTTAAGGAGTACAAGGGCCTGATTTGGCTCCAACTATGGTGGTGCCGCATTGGGACCATGACCCTCATAACGGAGACTGGTAAGTTTGCTTGCATGTGAGAGCTTGATGAGGGGAGGGGAGGGGAGGGGGCGTCACCTCAAGGAGTACAAGGGGTTGGACCTGGCACTGACTATGGTGGTGCTGAACTGGGACCATGACCCTCACAGTGGAGACTGGTAGGTTTGCGGGGTGGGGCGGAGGGCAGGGGAGGGTGGAGGGAGGGTTGACCTTAAGGAGTACAAGGGGTTGGACCTGGCTCCAACTATGGTGGTGCCGAACTGGGACCATGACCCTCATATCGGTGACTGGTAAGTTCTCTTCACATGCTTGTTCGGGTTTGGGGAGTGGGGAAGAGCGGCACCTTTGGTGGTTGTATGAGGGGTTGGATTTGGCTCCAACTATGGTGGTGCCGAACTGGGATCACGACCCTCATAACGGAGACTGGTAAGTTTGCTTGCATGTGAGAGCTTGATGAGGGTAGGGGAGGGGGCGTCACCTCAAGGAGTACAAGGGCGACCCCCACAATGGAGACTGGTGGGTGTGCAGGCTTGGGGTTTGGGGGGAGGAGGGGTGGAAAGGGGTGGGAAGGGGTGGGAAACGTGGCAGGTGTTTGCTGTGTTTAAGGAGTATGGCGGGCTTGACCTTGCACCAACTATGGTGGTGCCGAATTGGGACCACGACCCTCACAATGGAGATTGGTGCGTGTGCAGTGGTCTTGTGGGGTGGGAGGGGGTGGAGGGAGGAAGGAGCGGGGGTGTTGGTTGTCTCACGCTAAGGAGTACAAGGGGCTTGACCTTGCACCGACAATGGTGGTGCCGAATTGGGACCACTATGGTTGTGAACGGACTATGTCCTCCCCCTCTCATCCCTCCCTCCTGCCATCAACAAGCCAGTGGGAGTGAAGACAAGTACTATTGCCTTGACAACAGCCTTGCACCGCCTTTCCATTACCTTCCCCGCCCCTTCCTTCACGGGACCTCCGCCATCAACAAGCCAGTGGGAGTGAAGTATTGGCTCCACAACAGCCCTCCACCACCTTTCCATGACCTCTGTTAATGTTTTCCCCGCTCCTTTCCCCCATTCTCCTCTTCTCTTCCTCAGGTATTCCGCCATCAACAAGCCAGTGGGGGTGAAATACTGGCTTGACAACAGCCCTGCACCACCTTCCCCTGACCTCCCTCCCCCCATTCTCCTCTTCTCCTCCTCAGGTATTCTGCAATCAACAAGCCAGTGGGAGTGAAATACTGGCTAGACAACAGCCCCGACGCGCAACTGGTCGATTTTGTCCTCATCCTGGACGCGGATCAGATCCTCCGCCGCCCGATCCTGCCCTGGGAGCTAGGCGCCGAGCGCGGCCGCCCGGTTTCCGCCGACTATGGGTGAGTGAAGTGGAGTGAAGAGAAGTGTGGTCGTAGGGGGAACGGCCATGAGTGATTGAGTGAGGCGCCGAGCGCGGCCGCCCGGTTTCCGCCGACTATGGGTGAGTGAAGTGGAGTGAAGAGAAGTGTGGTCGTAGGGGGAACGGCCATGAGTGATTGAGTGAGGCCGTTTAGTTTCCGCCGACTATGGGTGAGTGAAGTGCAGCGAGGGTGGTGAGTGAAGTGAGAGTGGTGAGAGGCCGTTTAGTTTCCGCCGACTATGGGTGAGTGAAGTGCAGCGAGGGTGGTGAGTGAAGTGAGTGGTGAGAGGCCGTTTAGTTTCCGCCGACTATGGGTGAGTGAAGTGCAGCGAGGGTGGTGAGTGAAGTGAAGTGAGGGTGGTGAGTGAACGAGGGAGTAGTGGGTTGGGGTGGCCCTCTGATGAGTGTTGGTGAATCATGGGAGAGGCGGGTGATGAGAGTGGATGAGGGGTGGGTTGAAATTTGAGTCGACTCAAAATGACTTTGAATCGACTCAAAAGTCAACTCGAAGGAGTAGTGGGTTGGAGTGGCCATCTGATGGGAGTTGGTGAATTATGGGAGAGACGATAAGAGTGGATGAGGCCGTTATGGGAGATTCGGGTGATGAGATGAGAGTGAGTGAGGGTGTGAGGAAAAGAGAGGCTTATGGAAAGTGATTGAGGGAGGTAGAACTTGATCGAGGCTGTGTGAAAGGTTGAGAGGAGTCACGTGATAAAAGACATGTTTTGAGACGTCCCAAAACACTTCTTTTATCACGGAGTTCACTTCCCCAGTAAATCTAACCATCCGGATTCAGCTTTCTTGCATGCGGCTTCTTTTTACCTTCCCTCCCTCCTATTGTCTGTCCCTTTCCACTCCAGGTACCTGATAGGCTGTGACAACATACTGGGTTCGCTGCACATGAAGCACCCCAAGCACTGCGACAAGGTTGGGGGTTACATCGCCATCCACGTGGATGACCTATCTTCCCACCTCCTTTCCCCTTCTGCCTTCCTTTTCTTCATCCCTTTTCACCGACTCCAGGTATCTGATAGGCTGCGACAACATTCTCGGCTCGCTGCACATGAAGCACCCCAAGCACTGCGACAAGGTTGGGGGGTACATCGCCATCCATGTGGATGACCTGCGCCTGCTGGCCCCCCGCTGGATCGCCAAGACAGAGGAGGTACGGTGTGGTTGATGGGCTAGGTAGGGAGAGGCTGGTTATTTGTACAGCATGGGTGGTTTCTCATGTGCAGCACTGCGACAAGGTCGGGGGTTACATTGCCATTCACGTGGATGACCTGCGCCTGCTGGCCCCTCGATGGATTGCCAAGACAGAAGAGGTACGGTGTGGCTGATGGGCTAGGTGAGGGGAGGCTGGTGCAGTATGGCTGGTTTCTCATGTGCAGCACTGCGACAAGGTCGGGGGGTACATTGCCATCCACGTCGATAACTTGCGACTTTTGGCCCCTCGATGGATCGCCAAGACGGAGGAGGTAGGGAAGGGAGTAGGAAGGGGCTGTTGACTCATGTGTGGCATTGCTTGTAGGGCCTGCTCTCTTACCATCACCATTCACGTGGACGACCTGCGCCTGCTGGCCCCTCGGTGGATCGCCAAGACAGAGGAGGTAGGGAGAGAGAGCAGGTACGGGGAGGAGTAGGGTGGTGGCTCATGTGCGGCATGTTCGGGGGTACATCGCCCTTCATGTGGATGACCTGCGCCTGCTTGCCCCCCGCTGGATCGCCAAGACTGAAGAGATAACGACAATGGGGGTAGGGGGAGTGGAAGGTGATAGAAAAGGAGCTCAACTGATTGATTAGCAAAGAAGGCACTAGGCCTTAATTACAAACGAAGTTGGGATGGGAAAGGCTAGGGAAAGGATGGGATGGGAATCCTAGCAAATCTCCAATTGGTGAGTTGGCAGATTTGCAGGATTACGAGGGAATCCCAACCAGATAGGGTTGGGATTACAAACTACACCCAACCCGCAAATAACCTACGCGATATGCAATATAGTACACAAAATGTTGACAGCCTAATTCTAACGGAAGGGTGGTGGCTCATGTGCAGCACTGCAACTGCAGCAAGGGTGCAGCTCATGTGCAGCAAGGGTGCAGCTCATGTGCAGCAAGGTTGGAGGATACATCGCCATTCACGTGGACGATGCATATTATGGGTTGAATGCGCACTATGGGTTGCATTGTACTATGGGCGCTTACCATCGCCATCCATGTGGACGATGTAATGTGATGTGATGTGATGTGATGTGATGTGATGTGATGTGATGTGATGTGATGTGATGTGATGTGATGTGATGTGATGTGATGTGATGTGATGTGATGTGATGTGATGTGATGTGATGTGATGTGATGTGATGTGATGTGATGTGATGTGATGTGATGTGATGTGATGTGATGTGATGTGATGTGATGTGATGTGATGTGATGTGATGTGATGTGATGTGATGTGATGTGATGTGATGTGATGTGATGTGATGTGATGTGATGTGATGTGATGTGATGTGATGTGATGTGATGTGATGTGTGACTCGAGATGTGTGAATCCAGGTAATGCGACCCGACCTAGCCCGATCCAATCCGGCCTGGCCCGAACCGACCGATCCCAACCCGCCCTGAACCGACCTGTCTCGACCCAACCCGACCTGGGCCAAACCAGTCCGACTCGAACCGACCCATCTCGACGTGAGCCGACCCGGCCCCGCTTGACCTGGCGCGAACTGGTTGAACCGGACCGACCCGACCCGGCCCGACCCGACCGGACCCGACCGGACCCGACCTGGACTGACCGGACCAATCCCAGCCTAGCCCGAACTGAGCCATCCCAACCAGACAAGACCCAAAGCACTACACCACAAACATCACGGGCGACATGTTCTTTTGGGGCGACTTTTGAGTCGACGAGAATGTCTTTTCTCTTGTTTGTTTCTCTTGTCCCCTCTCCCCCCCCTCCCCAACAAGTGCGAGCAGACAAGGAACACTACGCAACCAAGATCACGGGCGACGTGTGAAAGAAGTAGTGTTTTGAGACGTCTCAAAACAGGGGTGACGTGTAGTGTATGGGCAGGGGTAAAGTCTGAGTCGATGTAAACGCGTCTGTATTTCTTCTCTGCTTCTCTCTACCACAATCCCATTCCCCATTTCCAGGTGCGAGCAGACAAGGAGCATTACGCCACCAACATCACGGGGGACGTGTACGGGCAGGGGTGGATCAGCGAGATGTATGGGTACTCTTTTGGCGCCTCTGATGTGAGTTCTCCATACCATGTGGTTCGCACCTCTTAAGGGCATGATGGCATGGCATGGCATAGCGTACCATGGCATGGCATTGGTTGTAACACCATTCGGGGGTAATAGACGATTTATACGATGTTATTGTGGGCAGCATCTTGCTGTCTATCCCTTTCTGTCTCTCCTCCCTCCTCTACTTTTGCTTTCTAACTCCTCAGGCCAATCTACACCACGTGGTGATAGACAGTGTAATGCTCAACCCGGGCTAGGCTTCTCTCATCTCCCCCTCTTTTCTTGCTCTCCAACTCCCCCTTTCTTCCCTTTTCCTCCCTCCTCCCCCCTCCTACAGGCCAATCTACACCACATGGTAATCAATAATATAATGCTCTACCCGGGCTATCCCCCTCCCCTGCCCTCCGCTTCCCTCCCGTCTCTTCCTCTTCTCTCTCCCCTCCTCCCCCCTCCTACAGGCCAACCTACACCATGTGGTAATCGATAATATAATTCTCTACCCGGGCTACCCCCCCGTGCCAAACGTGGACCCTCGTCTCTTCCACTACGGACTCGAGGTCAAAGTTCTCAACTACTCCTTCCTGGGACAAGTCACGCTTCCCACATGCTGCTCTCCCCTCAATTTCCCTCCCCTCTCCGCTCCTCCTCTCTCCTCTCTTCTCCCTCCTCTCTGTCTTTGTTTCTCTCTCCCCACCAACTCGCAGGCCAATCTACACCATGTGGTAATCGATAATATAATGCTTTACCCGGGCTATCCCTCCGTGCCAAACGTCAACCCTCATCTCTTCCACTACGGACTCGAGGTCAAACTGCTGAATTACTCCTTCCTGGGACAAGTCCCGCTTCCCACATGCTGCTCTCCCATCAATTTCCCTCTCCTCCTCTCTCCTCCCTCTTCCTCTCTCTGTCTCGTTTTCTCTCCCCGCCCCCCTTCACAGGCCAATCTGCACCATGTGGTAATCGACAGCATAATGCTTTACCCGGGCTATCCCCCCGTGCCAAACGTGGACCCTCGTCTCTTCCACTACGGCCTCGAGGTCAAACTGCTCAACTACTCCTTCCTGGGACAAGTCCCGCTTCCCAGACACCCCTTTTTCCTCTCTTCCACTCACTCCCCTCCTTTCTACCCCTCTCTCTCCGGCGGTCCTTTCCTCCTCCTCTCCTCCTCTCCCCCTCTCCTCCTCTCCTCCCCTCCCCCTCCCTCAGGCCAATCTACACCATGTGGTAATCGATAGCATAATGCTCTCTACTCGGGCTATCCCCCCATGCCCAATGTGGACCCGCGTCTCTTCCACTACAGCCTCGAGGTCAAACTGCTCAACTACTCCTGGGATGGACAAGTCCCGCTTCCGAGACACCCCGCCAGCCCTCACCTGCAGTCTCCCCCTCGTTACCCTCTTCTCTCTCCCCTTTGCAGGCCAATCTACATCACGTGGTGATCGATAGCATAATGCTCTACCCGGGTTATCCCCCCGTACCAAACGTCGACCCTCGTCTTCTCCACTACGGACTCGAGGTCAAAGTTCTGAATTACTCCTGGGACAAGTCCCGTTTTCGAGACACCCCGCTAGCTCTCACCTGCGGTTACCATTTCCCCGACCCTCCTGATGTTACGGATTTGCCCCCGTTACCCTCTCTCGATTCCGGTGCTGCTGCTGCTGCTGCTGCTTGTAAGGGTGGTATGGCCGGTTTATTCGCGGGGCTTAGGGGTGGAGGAGGAGGGGAGGAGGAGAGGGTGAAGAAGCTGAGGGATTTACTAGAGGAGCGGCGAAAGGATTTCATAGTGATTGAGTGTGTTGCGGTGCTGAATCGGGCTTTAAGAGAGTATCACCGGTTGAAGCTTGGGTGCCCTGCGTCTGGCGAGAAAGACGTGGGGATTATGGATCTTACTGGAGCGTCTTATATCGAGGATGGAAGTGGGGGAGGGGGTGTGAGGGAGCTTAGAGCTGATGTGTGGGCGAGAGTGAGGGATGGGGGAGGAGGGATGGAGGTGGAGGAGCAGGGGAGGATGGGGAGGAGTGAGGAGGGGAATGGGGATGTGGAGAGAGTGGGGAGGTTTGTGGTAGAGAGTGTGGAAGTGAGGGAGAGGGGGGGGTTGGAGCGAGGGCTTGTGGTTGGGGTAGAGATGGCAGAAGGGGAGAAAGAGAGGATGGAGGAGAGGACGAGGGAGGAGGGTGGGCAAGTGGGAGAGACAGGAGGGGTTGGAGGATTGGAGGTAGGGGAGCAGCAGGGGCAGAAGATGCAGGAGAAAGAAGAAAGGCATGAGCAACAAGAGGAGGAGCATCAGCAAGCAGAGGGGCAGTTGAACGGGGCAGAAATCAGGGAAGGCGAGTTGGCTGGAGAGCAGCAAGTGGGTTCGGGGGTAGAGGAGGCAAATACATTCAAAGGCAGTGTCGGTGGTATCAGAGCACAGAGTGGCAGAATCCAACAAATCCGAGGGCGCTTACGTGGCAGGCGATCATTGGTCGGAGGAGATCTCAGCTCCGCGGGTGACAGGGCAGCTGGTGGGGGGCAAGGGGGAGAGGGCAGTACAGAAGGTGGGGTGGATTGGGTGATGTGGCTGAAGCGGTATAAGAAATGGCTTGCTGCACCGTGGGTGCTGGCTGCGGTGATGCTGCTGCTGGTGGTGACTAGGCGGAGGCAGCGGAAGCGGAGGGAGGGGAGGGAGATGAGAGAAGCGCGGCGGGAGAGGAGGGCGAGGAAGAAACGATCGGAGAAGATCCCAAAGGATGTGACAGACTAACGTTCTGGTACATGAGAACATTTACAAAATTTGTACTTTGTGGTTCCAATGCGTAATTTGGGCAAATGTGTGAAAATAGTGATTTGTTCAAAAGTTAATGATCTTACTGGCATGTGCTTATGCTAAAAGTAAAATTGAAACCTGGATGGGACTATAAAATGCTGCGTTTATTACTGGAAAGAACAAATACTGGATCTCACATTCACTGCAGCGGAGTGGGGCATTGCTGCTGCTATACGGCTTGGTCTCCCAATCCAGCAGCTGCAAGTGGCGGGGAAGTGTGTTTGTGGCACAGCGTATGATGACCCAGCAGACCCGCATCATGCGCTGAGATGCAAGCACCAACACGGTCCATCTCGGGTGCATGATGAGGTGAAGTTTGCGGTGGCAAAGATCGCTAAGGCGTCAGGGGGGGTGGTGACGATGGAGGATAGTGCGGTGCTGCCGGGGAAGCGGGTTGACGTAGCGGTGCGACGACCAATGGCTGGGGAGGCTCATGCTTTAGAGATTAGTGTCGCGGACCCGCTATCACTGTCTCCATCTCTGCTAGGGCAGTGCGGGCGGTCTATAGGCGTGGCGGCAAAGGAGTGGGAGCGTCGCAAAACGGGGGATTACGCGCCTCTTCTTGCACGGAACCGAGGCGTGCAGTTCACCCCTTTGATAGTGGAGACGTGGGGGTGTCTCGGCGGTCGCTTCCGGCGGTGGCTTCGACAGCAGGGGGACGCGCACGTGGGGCTAGCTGTGTCACGGGGGGCTTGTCGGGAGGATGACACTTCGTTCTCGGCTTACCTTTTGGGGTCTCTGAAGGCGCTCATCGGAGTGGCGTTACAACGGGCGCAAGCTCGTGTCATCCTGCTTCGGGCGGCGTCTTCCATGGGGGGGTTGAATGTGGACTTGGTGGATCGGGAGAGGGACGATGTCGAGGTGGAGGGCGGGCCTCTTTGGGTGGAGGCCCCCTACATGGTGGATGTGCAGATGTGACTTGGGGGGGAGGGGGGGGGGGGGGGGGGGGGGGGGGGGGGGGGGGGGGGGGGGGGGGGTGAGATGGGACGTCTGGTAGGGGATCCTGGTTGGGTTTTTTCTTTATGGAGTATTTTATGGGGCTTTTTATGGGTGTTGCGTTTGAGTTGTTTCTGGTGTCTTTCTTTCCCTTTTCCTTCTCCCTCTTTCCCTTTTCCTCTTTCAAAAGCGTGAAGCCAGTTTCTGGGACTTAATATGAAAATGATTTTGTATACTGAAAAACGAAGCTAATAAAGACACTATCACGAAAAAAAAAGAACAAGATAATAGGATTAGCATTGAATTTTAATCAAGACTTTTCAATGTCTCAATTGAGATAATTTGTAGACACATCTTATCTTCTGAAAAAAATACACTGATCGAGCTGGTGTACTTCCTAATCGCTCTCAAGAGGCAGTGTTGTAGGATTTGCCTGCATTTCGGGTTTCAATATTTTCTCTTCCCGGACGGACGAACCTCCTGAAAGCAAAAGCCTTCTTGTGGTTCTGCCTGAGCACGGTTCAGTGTCAGCAGAGGTTCTCCTCCATTCGAATCCCTGAACCAAGCGGCTCTGACAGCCAGCCACGCGATGACCCGCCTGGTAGCTGTTGGTGGTTGGTTGGTTTCAGCCCACGTCCCCCCCAAGTACAGTGCCCTAGAAGACTCCATTTTCCAGCCACAATTCCTCACCCAACCGTTCTATATCCATATTTGAAAGCGGTAGAACGTAAAGCATCTCACTGAGCCGCATTCACACATACCCACGCTGGGACAAGGTTCTGGTTCTGTTGGGCCTTGCACAAATCAAGCAACACTTCAGAGAGCAAGCAACAGCTGAGAAATCAAGCAGTGTACTTAGTGGAGTTAGGTTGTGGCTGCTTGTTTCTTCTCCGCACGGATTCACCTCAAATTTGCGTCCTTCGTTGCGTGTTTCTGCTACTGGAAAACATTGTCGGTAACTTCCTCCTTGGCTGCACCCCGATTCATAAACGGCGAAAGTTCCCCACCGCCAGCAGGATCGCGTGGCGCTGATTCGTCACCGTCCGTACATCAGGTAGCCATTGTTTTCTATTTTGTAGGTTTTGTTCAGCTATTTCACTTTCTGTCTTGGAACAATCGTGGCTGACGGGATGTTTTCCCTGTGCTCTCTTGTTCCCCTTGGTGAGACCCCTTCTTCACAAACACTATACCAACATGCCGGACATAAATAGCCTCGCTGCTTCCCTGTCGCCGGGCATCATCAATTCCTGCACCGCCTTTCCGTCGCCGAACATCAACTTTACTGTTTCCGTCACTGCATTACCGTCAGCGGAAGTCGTTTATAAGCCGGCCGTCAACAATCGCCGGCCGATTGTTCCGAAATTCACCCATTCGCGTTTCAAGGCGTCTCGAAACACGCCGGGGGGGTCTAACTACACCGCTCCGCCATGGACAAGAAGAAATTCCTCGAGATGGTCAAGAAGAAGAAGGAGCGCGCGGAGATGCGGAGCGGTGGGATGAGCAGCGAGTGGGCGAAGAAGCTGGAGCAGGTGGCAATGCAAGCCGCGGAGGAGGACGCGAAGAAACGGGAGGAGAAGGAGAAGAAACGGCGAAAGAGGAGGAAGGAGAAGAAGAGTCGGAAAAGCCGCTCGCGAAGAGACGATTCGTCGGATTCGTCGGATTCGTCGGATTCGTCTTCGCATGATGAAGATTTGCGTTCGTCGGATTTAGAGTCTAGTTATGATAGCTCGTCGGAATCAGAGCGGGAGGAGAGGAGACGGAGGAGAAAGAAGCGACGCGGGAAGAAGCAGAGGAGAGAGCGGAGGAGTGAGTCGGATAGCGAGGAGGAACGGGAAGGGAGGGAGAAGGAGCGGAGGAGGAAGCGACGGAAGAGAAGAGCTTCTGACTCTGATAGTGACGCTGATGCTGGCAGGTACGTTAAACAAATAAAAGGAAATCCTAATTTTTCATTTTGAAGCTCCTGGCGAGTGTCATAGCTGATTAGGAAGACATTTCCCTCTGCACACAAGCCGAGAGAGAGAGGGAGAGTAATGGTCGAGCATAAACAAGTCGATTTTGCAATCATCCATCCGTTAAAGTCGTTCAATTGTTAGGGTACTGGCCTGTTGGCATCATGTAGTGTGTTCCTGACATGGCACTGAGGTTTATCTGTGTTTCTTTGCAGTGATGGTGATGGTGCTAAGAGGAAGCTCAAAGCTCGCTCGACCTCCCGAGATGGCTACAGCTCAGATGACGATGACGACGAAGATAAACGGGAGAGGAGCAGAAGCAGGGGCAGAAAGAAGGAGAAAGGACGGAGCAAGAGCAGGGACCGCAGCCGCAGCATATCGAGTGACGACGGCCACAAGAAGAAGCGCAAACACAAGAGCAAGAGCAAGAGCAAGAGCCGGAGCCGCACGCCGGATGTGCTTTCTCACAGGCGCAAAGGTGCCAAGAGCAGGAGTCGAACCCCTGACCTGAAGGGAATACAGGAGGAGCGTGAGCGTGGCATGCGCAGGGCCAAGAGCAAGAGCCGCACCCCGGAAATTGAAAGGGCTGGTTCTGAGGCTCATGAGAAAATCGGTTCTGGCAATGAGTGTGGAATGGGAGAGGTAGAAGGAGTGGAGTGTGCTGGTGGTGGGGTTGGAGAGGGAGGAAAGGAAGGAGCGGGAGAGAAGGTAGGAATGAAGGAAGAGGGAGATAAGAGAGAAAATGGAGGGAAGGGAACCGAGGGGGAAATAGGAGAAGTGGGAGATAAGGGAGGAGTGGAAGAGGAACAGGATAAGGAAGAAGTAGTAAGGGAACAGGGTGGCGAGCGTGGGATGATACTTGAGAGTGGGAATGGACATGCAAAGGATGGACAGAGCGGGAAAACGGAGCTGGAGAGTGGAGGTTGCGAGAAGGGAGATGCTGTGGTTGAGGGAAAAGTGGGAGACGGAGAGGTGGAAGGGGGGAAGGAAGGGGGAAAGACGGGTGAGGGAGACGGGAATGGGGTTGAGGGAGGACGGGCAGGTGAAAGAGAGGGAAGTGGGGATGCTGGAAAGGGGGAAGGGGTAGAGGGAGGGGATGGTGCTGATAAGCCGGAAGCTTGAGTCAGGGTGGGTGTGGTAGCGCAGTAGAAAACAGTTTGCTCTGCAACTTTGTTTCTAAATTCTAAGCGCTTGAGGTGAGCTTGAGAGTGAGGTGATGAACTTGACTTGGGAGAAGGGAGGGTTATAGTGCACGATGTGAAGGCAGAGGCAAGTTCATAATGATTTTGATATAGTGACCCTGTCTTTCGAATTTCTTTATATTCTATGACGTATTGAATTACTGGGTGACGTTAACAACAATGCACCGTGTATGTGGTTAGAAGCTGGTACGGTATGTTACGATAGTCTTTTTAAACAGGATATTTGATATCCACGTACTCTCAGCGGGCTTGTACGTTTCATCGGAGTATGGTGCAACGAGGTTCTACAAGAACTTCTAGGCACTTTCCGTGAGCCAAGCTGGGCTGGGTTGATCGTCAGCCCGTTCGACGTTGTTGCTCATCTCACCGTGGTCGCTAGACACCACACCACAGGAGCGAGCAGCAAGGGAATCTAAGAATTATGCTTCTAGATTTGATTTCTATATTCCGATCGAGCCACGTTCTGTAGCTACTTGACTGCTCCCATGGCCACGTTGCTTCTAGAAAGCCGCGACGCGCAGGAGCGGCGCCAGTGGCGGCGGTCGGCGGCGGCGGAAGCCGAGGCGCATGTGGACGCGCTGCCGTATCTAGACAAGGAGTACGAGGACCCCGCGGTGCGCGCGGAGGTGAACCGCCTCGTGCAGGAGGAGATGCGCCGCAGCCCGCGCACCCCCGCGGATATCCTCGCGGAGCTTCCGCCCGTGCCGGAGTTGCGGAGCGAGGTGCGTACGTTAGGAAGTTAGCGCAGGTATGCTAACGTTGAGATTCGAGAGGCCCGTGGCGCAGGAGGAAATGCGCCGCAACCCGCGCACGCTCACGCGCCCGCACACCCGCGCACGCTCACGGTGAGAGTTGAGGTGATTGTAACTGATAGCCTCACCGAACGGGCTCTGATATAATCAGCAGATTGGGCTCCGGTAACCCTAACCTACCGTAATCGTGAGACATAATCCAGCGGGCAGCAGCGTAGGAGAAAGTTTGCAGCTCGCTAAGAGTATGTCAGACAACCGAACGGGCGCTGATATTGCTGATTGAGCTCCGATAACCCTAGCCTACCGCAATCTGGTCTTCATGTGTTACCGTTAGGTCAGGGGGCTAGTTTTGAGGCGCCTCAAAGCTAGAAAGTTTGCAGCTCGCTGAGAGTATGTCAGACAACCGAACGGGCGCTCATATTGCTGATTGGGCTCCGATAACCCTAGCCTACCGTGCTCTGGCTCTCATGTGTTACCGTGCTTTGAGTCGACTAAAAAAACGGGCGCTTATGTTGCTTTGCTGATTGGGCTCTGATAACCCTAGCCTACCATAATCTGGTTCTCATGTCTTTCTGTTAGGTCAGGGGGCTTCCCTTCTCCTCCTTCTCCTCCTCCTCCTCCTCCTCCTCCTCCTCCTCCTCCTCCTCCTCCTCCTCCTCCTCCTCCTCCTCCTCCTCCTCCTCCTCATCCTCCTCCTCATCCTCCTCCCTCCCTCTACCCCAGCTGCTCCCCATGTTCGCTGGGGAGTGCAAGAGGGTTAGAGCCGGTCGGCCCCCAACCCTAGCAGTGGACACGGGGCGGTATGAGGGCGCAAGGAGGGGGCCGGGAGGGCGGGGTTTTGAGGACTTGCCTTTCATGCTCTCCCTCATGTTTCCCCCTCCTTCATCCCCAGCTCCTCCCATTGTTCGCCCAGGAGTGTGAGAGGGTGAGGGCGGGTCGGCCCCCAACCCTAGCAGTGGACACGGGGCGGTATGAGGGCGCGGGGAAGGGACCGGAGGGGCATGCTTGTCACACTCTCTTCTCATGCAGTGGACGCGGGGTGATATGAGGGCGCGGGGAAGGGACGGGAGGGTTAGGGGCGGACGGACGGAACATCCCTCAGTTTCTCCATCTTGTTTCCCTCCCCCTCCTCCTCTTTCCTCCCTTCCCTCCTCACCAGCTCCTCCCCATGTTCACTGGGGAGTGCGAGAGGGTGAGGGCGGGTCGGCCCCCAACCCTAGCAGTGGACACGGGGCGGTATGAGGGCGCGGGGAAGGGACCGGGCGGGCGGGGGGCGGAGGACATGCCTCTCATACTCTCTCTCGTGTTTCCGTCCCCTCTTTCTTCCCCAGCTCCTTCCCATGTTTGCCCGGGAGTGTGAGAGGGTTAGAGCCGGTCGCCCCCCAACCCTAGCAGTGGACACGGGGCGATATGAGGGCGTGGGGAAGGGACCGGCAGGGCGAGGGGCGGAGGACATGCCTCTCATTCTCTCTCTCGTGTTTCCCTCCCCTCTTTCTTCCCCAGCTCCTCCCCATGTTCGCTCGGGAGTGTGAGAGGGTGAGGGCGGGTCGCCCCCCAACCCTAGCAGTGGACACGGGGCGGTATGAGGGCGCGGGGAAGGGAATGCTTCTCACTCTTCCCCCCACACGTCCCTCACATCGCTCTTTTGATCCCAAACCAGCTGCTCCCCATGTTCGCCAGGGAGTGCGAACGAGTGAGGGCGGGGCGGCCCCCAACCCTAGCAGTGGACACGGGGCGGTATGAGGGCGCGGGGAAAGGACCGGAGGGGCATGCTTGTCACACTCTCTTCTCCTCCCACCCCTCCCCACCAGCTGCTTCCGATGTTCGCTCGGGAATGCGAGAGGGTTAGAGCCGGTCGGCCCCCAACCCTAGCAGTGGACACGGGGCGGTATGAGGGCGCGGGGAAGGGACCGGGCGGGCGAGGAGCAGAGGATCCGAATGCGTGGAAGGGAGCGGTGAAGGCGGCGATGGTTCAGCTGCAGCACCAGGACACACGGTGAGAGAGGGGAGAGGGGAGAGGGGAGAGGGTGAAAAGAAGGAAAGCTGGAGAGGTGGTGGTGGTATGATGGTTCGGGGAAGGGGCCGGGGGTGGAGGATCCGAACGCGTGGAAGGGAGCGGTTAAGGCGGCGATGGTTCAGCTGCAGCACCAGGACACACGGTGAGAGGAGGGATGGGGTGAGAGAGGATAGGTGGTGGAGGTCCGAGGGCGTGGGGAAGGGAGTGGTAGGGCGAGGGGCGGAGGACCCAAACGCGTGGAAGGGAACGGTGAAGGCGGCGATGGTTCAGCTGCAGCACCAGGACTTTGGGGAGAGGAGAGAGGGGAGAGAAGAGGGCAGAAGAAAGATTTGAGGGCGCGGGGAAGGGGCCGGCAGGGCGAGGGGCGGAGGATCCGAATGCGTGGAAGGGAGCAGTGAAGGCGGCGATGGTTCAGCTGCAGCACCAAGACACACGGTGAGAGAGGAGGGAGAGGGGAGAGACAGGAGAGGGGAGAGGAGAGAGGAGTGGAGAGGGGAGAGGCAAGGAGAGGAGTGAGGAGGATATGATAGGAAAGGAGGAGAGCAGAGGAGAGCGGAGTAGAGGAGAAGAAACAAATGTAGTGTTCTATCTATGCCTTTTGTGTGTGCGCCCATGATCCCATGTGTGCAACCATGATCCCATGCATGCACCCATGATCCCATTTGTGCACCCATGATCCCATTTGTGCAACCATGTTCCCATGCATGCGCCCATGTTCCCATGCGTGCAGGCATGAGAATCTCGATCTGATGCTTCGCTTCGGCCCCAACGCCTGGAAAGTGCACAACCAGCACCTTGAGGCCTTTTTAGCCAAGTGAGTGTGTTTTTGAGTTTTTTGTTAAGTTTTTCTAAGCATTTTTGGGTTAATATGTATGGGTGCCATATCTCTACATGGCACTGACTGGTATTTAACAAGTGCACAACCAGTGCCCCAAGGCTTTCCCTACCCATTAGGTGCCATGGCTTTACATGGCAGCTACTGATGTTTAAACTCCATGGCCAGCAACCCAAGTCTTGTTTAGCTGTTTAAGCAATTCGTGTGGTGCACACATTTTTTTCATTTTGTTTCCACTAGTTTTCTATTTTTTACTGATCGACTTTCAGAATATTCTTGTTTAGCGCTGCTTAAACAACCGTCAAATTTCTATAAGAGTGTTAATAGTAGTACCAATACAAGCACTAATAATGTAACAATAGTAATAAAAAGAACGCATAATTCTGACTGAAACCCTTTGTTGCCATGTGTCTTAAACAGAGCTCAGAAGGAGGTGGCAGAGAGGAAACGAGAAATTGAGCTGCTGAACAGAGACAGGAGGCTGAACCAGGTGCGGTGGGGTGAGGGTTGAGTGGAAGGAGGATGGACAGCAGAGGCAGGAATGTTGCACGCACCCAAAAGATAGTTTGGAATATCGCACGTACTTTATGGAATAATTAAGATAGTCAAGCGTGGTGGGGGAGGCATGGCGTTCTAACTGCACGCTGGTAATTGATATTCGAGAGTACTGGTAAGAAAAGTGAGGAGATAGGATCTGTACTCTATACAGCTTCACAGTGATCGAATGGATTCATACTGTCTTCGGAAGAAACATGTCTAGGGGGTGACGTTCGGCACCCATCAACCCTAGCTCGCCTAGGAGGATGCGATCGAGGTTGGGTGGGAGGATAATCCTGTGAGGGCGAATGGAGAACGGTGAGCGGGGGGCCATGCCATGTACTTCACTATAACTCATACGCTCATGCTCATCGTTCTCCATTTGCTCTCACTGGATTACCCTCCCATTCCACCTCGATTGCATTCTCTTAGGCCAGCTAGGGTTGATGGGTGTCAAACGTCACCCCCAGAATATTAGATAATAGAACCATGCTGAACTAGCATCTCTCAACCCTTTCTTCTGTTCCCGCTCTCCTCCTATGTTTCACTATCGCAACAAGCAGCAGCGGTGGAGCTAGGCCGGCTGGAGCAGGCGTGGAGGGAGGGAGGGCGTGCAGAAGAGTAGAAGCGTGTTGGTCTAGCGACATGACCCAATGTCCTCCCTCTTCCCTCACGTGCAGCAAGCAGCAGCGGTGGAGCTAGGCCGGCTGGAGCAGGCGTGGAGGGAGGGCGTGCAGAAGAACGCTGACCGGTTTTCCTTTACCCTTTCCCCTCCAATGTTTCACTATCGCAGCAAGCAGCAGCTGGGGAGCTAGGGCTGCTGGAGCAGGCGTGGAGGGAGGGAGGGCGTGCAGAAGAACAGAAGCATGCTGGTCTAGCAGGCAACACACCCCTTCCATTTCCTCCTGCTTCTCTTCCCCTGCGCCACCTCCCCAGCAAGCAGCAGCGGTGGAGCTGGGCCGACTGGAGCAGGCGTGTAGGGAGGGCGTGCAGAAGAACGCGGATATCCAGGCGGCGTGTGCTCAGCTGGAGGCGCAGATTGAGGGGTTGAAAGAAGAGGCGCGAGCACTGTAAGTCTCTGTGGTGGGTGGGTGGGAAAATGCTTAGTCAACTGGGTGTGCAGAAGAACGTGTGGATATCCAGGCTGCATGTGCTCTGCTGGAGGCGCAGATTGAAGGGCTGAAAGAAGAGGCACGAGCACTGTGAGTGTTTCTGCTGGGTGGGACCATACTTGTCAATAGGACAGATATCCAGGTGGCGTGTACTCAGCTGGAGGCGCAGATTGAAGGGTTGAAAGAAGAGGCACGAGCACTGTGAGTGTTTCTGCTGGGTGGGTGGGTGGGAGTATGCCTGGTTATCTTAACTGGGCGTGCAGAAGAACGCGGATATCCAAGCGGCATGTGCTCAGCTGGAGGCGCGGGTTGAGGGGCTCAAGGCAGAGGCTCAAGCATTGTGAGTTGAGGGTTCAGGAAGTAGGGCTTAGGGTTCAAGATTTAGGGGTTGGCGTGGGACGGATATCCAGGCGGTGTGTGCTCAGCTGGAGACACAGATTGAGGGGCTCAAGGCAGAGGCTCAAGCATTGTGAGTTGAGGGTTCAGGAAGTAGGGCTTAGGGTTCAAGATTTAGGGGTTGGCGTGGGACGGATATCCAGGCGGTGTGTGCTCAGCTGGAGACACAGATTGAGGGGCTCAAGGCAGAGGCTCAAGCATTGTGAGTTGAGGGTTCAGGAAGTAGGGCTTAGGGTTCAAGATTTAGGGGTTGGCGTGGGACGGATATCCAGGCGGTGTGTGCTCAGCTGGAGACACAGATTGAGGGGCTCAAGGCAGAGGCTCAAGCATTGTGAGTTGAGGGTTCAGGAAGTAGGGCTTAGGGTTCAAGATTTAGGGGCTGGGGTGGGACAGATATCCAGGCGGTGTGTGCTCAGCTGGAGGCTCGGATTGAGGGGCTCAAGGCAGAGGCGTGAGCACTGTGAGTGTCTGTGGCGGCTGGTTGGAGCATGCTTAGTCAAATGGGTCGCGCATCTGGGAGGTACGTGCACAGGTGGAGGGCTTGAAGGGAAGGCTTGTGCACAGCTGGAGGGCTTGAAGGGAAGGCTTGAAGGCGAAAGAAGGGACATGCTTTGGCAAGTACCTCTGACATGGGTGGGAAGTACCTCTGCTTTTGGGACTTTTCCAAACGTTGGTTGAGAGGGTGTGTAGGAGGACATGTGGGTGGCGTGCGGGTGGCTGGCGGAAGGGCTTGGAATTTGGTGAAGGAATTTGCAAGCAGTGTAACGGTTGATGGTTGACAAGCTGATAATGAGAGTTGGCTATAGAATATTGCTGAAATAGCATCTGTGGAGTCAAATGCCACCTTGCCACCTTGACGTCTTAATTTATTGCTGCTTTTTTGTTAAATGCAATGTTCTTTCTGTTCCTTGTGCAGGGGTATGGTCACCGATAATGCGATGCAAGAAGATTGAGCTTGTTATATTAACAGGCAAGCGTGGTTCTGAAATTCTTGAGGGCTGCAGCAATGCAATGCAATGACTGGCCTGATATCTAGCCAGATTTGTTAGTTTCATCCATGTAAGATTATGCAATCTGTAGATTTTTTTTTTTGTACAAGCCGTACTCACATAACGCGCGATGCTCAAACAAGGCACATTTCAATTGCCGAAATCATCGTGCTGCCAACTTGGTGCTCCCGTCCTTTTCTTCACCTTGGGCAGTGCCAGGCCGAGCGGAGGCCAGACCGAGGAAAGTTTGTTCGAGACCAAGAGCAGCCCACAAAGAAAAAAACACATTTTGCTCCCGCTTCCTTTGCTTTCTTCGGTTTTCCTTTTTTGCCGGCGGTCAGCAGCAGGTGTGATGTTTCGTGGGCTGTACAGTAGGGGATTTTTTGGTTCGGCTCAGTTTCACGCTTGGGCTTTTGCCGAACCAATCCCACACGTGGATCCCGACCAAAGCAATTCCATAGTTGACAAGCCGACGCTTGGTTTGGGTCACCCCAGGAACCACCTGACAAAATCCACGACTCGGCGGAAAACCGATGGACAAGGGTTTGCTCAGCTGTCAGCTGCCCGCATCCTCAAGCTGTGCCTGCAAAGGAGCCTCAGACGCTTAGCTACGAGGACGCTTAGCTTGTCACTTTGCCTTGCAGGTAGGAAAACACTTGTTCGTAGGGAGCTGAAGACAATTTGCTGGCCCAACCCTTTTTTTGACCGGGCACGCGATGTTAGCCCAAACTTGATGGGTGATCTAGAGTGGCGGATCTTCTGTCCCCAAGCTCCAACCTTCACCTTTCCACTGTACCGAGGATTCCGATTGTAGTGTGTGTGTGTCAGTTTATAGATCGGTTTCCAAAGGTTTAAAGCGGTGAGGAGATTCAGAGCAGCATATTTCAATTCAATTTTGCTTGTTCTCCAGGCAGAGTGAGCTCACTCGCGCATCCCTATTATGGTGAATTGGTTGTGCCTACTAATAGTCAGGTGTGATGTGGTGAGTTGGCACCTCGCATTGCTTATTATGCAAGACAACGAATCTCTTCCTTTCCTGTACAAAGTGCATTAGGCACAGTCTCTATGGCGACAACATTCGGGAGTAATGGCGCCAGAGGCGGCGGGAGCCCGAATCACGGCAACGGCCAAACCAGCGAAGTTTCTGGAAGCATAAAGAACGACGCGAAGAGCCACAGCGGTATTGGCCTGCGCCGTTTCTTGTCGTCTAGCAAGAACGCGCTACACTCCGTCTTCGACCATCATCATCATGACCGGCGAACCCGCTCCGATAAAGAACGACCTGATAAAGGAGGTCAACCCGAAGGCCGGGCGAGCCAGACACGAGCGGCATTCACGGCGTCGTTTTCGGGCTCAGCAAATATGTCCATAGAGGATATTGCGCTGCCAGCTAGCGCGCTTCGCGGCTCGGAAGAGCAGGCGAACGCGATGCGGCGGCAGCTGGAGCGACAGGCTAACGCGTATCGGCTCAGCTCGGCGAGTAACAGTATGTCCTCGATAGAAGGCGCAGGCCGGCCTGAAAACGGGGCAGCAGGGAGCTCAGCAGAGGTGGGTAGCAGCGTACCCGCGGGTTCACTGGCAACCGTCGATTCGAACGACGCTAGTACATCATCAGCGGCGGAGAGGGGCGGAGCGGCGGAAAAAGCGGAGCCAGCCGCGGAACCGGCTCAGCCATTGGCAGAACTGGCGCAGCCATCAGCGGAACCGGCGGAGCAGCCCGCGGACGGCCGAGTGCTCTCCTGCGCCGAGGAAAGCGGGGAAAGAGAGGGTAACGAAGGTTCTCGTAACGAATATACGCCGACAGGCTCCGCGGAATTGGCCCCCGCGGGGTTGTCCCCCGCGGAGTTGGACTCCGCGCCGTTGGACTCCGCGGAGCTGGCTTCCGCCGCTTCCGCGGACACCGCGGAGGGTGACCCTACCGCTCCCAGCGCCCCCAGCGGAGAGGCCGTTGCTAGCGCCGAGGAAGGTCAGAAACCGGAAAACGCTCCTTCAAACGAGGATGCTTCTAGCGCGGATGACACGTCATCCGTTAGTAGCGATCAGCCGGAGCCGCCCGAGGAATTCATCTGCCCGCTGTCCCTCGATATAATGTTCGACCCCGTTATAGTGGAATCCGGGCAGACGTACGAGCGTGCTTTTATCGAGCGCTGGGTCGCGGACGGCCACAAAACGTGCCCCAAAACGCGCCAGCCGCTCCCGTCCGGCGCGATTATACCAAATCAGATCCTCCGCGCGCTGATCACCGATTGGTGCAAGCGGAACCGCGTTGCGCCGCCGACTCCGATCTCCGCGGACGATGTCGCGCTCGCGTTCTCCGCCGGCGGCGCGAAGGGCGCGGAAGGGGGCGCGGGGGGGCTGGCGGCGCAGCGCAGGCGGGAGTATGCGGCGGCGGCGGTGCGCGCGGCGGCGGTGGCGGTGGAATCGGAGCGCAGGCAGCGCGCGCTGATGGAGCAAGTGATGGCGGACCGCGCGGCGGCGGCGGCGGAAGGGCGGAGGGCGGTCGGGCGGACGGGGGACCGCGCGGGAGCGGACGAGCTCGCAACGCGTCAGGCGCGCATCCAGCAAATGCGCGCGGCGGCCGCGGGGCAGGGGCAGGGGCAGGGTCGCGGAGGGGGGAACGCGGGCGCGGACGCCCGCGCAACTGCAGCTGGGGCGGCTGCGGGGACGGGAAGGGATGGCGGGGAAGGGAGAGGGGGACAGGCGGGGCGGGGGGGAGACATGGGGGAAACGGCACAAAGAACCGCTAGGGTTTCCGCTGGTGCTTCCGCTGGTGCGCCTGCATCTGCCGAACCTCCCTCCAGAACTGCCGCAGCTCGCGTGGCGGCTCGGACGGCAGCTCGGGAGGCCGACAACGCTGAGGACCAGTACGGGAACGGGATTCCGGACCACCTGCTAGCAGGCTTGGGCGGAGGCTCGGGAGGAGGTTTGGGAGGGTCCGGCGGAGGTTTGGCCCTAGCCGGCTGGCCGGGAAAACTAGCTATGAAAGCCGCCATATTTAAGACTCAGGCTTGGCCAAACCCGAAAGAGAAAGAGGGTCCGGGAGGGGGAGGGGGAGGCGGAGCAGGGGGGAGTGGGGGAGGGGCAAGAGCGGATGTGAGTATGTCGGGGCCGATTGGGGTGGGGGCAGGGGGGGCAGGCGGAGCAGGGGGAGCAGGGGGAAGCGGAGGGAGCGGGGGAAGCGGGCAAGGTGCGGCTGGGAGGGCAGGTCTGAAGTTTGGGGGTCTCAGGCACTCCAGGTTCGCTGCTGGTAGTGCCGGTGCTGCCAGTGCTGCTGGTGCTGGTGGTTCTGCTGCCGCTGGTTCTGGTGCTGCTTCTAGTGGTGCTGCTGAAACAGCTTCTGCTGCTGCTGCTACCTCTTCAGCTTCTGCCAACGCTACTGCTGCTGCTACTACTGCTACAGCTGCTACAGCCGCCACAGCTGCTGCTGCTTCTGCCGCTGCAGCGTCTGCAACACCCGCGCTTGCCCGGCCCAGACCAGGCCTCCTCACTTCCACCGGACCTACTTCCGGACCTGTTTTCGGGCCTGTGAGCCCCGGACCTGTCGCAACTGCCGTGCCTCTGAGCCCCAAGCCTCGGTTCCCGGGCCAGTCCGAGGGTCGGGTGTCCAAGGGCCGGAAAAAAATGGAGCGGGAAATCGCGAGGCTGCTGGCTCGGGAAGACAGCGCCTCGAGAGAACATAGCATGGAGCACGGGAGAGGAGGGGAAGGAGGGGGAGGAGGAGGGTGGGGAGGAGGAGGAGGGGGGCATGAGCGCGGGCTGAGCACTAGCAGCAGCGTGGACGGTGGGCAGTGGGAGTCGATTCCGTACCAGTTCCCGTCCTCTCGCTCCTTGGATCCCAACCAAGGCAACACTTACCAAAGCTTCCCGTCCTCTGCTTCTGTGGATGGCGGTTACAGTGGCGGATTCTCCTTTGCTTCTGCCTCTGTCTCTGGCCCTGCCTCTCCCCCTCCTGCTGCTTTTTCTGCTGCTGCAGCTGGTGCTGCAGCTGGTGGTGCTGGTGTCGCCGGTGCTGCTGGTGGTGCTGCTGCTGGTGCTGCTGCTGGTGCTGCTGCTGGTGCTGCTGCTGGTGGTGCTGCTGCTGGTGCTGCTGCTGGTGCTGCTGCTGCTCTCCCCTCCCGCGCTGCCCTCCCCCTCCCCTCCTCCCACCACTCCATCATCTCCCAAGCCTCCTTCGCCCCCTCCCCCCCGTCCCCTCTCCCCCCGCACCCCCGCGGCTCCCACTCCAAAACCCCCTCCTACGCCTCCTCCTCCCACGCCCCTACCTCCTCCACCTCCCTTACCCCCTCCGAACCTCCCGAGGAATTCCAAATGCTAGATGTAGACAACCTAGTCAACCACATGCGCACCGGACCTCCCGAGGAAAAAGCCGCAGCCGCCGCCCTGCTCCGCGTCATGACGCGGCACGGGTTCGCGTGCGGCCGGCGGGTTTTGGAAGCGGGCGGCGTGGGGCCGTTGGTCGATCTCCTGTGGTCCGACGACGAACCGACCGCCGAGCACGCAACCACCTCGCTTTTCAACCTTGCTCTAGAAGCTTCCGCAAGAATGCGTATCGTGGTTACCACCGGGAGTAGAGTAGTGGAAGGGCTTGTTCACGTGCTTTCCTGCGGTGCGCCCGCTGCGAGAGCCAACGCAGCAGCAGCTCTCTTTCTCCTTTCCCGCGACACCGGCGCCAACAGCAGCATCAACAGCGGCGCCCGCGCCGCAGCCGAGGCGAATTCGTTTCGCGAGGCGGTGGTAACCGCAGGCGCGTTACAGCCGCTACTAGACCTGCTCCTAGACGGTCCCACCCGCGCGAAAAAAGACGCGGCGAACCTCCTCGTTTCCCTCTGCATGGCCCGGCCGAACCGGTCCAGCGTGGCTAAAGCCGGTGCAGTGCGGTGCTTGTGCCAGTTGCTCAGCGAGGGGGTAGAGGTGGTAGAAGAGCAAGCAGCAGCGGTGTTTGCGGCTCTTGTGAGGGATCCCGAGGGGAGAGAGGTGTTGGTGGAGGAAGGGGCGGTGCCGGCGCTGGCTGAGTTGGTGGAGGGGGGTACTCAGGGGCGGGCGAGGGAGTATGCGGTGGGGACGCTGCTGGGGCTGGGCGCGAGTAACAGGGAGTGGCTCGTTGCGATTGATGAGGAGGGGATTTCGGCATCCGTTGACGTGCTGACTCGTGTTGGCACGGGCAAAACGCAAGCCAAGGTGAGTGTTGAGTGGGGATGGGAGGGGGGAATGGGATGGGGGTATACGGTGCGAACGCTGCTGGTTCTGTCGGCCTGGGGGTTTGAGGGCTCGGCTCGACAAGCGGGAAATGGCTGGTTGCGATTGATGAGGAGGGGATATCTGCTTCGGGCAGTGGATGTGCTCACACATGTTGGCACGGGGAAGACGCAAGCCAAGGTGAGTCTTGAGGGGGGGTGTGTGAGCCTGAGGAGGAGGGGGGAGGGGAGATGGGCGCTGAGGTTACTGGAGGGCTGGGCGCGCTGCTGGGGCTGGGCGCGAGCCGCAAGGAGTGGCTGGTGGCAATTGATGAGGAGGGGATTCCTGCTTTGGTTGACGCTCTCACACGTGTGGGGACAGGGAAAACGCAAGCTTATGTGAGTGTTGACTTGGAGGTGCTGAGGTCTTGGAGTTTGAGGGCTGGGGGCGAGCAGCAGGTCCCTCTGCTGCTCTCTTCCCCTTTCAGGCCGCAGCACTTCTGGAGCTCCTGAGGTCGTGCCACACACAGGAGAATGGGTAGATGGAGGGACGAACTGCAAGTGGTGATGGCGGTGGTTCATGCATGCTCTTCCTGCTACCCCCTCCCCTGCTACCCCCGCCCCTGCTACCCCCTCCCCTGCTACCCCCGCCCCTGCTACCCCCTCCCCTGCTACCCCCTCCCCTGCTACCCCCTCCCCTGCTACCCCCGCCCCTGCTACCCCCTCCCCTGCTATGCCCCTTCCTGCCCCCTCTGCTGCTCTTTCCCCCCTCCAGGCGGCAGCACTGTTGGAGCTCCTGCGGTCGTGTCAGGCACAGGAGGGTTAGCGGGAAGTGGGGGGAGAAGATGGGGGGAGGGGGGTGGCAATTGGTGGTGGTGCTGGTTTGATGGATATGTGTGATGGTGGTTAGACGAGGGGGCGATAGCAAGTGCTTGGGCTACTCACTCCTGCCAGGCACAGGAGGGTTAGCGGGAAGTGGAGGGTAGAAGGGTGGCCAGAGGAGGGTGGCAAGAGGTGGTGGTGCTGGCTTGATGGTTATATGTGATGCTGGTCAGAGCAAGGGGCGACAGTTACTGCTTGAGCAACTGAGGTTGTGCCAGGCTCAGGAGGGTTAGAGGGAAGTGAGGGTGTCGATGGGAGGCAAGTGGTGGTGGTGCTGGTTTGGTGGATGTGTGTGATGATGGTTGGAGGGAGGGGCGATAGCAAGTGCTTGAGCTACTCAGGTCTGTTGGATACAGGAGGGTTAGAGGGAAGGTAGGGCGGTGGCAAGTGGTGATTGTGCTGGCGTGATGGCTATTTGTGATGATGGTTGGAGGAAGGAAGGGGAGTTGGCAGGCATGTGGTGATGGTTGGATGTGGTGGTTTTGCTTTGCGGGCTCTGGATGGGGCTGGCCGGGCACGTGAGGATTTGAGTGACTGTGTGTTCATGCCGCAAGAGAATGGCATTGGTGGAGTGGACTGTAGAGTTTTGACTTGTGAGAATTCTCAAAAGTGATTTCAATATGACTGTAGAGTTTTGAGGCGCCTCAAATCAAAGGTGGACTGAGGAGTGAAAGTTGTGGTCCGTGCGAGCTGGCGGGCACAAAGAGGGCGGTAGTGTCAGAATGTTATTATCTAGCCTGTAGTGGGGTGCTCTATAGCGGGTACAACCCAGTTAGGGTTTGCTATATGTATCCCAACTGCAGCTAGTGAAACCCCTCCTTTGCTCATTTCTCTCTTGCCTAGCTAGGGATTATCTAGCTATGGCTCCTCATCGTTCTGCCTACTATCTCAACATGGTATCAGAGCGGTTACGCTCCTGGCCTGTGGGCCCGCCTGCTTCCGCTGCCTTCCTGTGTGTCGCGCGTCCCGTGGCGCGCGATGTTCGTTTTTTCTTCCCGCCGCGCGCTCGGGGCGCGCGGCGGTTTTCTGCCCGCCGTGGCCCCGAGGCGCGCGGCGGTTTCCTCCCTCGTGCGTCACCCCGGGGACCCGCGCTTCCCCCCCTCCCGTCGACCGCCCCGTCGCCCGTCGAAGCGCCCCCCGTCGCCCGTCGAAGCGCCCCCCGTCGCCCGTCACGGAGCCCGCGGACCCGCGCGTCGCCCCCCGTCGCCCGACGCGGCCCGTACGGGCTGCGACAGGCCCGCGGGCGGCCCGTCCGGGCTGCGCCAGGCCCGCGCGCGGCCCGGGCAGCCTGCCTCAGGGCCGCGCGCCGTCCCCCGCGCCGTCCCCCGCGCTCCTGCCCCGTGCCACCCGTTTTAGGGTTTGGGGGTGGCGAGTGTGGGGGTGGCAGTTTTGGGGGTGCAAGAGTGTGCGCCGTCCCCTGCTCCTCCTCCTCCTCCGTCTCCCACTGCTGCAGCTGCTGCTCAGGGGGGTGGGTGTGTGGGAGCCGAAGGAATGGCGCTAGGGGGGTGACGTGGGAGTGGAGTTAGGGGTTCAGCAGGGGGGGGGTGTCAAGGGTGTGGGTCAGTTGGAGGAGGTTGTGTGGAGGTAGCTGTCGTGTCGCCTGCAGCGCCTGTAGTCCGTCGCCCTTGCTTCGGTAGCCAGTGAGCCTGTTGCACCAGTCGCCAGTGGGTCCGTTGCTCCTGCCGCTCGTCTTAGCCGCGGAGCCAGTCACTCCAGTAGTCCGTCGCCCTTGCTTCGGTAGCCACTGAGTCAGCCGCTCCTGTGCCCGTGCCTCTGCAGCTTCAGTCGTTGCCTCCCATCTTCTCTCCTTCCACAGTTCCTCCTCCTCACTTGCCCGCTGTGATTACCTCTAGCTTTGCTTATTATTGTGAACTCCTGCTATGCTTGCTCATTGTGCTGATTACACCCCACTTTGGCTATGGGGGTGTGTCAGAATGTTATTATCTAGCCTGTAGTGGGGTGCTCTATAGCGGGTACAACCCAGTTAGGGTTTGCTATATGTATCCCAACTGCAGCTAGTGAAACCTTCCTTCTTTTGCTCATTTCTCTCTTGCCTAGCTAGGGTTTACCTAGCTATGGCTCCTCATCGTGCCTACTATCTCAACAGGTAGTGAGTGGATTGGACAGAGCAGGGTGGTGGTTTTGACACCAGTGCCGGTTGTTTTGTTTTTAGGTACGGTACCTACAACGACAACATCTTTACTTAACTGTGAATTTGGAACGCGTATTTATTTTCGCGCGTGTCGTATGCAATGAATTACTACCGTACCGTAGCTTCTTTTCCTGCTGCTTGTACCTGGACACAGGATTACCTGCACTGCATGTTTTGTAACAATTTGTCAAGATAGGCTTTTGGGCTTGGAAAATGTTACTAGTTGAAAATCTTGCTTTTGATCTTCCTGCAAGATCCTAGTTGTTCCTCCAAACTTGCTTTCCATCGTGTATGTATGATATTGGTGAGACAAAACACCTGCCAAATTACAAAAGATTGCGTTGCACATTGGGTTCAATTGTACAATTCTGGTACACGAGTAATCCTACCGTACCATGGCCTACCAGTGTAAGGATTTACAAATCCTTACTGAGGCGCTCGATAGCGAGGCCATCCCGAGGGCCACGCGACCAACTGGTTCGGCCTACAATTTCGCATCCCAACCTCACCGAGCCGCCTCCGCACCAATCGCGACACTTCGCGAGCCAACCCTACCACACCATCCCCGCCTAGCTAGGTTTTCCCCTATTTAGGCATCACTACTTCATTGTTCAGGCATTCGGTAGTTCAACATTCTCGTTATTCGATATCTGCGCACTCTGACAAGTTCATTCATAACACCTGGTATCAGAGCTACTTTCCTAGCCTACCCCGCTTTTTAGAGTGTATTACCCCTCGGGGGGGGGGGACGAGTAAGGATGCCTTGGGGTCCAGGAGTTGCGTAGGCCGGCCAAGAGAACTAGTTAGTTGCTCTTCGCGGCCATAGTTTTACGGGGCACTCCTTCGGCACCGCCAGATCCTTAGCTCGAACGGTCGCGATCGACCGTGACCTCCCTCCCCCCGGGCAACGGACAGCTGGAGCTGTCGCGACATCGAACGTGAGTTACTATTTCCGCTGCGGTTTTAACGACGATTTCGAAACTGTGAGGCAGCTGGCGTCAGCGGATCTGCGTCGGCACTCGCACGAAGATTTCGGAAGTCGTCACGATGTGTGGCAGTTGACGCCGTCGGACCCGAGTCAACAACTGCGCGACAACTTCGGAGTCCGTCCCATGCGGCAAGTGACAACGGTGGCTCGTCGTCATCATGCGCGCGCGACTCACGGAGTGTGGCTCGGCAGCTGGCGACAAGGAACGTGCGTCACTGTGGCGAAAATTTCGGAGCTTCTGTTGAAGAAAACGTCGGCTGGGGAACTCGCCAGGCGCAAAAGGAGTTTGCGTCCGAAAATGTCGGTGGCGAGGAGAGACGACACAAGACTGCCCGACTTCGCGGGAGTTAACTGCCGTCCCGCCCGACCTGTTAAGTGCGGCAGCTTTTACTGCATTGGCGGGCGCGTCATCAACAAATTCGGCAGGAGTGCTCGTGGACAGACGGGACTTCATACCTGCTGACGCTTACGGGCTGCAACGGAAAACGCGATGGCTAAACCGCACTTACGAGGAGTGGGACGCAGGCGACGAAGGAAATCGGGGCAGGTACACCTCGAAAGAACTCGTGCGACGCTGCGTGCCTGGTGTTGTTGCAAGCTGGCCGGCAGTATCGAGAACAGTTTCCCCTGACCAAGGACGTTGTTTTCGGGGACAGCTGCTGACAACCCACGGTTAAACGGTGTCCAAGGTACCGCCCGATAATTTCGGAAGGGTCGGTACAGGCTGCCGGGACACGCGAGAAGAAACGGCCCAACGGCTAAGCGGGGGTTGAAGAACGTTGCGGGGGCAGATTAAAAGCCGGTGGAATCGATCTGCGGCCCTACTTCGCCCGAACCTCACCATCCCCACCAAGTCCTGGTTCTGACTCATGCAGTCAACCTACTTGGCCGAATAACGGGGGTGAACACGTGGCCTACCCTGCGCTGGTTAAAGGTACCGGGATTGGTGCCCGTTCAACAGCTGTACAAGAAAAGGACAAAAAAAAAGTGAAGTTCGCGGCACTGTTTTACTCCGACAAAAGCGGGCTGGGTGAACGGCACGCGAAAAAGTCGGGGAGCTGCGAAGAAGAAATGGTGCAGTCTACAGGTTTCTCCTGACCCGGGCGTCTACACGAATTGACGGCGCAGCGGCGAAGCTGAGACCGGGAAGCTGTGGAATTTTTCGTGGCGTGATAGGCACGGCGGGCTGCAAAACGGTTGGGCGACAGTTTCCTTTTAACTAAGGCTGCCCCGACTCCGATAGTTTTTGCCTCTCCACCGTGGCCGAGTTCGCGTGGGCAACAACGACGATACCCCATCCGACAAAAGCGGACGCTGGGTGAACGGCGGGAAGCGGAATTGTCGGGGGGTGAATACGAAAAATATGACGACGGAGGGAAAGTTGTGGGTGATCCAGCAGATCACTTGAGTGATAGGTTGAGCCCGTGCACCAATCTACCGCGAATTTCGGAGTCTATTCGGTAGACCCCCGAAAGGGTTTGATATCGTTACATGGAGGCGCGGCGAGCGGTACATTGCCAAGGATACCTGGGATTCGCTAAGTAGTTCCGGCGGGTACGAAGATGGGTGAACATCGGAGTACCAGGGAAAAAACGGCGGAAACGTCGGGGCTATACGGCGGAGAATAACTTCGGGACTGCAGCCTCAACCACGATTTTCGGGGTTATCTTTCTACAAAAAAAAAAAAAAAGGAGTTGAAGCTGAGGGTGTTTCTTCGTTTCTTGGAGTGCGGTTGATACCTAGGACCCACGGGTGTTTAAACGTACACCGCGGGAAATTCTTCAGGGAGCGTGGGAGCAGCCGAGGCTTCGGGATTTACCTGCCGGTGACGAGCGATGAGGTGAAACATCGCAAAGCGCCAGTGGGAGTTTGCGTGGTTTTCAGTTAAGCGACAGCGACTGGAGCAGTTTCGACGACGGGGTCAAAGGCGTTGATGCCTCTAGGTTCCGTGAAATTCGGTCTCGGAAGACCCAGGGCAGTCCCCGGTTCTTGATTAAACCCACACGCTGGGGTCGGGTAACCGAAGGAAACTGATGGTGACCGGGTGGGCGGCTATAGCACGTCTGAGATTTTCGGAGGAGAACTGCACCTGCAACAGCGAATTTTCCGGGGTTGATTTCGACCGACATTTTCGGAGTTTTACGCGGGACTTTACAGGCCTTACGACGGAAGAGGCGACAATTTCGCAGAAGTTTTCGGAGTTTGGTTAAACACGCGCGCCATTTACGTGGGTCAACACAGCGAGATCTACACGGTTTTTCTCAGGGGTACGAACGACTTACGACGAACTGGAGGAGGCGGCAGCAACAGTGGAAGGGGGGAGAGACAGCTGTAATTTTTACATCTCTGCCCGGGAGTCATCGGCGGATTGCGACAAAATGCTCGGCGAGTATGGACAAACCCGCCGGAGGTGCTGACATCATCTGACACTGATTCGTGTTCGACAATATTTTTCGGAGTGACATTCGCTACGGTTACTGCTTCGACGACCTGCGCCAACTCTCGTCTTCAACTTCGCGACCAATCGCTTTTACGATCGAAATTTCGTAACACTCCCGATTTTACGGCCAGAGGATTTCGGGACAGGAACTCCAACTCTACTAACGACAATTCGCCCACCTCGACCCGCCCAGGACAAATGAGTTTACATTCTGCCCACGTCAGGTGCTGCCAACTGCAACTGCTGAAGATACTGCAGGATTCTGGCATGTGAAGACAGAACAACTTCAGTTCGAGCAACGCAGAATTTTGGTTTCGGTTTCTGGTCTAATTTAGCTGGTTCGCCCTTGAAGATTTTGGGGCACGTAACAACTGGTTTCGTCATCGAATTTCCACACCGACACAATTCGCCTGGACTCTTCGCTCATCGCTCGTTTTCGGTGGGACTTAACACCCGGTTTTGTTTGTTTTCATCTCGGCGCAGCTGCTGGAACTTTTATGGTGTGTTTTCTTGGAGTGGGGGAGAAAGTGCTTCGCACTGTTCTTTCCTTGGCGTTTTCTTGGTCCTTTTCTGACTTTGTCAGGTTGCGTCAGCACGACGAACGACTACGATTGCTGCTTCACGATCAACGATCCCTACTCAATCGCGTTTGAATTCGCGTCAGCAGGTTCCCTCCAAAATCGCATCTGCCTCGACCGTCAGATTCGCTGCTGCTCGATCAACGGCCCACATTCCAACTTCCACTTCATTTTGGGCCAGCTCATCCTCATCCGTCAGATCGAATCTGGCTGCATCTACGGCCCACAATCCAACTTTCATTACATTTGGGCCACTTCATCTTCGACCGTCAGATCGAAATCTGACAACATCAACGGCCGACATTCCAACCTTTTCAACAATATTGTCTGGGGCATTTCAGCCGTCGGATTCAGCTGAAGTGAAGATCAACGGCATCCTCGCTACTGGGTGACCCTTTTCAGTACAGGGCTGCCTTATTTAGGAGGTGGGAGAGTGTAAGGATTTACAAATCCTTACTGAGGCGCTCGATAGCGAGGCCATCCCGAGGGCCACGCGACCAACTGGTTCGGCCTACAATTTCGCATCCCAACCTCACCGAGCCGCCTCCGCACCAATCGCGACACTTCGCGAGCCAACCCTACCACACCATCCCCGCCTAGCTAGGTTTTCCCCTATTTAGGCCTCGCTACTTCATTGTTCAGGCATTCGGTAGTTCAACATTCTCGTTATTCGATATCTGCGCACTCTGACAAGTTCATTCATAACAACCAGGGTGTAGACATGCAACAAATCACCACCCAGTACACTAACCCGTTGGCCTCACAAATGGCTTCCAGCTGCTTCTTTGCTGCTGCTTTTGAGACGCCTCGGAAAGGCAATGAATCAGGTTGCCACCAGTGTGCTACCCCTTCAGTTCTTTCTCCTTGGCCTCGCAAATCGCATCCAGCTGCTTCTTTGCTGCTGCTACTGCCTCCTCTACCTGCCCCCCCCACACACACACATGTACGCACATGCACAGGAGACAAAGCAGATGCAGTGGTATTATGAGGTGAGAAATGCACGAGTCAAAGTCAAGGCAGTGGCCCCCCCAAGGCTGCGACTTTCCTACACACACACACGGTATACGCACATGCACAGCAGGCAAAGCAGAAACAGCAGAAACAGCAGATACAGCAGACACAACAGACACAGCAGACACAGCAGACGCAGGGTATTGTGAGGCAAGGAATGCAAGAGTCAAAGTCAAAGCAATGCCCCCAAGGCTACTTTGTTGCTGGTAATGACTCCTTTAACTGCCTCACACACACACCCATGCACAGCAGAGGCAAGGGGTATCTCAGAGTGAGGAACGCAGGGGTTAGAGTCAATGCTGCACCCCTATAGCTGCTTCTTTGCTGCTGCTGCTGCTGCTGCTGCTGCTGCTGCTGCTGCTGCTGCTGCTGCTGCTGCTACTGCTGACAGAAATTAGGAATGGTCAAGTGAGTGCCAAGTCAGTGCGACTTGTGAGGTAGACGGATGACCCTGTGGGGTAACAGTGTGGTCCAGCGCGGTATAGAGAGCGGCGAGCATTTCTCGCATTCTGTTATGACTGCTTGCATTCATCCTTACAAGTCACAGCGGCTGCTCTCTTTGCTGAAGAGCAGTGCAGTGCGGCAGGGCGAAGAACATTTGCGGTGCGGTGCGGTGAAGGGTGATGAAGGGCGGTAGAGAACAGTACCTTCTTTTCTGCCCGCTTGCGCTCGTCCTCGGGAATTACGTCCGCTGCTTTCTTTATTGCGTCCATTCCCTACAAGCACAACCACAAGCACGGGGGCCAATAGGAATCACTTCTGCTGCTTTCTTTACTGCGTCCATTCTCTATGTGAACACACACGAGGGGTTGTATTTCAGGAGCAGGTAAAGTCACTTATGAGAATTCTGTCGAGTTTTGAGTCGACTCAAAACTCTACGTGAACAATCACGAGGGGTTGTATTGCAGGAGCAGATAAGTCACTCTAGAAAATTCTCATGAGAGAAGATGCACTGCGGCTAAAAGATAGCAGCTCAAATCAGGGTGCTGCTGTAAGTGTACTGAACTGAATGGTCCAACTGTCAAACATTATATATGTTGGGTTTGTTAGGCTACAGTGGGTTAGCCTATATGGGGTACACAATTCTAGGGTTTGCTATTTGTACTGATTTCTCTGTTAGTTCAATCATTCCAGTCCGTTTATTCTGACATGGTATCAGAGCAGGTCCATCGCTAGGACCGTTCTTAGGGCCCACCGTTACCTACCTACCTACCTACCTACCTACCGTGCGCCTCTTGCGCCTACGCGCCCTCGTGCGCCCTACCCTACGTGCGCCCTCGTGCGCCCTACCCTACGTGCGCCCTCGTGCGCCTTTCTCTCCTTGTGCGCCTTCGTGCGCCCTCGTGCGCCCTCGAGCTGCCCCTGCAGGTCCGTCAGGCCACCGAGCCGTCGCTGCAGGCCTGTCAGGCACCTGAGCCGCCGCTACAGGCACGTCAGGCACCCGAGCCGCCTCTGCAGGCCCGTCAGGCCCCCGAGCCGCCGCTACAGGCCCGTCAGGCCCGAGAGCCGCCCCTGCAGACCCGTCAGGCCCGCGCGCAGCCTCTGCCCGACCGCGCGCCGCCCCTGCAGGCCCTAGCCGGCCGCCGCGTCGCTCTGCCCGCAGCGTCGCCGCCTCTCCGCGGCGTCGTCGCCTGCCCGCGTCGAAGCCGCCTGCCAGCGGCGTCGATCCCTGCCCGCGGCGCCGTCGCCTGCCCGCGGCGTCGTCGCGGCGTCGCCACCTGCCCGCGGAGTCGTCGCCTGCCCGCGCCGTCGCCACATGCACGGGGCGTCGCCACCTCCTCGCCGCGTCGACCTGCCCGCGGCGTCGCCACCTGCCCGCCGCGTCGACCTGCCCGCGCCGTCGCCACCTAACCCTAATCCGTCGCCCTGCCCGCGGCGTCGCCACCTGCCCGCCGCGTCGCCCTGCCCGCGCCGTCGCCACCTAACCCTAATCCGCCTCTCGCCCCTGGAGCAGCCGCCACTGCAGTAGCAGCCCCTGGAGCCGCCGCCACTGCAGCAGCAGCCCCTGCAGCCGCCCGCCACTGCGGCAGCAGCCACTGGAGCCGCCCGCCACTGCAGCAGCCGCCCCTGGAGCCGCCCGCACCTGCAGCAGCCGCCCCTGGAGCAACTGCCGTCGTAGCCCGGTCTAGCTCTGCAGCAGCTGCCGCGGAGCTTCCTACTGCGCCTGCCACGCCGACCACTGGTGAGCATTGCCCTGCCAGCACTGCTACCGCTGCTACTGCTACTACTGCCGTTTCTACTCCCACTCCCGCTACTCCTGCTGCTCCTGACGTGGCCAGATGCAGCCACAGGACCGTGCGCGTGAGTCCCTCACGCTCCAGCAGGCTCGTGAGTGGTACGCCAGTTGGGGCTATCGGGGTGGCCGTCGTGGTAGTCGTTCTGACGTACGTAGTTCGGGAGCCTCTGGTAGTGGACAGGTGCAGCAGCCGTGCCCTCCTACGGTCCAGCAGGCTCGTGAGTGGTACGCCAGTTGGGGCTATCGGGGTGGCAGTCGTGGTAGTCGCTCTGACGTGCGTCGTTCGGGAGCCTCTGGTAGTGGACAGGTGCAGCAGCCGTGCCCTCCTACGGTCCAGCAGGCTCGTGAGTGGTACGCCGGTTTGGGCAGTCGGGGTGGCCGGCGTGGTAGTCGCTCTGGCGTGCGTCGTTCGGGAGGCTCCGGTAGTGGACAGGTGCAGCAGCCGTGCCCTCTTCTGCTCCAGCAGGCTCGTGAGTGGTACGCCGGTTTGAGCAGTCGGGGTGGCCGTAGTGGTAGTCGCTCTGTGAGTGAGGCAGCCGCTCTCGGTGCCAGTACGTCTGTTGCCCTCGGAGCAGGTGAGGCTACCACTCCCGGTACTCGCGTGTCTGCTACTCCAGGTGCTGGTGAGCCTACTGCTCTAGGTGCTAGTGCGTCTGCCGCTCCAGGTGCTCGCGTGTCTGCTACCCCAGGTGATGGTGAGGCTGCTGCCCTAGGTGCTAGTGCGTCTGTGCCCCCTGGTACTGAGTCGACTGCAGCACTGCACACCTTCACACTGGACTCAGGTGCTTCTCGCTCTTTCTTTCGTGACCGCACTGTCCTTGAGCCACTCGCTCGGCCAGTTGCTGTCTCCCTTGCTGACCCCTCTGGGGGTCCGGTCATTGCGACCTCCTCCACTGTCCTTCCTTGTCCTGCGGTCCCGTCCGGCACACTGTCAGGTCTCTACCTCCCCTCGTTCTCTACGAACTTGGTGGCAGGTAGTGCGCTCCAGGACGGGGGTGTTCACCAGTTCACCCCTGCCTACGAGCGCGTGACACACTGCACGTGTGCTCGGACGGGTCGCCACCTGGCTACCTTCACTCGAGAGCCGGGGTCGGACCTTTACACACTGACCACTGTGTCCCCTCAGGTAGCTGCGTCTGCGTCTGCGTCAGGTCAGCTGTCCGCCCCCTGCTCGTGTCGCTCTCTGGCACATGAGACTGTCCTTTGGCACCACCGCCTTGGTCACCCGTCTGTGCAGCGCCTTCGGGCCATGCACCAGCGGGACCTTGTTGCTGGTCTTCCCAGGGTGCTCCCTCCCCTTCCCGACTCGCCTGCTCCTCCCTGTATTCCCTGTGTCGAGGGACGGCAGCGCGCCGCTCCTCACTCCTCCTCCTTTCCCCCGACGACTGCCCCCTTGCAGACGCTTCACATGGACGTGTGGGGCCCAGCCCGCGTCCGTGGTCAGGGTCAGGAGAGGTACTTCCTGATTGTTGTTGACGACTTCTCGCGCTACACCACGGTCTTCCCCTTGCGCGCCAAGGGTGACGTCCCTGATGTCTTGATCCCTTGGATCCGCAGATCTCGTCTCCAGCTCCGTGAGCGTTTCCGCTCCGATTTCCCTGTCCTGCGTCTGCACTCTGACAGAGGTGATGAGTTCTCCTCTGGCCTATTGGAGGCCTTCTGTCAGCAGGAGGGCATTGAGCAGTCGTACACGCTTCCGGACTCTCCACAGCAGAATGGGGTTGCTGAGCGCCGCATTGGTCTGGTCATGGAGGTCGCTCGTACCTCCTTGAGCCATGCGGCTGCCCCCCATTTTCTGTGGCCGTTTGCAGTCCGATACGCTGCGCATCAGCTCAACCTCTGGCCCCGTGTCTCCTTGCCCGAGACTTCTCCGACACTGCGCTGGACGGGAGAGGCTGGCGATGCGTCGCGTTTTCGGGTCTGGGGATCCCGAGCTTTTGTCCGCGACACGTCCGCGGACAAGCTCTCCCGTCGCGCTGTCCCCTGCGTCTTCCTTGGCTTTGTCCCGGACGCCCCTGGTTGGCAGTTCTACCACCCCACCTCGCGGCGTGTCCTGGCCTCTCAGGACGTCACTTTTGACGAGTCCGTCCCCTACTACCGCCTCTTCCCCTACCGCACTGCCCCGCTCCCCCCCCCGCCTCTCTTCCTCGCTCCAGGTGCTGAGGTACCAGACCCCCTCCCCCCTCAGGGTGCCGCTCCCTCAGGTGTGTCCCAGGTAGACCCGGGTGAGCCTGTCGAGGTAGCTGTTGACTCTCGTCCTGCTAGGGGTGCTGAGCCTGGGGGTGCTGCGTCTGGGGGTGCTGAGCCTGGGGGTGCTGCGTCTGGGGGTGCTGAGCCTGGGAGTGCTGAGTCTGGAGGTGCGGAGCCTGGAGGTGCTGAGCCTGGGGGTGCTGAGTCTGGAGGTGCTGAGTCTGGGGGTGCTGAGCCTGAGCTTGCTACACCTGGAGGAGCCCTCTCCTCCCAGCAGCTGCAGGAGAGGTACCTCGAGTACTGCCGCCTCCGGAGAGGTGCTGCTGGAGCTCGTCCCGGTACTTCCCCTCCTACCCAGGAGCTCCCCCCCATTCAGCAGATCCGCGAGTGGTACACACGGCGCTGCAGTCTTCGGAGTGGTGCTCCTGGTGCTGCGGACCCTGGGGGTGGCGCTGCTGCTGGTGCTGAGGACCCGGACGTTGGAGCTGCTGCTGGAGCTGAGGACCCGGGCGGTGGCGCTGCTGCTGCTGCTGAGGACTCGGACGGTGGAGCTGCTGCTGGAGCTGAGGACCCGAGCGGTGGCGCTGCTACTGCTGCTGAGGACCCGGGCGTTGGAGCTACTACTGGTGCTGAGGACCCGGCCGGTGGAGCTGCTGCTGGTGCTGTGGACCCGGACGCTGGAGCTCCTACTGGTCCTGAGGACCCGGCCGCTGGAGTCTCCTCTGCTTCTGGAGACGCTGCGCGGCCGCGACCGTACTTCGTACCGCTCCTTCAGCAGGTTCTTGGGCAGGCTCCTCCTCCTTGTCCTCCTCCCTCCGTAGAGTGTCCTCCGCCTGTCCAGCCGCAGTCACAGTTCCCGCCTACCTCGCCTCTCCCTGCTCCCTCTCCTTACACTGGTCCCACAGGAGGTCTTACAGAGCGTCGTGAGCCTGAGTCTCGTCCTGCGTCGCCTGTTCGTCCTGCTCGCACTGGTAGTCGTGTCCGTCGTGAGCGTCCTCCTCCTGTCCCAGGCACTCACTACATGACTCTGCGTCCCTCTACTGCTCCTCAGCGTGTCCCTCTACCGTCACCTCCTGCGTCCTCTTTGCCTGACGTTCCGGACCCTGAGTCTGACCGGTATCGTGCTGAGCACCCTACTGTCACGCGTCTCCTCGCTACTGTTGTCACTGACCCTACCTTTGAGTCCTCGGCTGCGTCTGCTCTGGTCGCTGAGTTGGTTGACTTTGCTGCTGCCTGTCGTCTAGACTACGTTGCTAGCCTTGTTGCTGAGTCTGCGTCTGAGTCTGTCTGTCCTCCGTCCGTCGGGGGTGAGTGTGCTCTTGGCACGGACGTCCTTGAGGACAGACAGGAGGAGTTCCAGTGTCTTGCTGCTACTTTGCCCCGTCTCGTGTCCTTGCTAGTTGCCCCTGAGGGAGACCCGGATGCACCAGACATCCCGACCCCGCGCTCTTACGCAAAGGCGATGGTAGGTCCCTACTCCTCTCAGTGGCAGGCAGCTATGGACGCAGAGATGGCTTCCTGGAAGTCCACACGCACCTACGTCGACGAGGTTCCCCCTCCTGGGGCGAACATCGTCAGTGGCATGTGGATTTTCAGGGTGAAGCGGCCGCCGGGTTCTCCGCCTGTCTTCAAGGCGCGTTACGTGGCTCGAGGCTTCAGTCAGCGAGAGGGAGTTGACTTCTTCCAGACCTTCTCCCCCACCCCGAAGATGACTACTCTTCGGGTGCTGCTGCACATAGCCGCTCACCGCGACTACGAGCTTCACTCACTTGACTTCAGCACTGCTTTCTTGCAGGGCAGCCTGCACGAGGAGATCTGGCTGCGCCGCCCACCTGGCTTCACTGGGTCGTTTCCTCCTGGTACCCAGTGGAGGCTTCAGCGGCCGGTCTACGGTCTCCGCCAGGCTCCGCGTGAGTGGCACGACACACTGAGGACTACACTTGCGGCTCTTGGGTTCGCGCCTTCTACAGCTGACCCGTCACTGTTCCTGCGCACCGACACTTCGCTGCCGCCGTTCTACATCCTCGTGTACGTCGACGACTTGGTCTTTGCCACTGCTGACACTGCAGGACTCGCCTACGTGAAGTCGGAGCTGCAGAGGAGACACACGTGCACAGACCTGGGTGAGCTGACAAGCTATCTTGGCTTGCGGATCACCCGGGACAGAGCACGGCGCACCATCACCTTGACTCAGTCACACATGGTGCAGCAGGTTCTCCAGCGCTTTGGCTTCACGTACTCCTCGCCTCAGTCCACTCCTCTGCCTACCGGTCACTCGCTCTCAGCTCTGCCTTGGAGGGCGAGACCGAGTTGTGCTCACAGGGCACTCAGACGCTTCTTGGGCAGACGACCAGGCCACTCAGCGGTCGTCTCAGGGTTACACCTTCAGCCTTGGCTCTGGCTCAGTTTCTTGGCGCTCTACACGCTCTTCTTCTGTTCTCGGCTCCAGTTGCGAGGCTGAGATCTACGCTACAGCCATGGCTGCCCAGGAGCTACGCTGGCTGACCTACCTGCTGACTGACCTCGGAGAGCCGCCTCGTTCTCCTCCAGTACTGTACGTCGACAACAAGGCTGCCATTGCCTTGTGTGAGGAGCACAGACTGGAGCACAGAACGAAGCACATCGCCCTGCGGTACTTCCTTGCTCGAGAGCTGCAGCAGCGCGGTCAGCTTTGTATTCGCTACGTGGCCACTGAGGCCAACACTGCTGATGTGTTCACCAAGGCGCTTCAGCCTCGTGACCATCAGCGCTTCTGCACTCTACTAGGCCTTGTGCCTACTGGTCCTCACTTGCTTACCTCTTGACTTTGCTTGTACTGTGATCACTATATATATCTATACCTGCATGTTTACTCTTGCTAGGTTGTGATCACTGTATCTCTGGCTCTGTTATAAACCTGCATGTGAACTGGTCTTGTGACCACTAGCTTGTGCTCGGAATTTGTGTGGAATCCTCGAGATCCACCCTGAGCTTGTTGTTGCCTTGCTTTGCCTTGACTGGTCTTGTGACCCCTAGGTCTCCCCCACTTTGCCTATGGGGGTGTGTCAAACATTATATATGTTGGGTTTGTTAGGCTATAGTGGGTACACAATTCTAGGGTTTGCTATTTGTACTGATTTCTCTGTTAGTTCAATCATTCCAGTCCGTTTATTCTGACACCAACGCCCTTATTCTACTCGACTAAAATATCCGGGGTGCCGTTAGAAGTGCACGAGGCATTTTCACAAGGCATTTGTAAAGGCAGCTCAAAGGTCGATCTATGAGTTGCCACAGAAGCACTCAGAATGTAGACGCCTCACATCCATACGATTCAGAAAGAAAAAAGGGCTCCGATCTGACTTGAGAGGCACTTAGTGCACCTCACGTATCAGCTCAGTGCGCTTGAGAGTCGTTGCAGAAGAGCTCAGAACTTGGTGCAAAAGTTGGAGGAACTTAGACGGCTCACATCGCATGCACGCAAATTAGAACGAGGATAGGGCGTCGTGTTTTGAGACGTCTCAAAACACCCTTTCTTTGCCGTCCAACACGCGAACAAATGGCTGCAGATTGTTTTTGAGAATTCTCAAAAACAATCTCCAACACACAAACAAAAGGCATCCGTTCAAGTCACGCACTGCAGAATATGGCAGATGATTCAGGATTTATAGATGCACTCATGGAAGGTTGCTTGCATCAAGTCACACAGCCACTCAGCACGCAAGCCACACACCACGCAAGCCACTCAGCAACCCGCCAAGCGACCCTCCCTCACCTCCTTCCTTGCTCGCCGCAAGCTCACTCTTGCAGATTCCGCAGCCTTCTGAGCGAGCTTAAACATGGCCTGGGGAAGGGGGGTAGGAGGAAGGGTTGATGGGGAGCGGGATGGATAGAGCAAGAGGGAAGGGGAAGGGGAATGGGAAGGGGAAGGGGATGGGGAAGGGGAAGGGGAATGGGAAGGAGAATGGGAAGGGGCAGGGGAAGGGGAAGGGGAAGGGGAAGGGGAAGGGGAAGGGAAAGGGGAAGGGGAATGGGAAGGGGAAGGGGATGGGGAAGGGGAAGGGGAAGGGGAAGGGGAAGGGGAAGGGGAAGGGGAAGGGGAAGGGGAAGGGGAAGGGGAAGGGGAAGGGGAAGGGGAAGGGGAAGGGGAAGGGGAAGGGGATGGGGATGGGGATGGGGAAGGGGAAGGGGAACGGGAACGGGAACGGGAAGGGGATGGGGATGGGGATGGGGAAGGGGAAGGGGAAGGGGAAGGGGAAGGGGAAGGGGAAGGGGAAGGGGAAGGGGAAGGGGAAGGGGAAGGGGAAGGGGAAGGGGAAGGGGAAGGGGAACGGAAACGGGAACGGGAACGGGAAGGGGAAGGGGATGGGGAAGGTGAAGGGGATGGGGATGGGGATGTTGAAGGGGAAGGGGAAGCGGATGGGGATGGGGATGGGGATGGGGATGGGGATGGAGAATGGGAATGGGAACGGGAAGGGGAAGGAGACGAGGACAGGGATGGTAGTGCGGGCATGTGAGCATGTGGGCATGTGAGTATGTGAGCATTTAGTCATGTGAGCATTTAGTCAAGTGAGCATGTAAGAACGTGGGGATGTGGTCCCTCCCCTTCTCTCACCTCCCTCACTCCCCTCCTCTCACCTCTCTCACTTCCTTGGTCAACCTAGAAGGTGGGTGAAGTCAAATGAGCATGTGAGGAGGGAAGGGGAAACAAGGAGGACAAAAAGAGGAGAAGCAAAACGAGAAGTTAGAGGGTTTAAACGGGGACTAAAATACAATAGACAACCGCGATGATTGAAACGATCATACCGAACCCCCCTACACAAAACAACATATTGCAATATAAATAATCGTTGAGGCAGAATAATTATCGCGCATGATTAAAGCCACCTTAGTAGCCACAGGTTACGGAGTGCACAATAAAGCGGAGACATGTGCTTACCTGGAATGGGAGAGCTTTTGGCTGGCTTCTAAGAATTCTCACTAGCAACTTTTGAGTGGAGTCAAAAGTCACCTCGACATGCAGAATCAAGTGGAGTCGACTAAAAAAATCGAAACTGGCTTCGGAATGCACAATAAAGTGGAGAGGCGTGCTTACCTGGGGATGGGCACGAGGATGACAGTGTGGGAGGTGTGAGAGGGGTTCAATCAACCCCATGGGCGACTTTAAGGAAGCATGAGTGGGAGGTGTGAGAGGGGTTCAATCAACCCCATGGGCGACTTTAAGGAAGCATGAGTGGGAGGTGTGAGAGGGGTTCAATCAACCCCATGGGCGACTTTAAAGAAGCATGAGTGGGAGGTGTGAGAGGGGTTCAATCAACCCCATGGGCGACTTTGAAGAAGCATGAGTGGGAGGTGTGAGAGGGGTTCAATCAACCCCATGGGCGACTTTAAGGAAGCATGAGTGGGAGGTGTGAGAGGGGTTCAATCAACCCCATGGGCGACTTGAAGGAAGCATGAGTGGGAGGTGTGAGAGGGGTTCAATCAACACCATGGGCGACTTTAAGGAAGCATGAGTGGGAGGTGTGAGAGGGAAGCGAAGCACTCACTTGGGAATGGGTACGAGGATGACAGTGTGCGAGGTGTGAGAGGGGTTCAGCCCCTATGGGCGAATATAAGGAAGCATGAGTGGGAGGTGTGCGAGGGAAGCGAAGCGCTCACTTGGGGATGGGCACGAGGATGACAGTGTGCGAGGTGTGAGAGGGGTTCAACCCCATGGGCGATTCTTGCAGGCCCTTCATGGCTGCTCCTAGCAGCTAGCGGGTTGAGGGGAAGGGGGAAGGGTGGGGAGGAGGAGGGGAGAATGATACGAAAGTGGTGGATCAGACCAACCTTCAACCCCATGGCCGACTCCTGCAGGCCCTTCATCGCCGCTCCTAGCAAATAGCGGATTGAGGGGGGATGGTTGGGGGATAGAGAAGGAGATGTGGGGGGGAGAGGGATTGAGAGAGCACGTGTGCGAGGGATTCAACCCCGTGGGCGATTATTGCAGGCCCTTCATCGCCGCTCCCAGCAGCTGGAGCATTGTGGGTAAGGGGGGGGAGTGGGGAGAGGGGGAGGAAGGGTGGGTCTTGATATTAACGTGGTGGTTTCAAGGTCGTTTCTGCCTGGTGGGTCTTTTTTTTTTCAAGTCCAGCCCGAACACATGCTGCGTTGTTTTACGCGCACGCACGCGTGACTTCTACAATACTCGTAACTCTACGATTGCGTGAGGTCCTAGAACATGCGACCCATCTAAGCACCAGATACATGCACGGGAACATAAAAAAGTGTGACTGAGAGCACCTAGGGGCGCATTACTGTGACTGTGAGATGCGATGAGGAGGAGAGGGTGCGAGTCCTTGACTTGATAACTCACAAGGGGTATGCTACCTAGTCTAGCAGATTACCTACAGACGCATCATGGAGTGTGACTGAAACACCTAGGGGCGTTTGACTGTGACTGTGAGATGCGATGAGGAGGAGAAGCAGGGGACTGTTGACTTGACAGCTTACAGGGGGAACAGCAGCACCATGCATCTTATACTCACAGACGCATCGTGGAGTGTGACGGAGAGCAGTTGGGGGTCCTTGACCGTGACTGTGGCAACGCGTGACAATGGTGAGGGGCGGCCGTACGCCTCCACATGCACGTGGTCAAGGAGGCCTGTGTGTGTGACAGTAACGAGGGTGGGAGCTGTGAGAGTTGAGAGTAAAGAAGGATGATGTTATTAGTAAACAGGTGGGCTGCGGAGGTCTGATGTCCATCAACCTGAGTGTTACTGAGACGGCGAGACAAACTCCATGAAATGAAAATGGTGAGCCTGGTTTAAGCTTGTATGCTAGATCGTATTTTAGTAAGCCAGTTTGAACAAAATCGAATCTTAACGTCAGAACTTGAGTAAACTAGTTTCGGCTTTTGCAAGCCTTCATCAGTACAAACAAGCCTGATAGTAACAGGAGGGGCGGCAATACGCCTCCACGTGGGCGTAGCCTACCAGACCTGTGTGTGTGACAGTAACGAGGGTGGGTAACGAGGGACTTGCGATGCAATCCGGGATAGGCACGGCCCGCCCTATCTCATGTGATAAGAGGTCTTATCTTGACCAACCTCTTATCACATGCACCCTGACATGGTGATAAGAGGCTCTTTTGCCTCCTCCCCCACATGCACCCTCACTGTACGTTGGTTTGAAGACGTCACACACCTGCACCAGATCTACCCCCCTCTGCAGTGCCTTCTCTTCTCGCCTCCCCCACCAGCACCTTCACTCACCCAACCCAATCCAAGGCAATTACTGAGCTAAAGTCACATCCTGTGTGTTCCTGTGGGGTGCCTACTCTAGTCCAGTTGATTGTTGAGAACCAACGTAATAACCATCCAAACAACGTGAATATTACTTTTGAGAATTCTCAAAAGTAATATTCACCATCCAAACGTACCAGGGGCGGCACGGCCTGTCCTTATCTTGGCAAGCTCCTTGATAAGAGCTTCTTTCGCCTCCTCCACATGCACCTGCACCCCCCCCTGCATCGCCTCCTCGCCTCCCCCCTCCTCCACATGCACCTTCACCAGATCTACCGCCCCCTGCACAGCCTCCTCTCTCCCCCACATGCACCTTCACCCACCCAACCCAATCCAAGGCCATTACTGAGCTCAAGTCATCTCCTGCGTTTGTCACTTTCTCCTAATTGATTGCATACATTCAAACCCGAAATACATCCGAAGATTACCGGGGGCGGCACGGCCTGTCCTTATCTTGGCGAACTCCTTGATAAGAGCTTCTTTTGCCTCCTCCACATGCACCTTCATCAGATCTACCGCCCCCTGCACGACCTTCCCCCTCACCTTCACCAATCTCACCGGGTGCAGCACGGCCTGTCCGTATCTTAGCAAGCTCCTTGATAAGCGCCTCCTTCGCCTCCTCCACATGCACCTTCACCAGATCTACCGCCCCCTGCACCGCCTCCTCTCCTCCCCCCTCCTCCCCCTCACCCGCCCCTCCTCCCCCTCCTCGGCCCTTCTTCCCCCCGCCGCCCTTCTTCCCAGAAGCTTCCTTCTTGTCCTTGCCTTTCTTTTTGGCTCCTGATTTCGATCCTCTTCCTGTCTCCTCCTCCTCGTCCTCCTCCTCCTCCTCCTCCTCCTCCTCCTCATCCTCCACGTTCCCTCTCCTCATGTTTGCCTTGCTTCTTGTGCTGCTTGTGTAGCTTGTCTATCAGGATTGAGGGTTGCGCGGGTGAGAGGTGGGAGGGCGGGGAGAGAAGGGGGGGCATTTGTTCATCTTCCCTCACGGACCCATGCGCGGCACTGTATTATCACGTCACGCACCCGTTCGCCGGTGGGAGTGCGCGAAGCACACTCCATGTTAGCACATTCTCTACAAGCACGTCCACACAATCACGCACCCGTTCGCCGGTGAGAGTGCGCCAGGCACCGCCTTGGGATTACCGACGCTGCGGCCGGCGGAAGGGCCGCTGCTGGATTGGAACGGGAGCGTGGGACAATGAGCGGAGTGGCGTTGGCGGGGGGAACGCGGAGCGGTGGCGCGGGGAATAAGGGAGCGGCGAGTCTGGCTAGCGACGCAATGCCACGTGTACGGTTCGGCGCGATGGGATATGTTATCTCATCGAGAAGGCGACACGCTCGCGACTCGCGCGTGTCGGCATCGGACGGTGGAGAAGATAGAAAGGGCGAATCTACGGTTCGATCACAGCCTGTTAGATCGACGGTTGCTGTGGCAATGGCGTGTGATCGAAGAGCCGTCTCCGGGTTAGTAATACGCGCGGAAATGGCGGCTCGCACGAGACGGCGTGAGCTACGGAACGCCATGGGAGCGCTTGGAGCCTTGCGGCTGCAGCAGACGCAGAGGAAACCAAAACAGACCAGGGGAATGGAGTTGCAGAATTGCCCCGTCGCATCGCCTCCTCCTGAATTGTTTCGTACGGTTCCTTCTGGTGCGGTTGTAGAACAGGTCGATGCAGCGCGGTCAATTTCTAGGTAAGAGCGGACTCGATAAAATAATGTGGTAGTCACAAATTCGCTTGTGATAAATACTTCTTACTGGTTTGCAGTATCTAGAAGAATACGACTAAAAGTTACCATAGCTAGCCAAGTGGAAGAATGCATACTGCATTATATTTACCCTGATATGCCTCTTATCATATTATACTCGATACAAAGCCATTCCTCATTTGCAAACACTCACTGCCGAACAAACAATTGTCGCCACAAAAACTCCCACCATACCATGCCTCTACAACATGCCCAAATGTCAGAGGTCCACTGGTGATCCCCAATTGATCCTACGGAAAGGTTACAGGCACGTTGGCCTGGGGGGTTATGGGCGCACTCACCCGCTACACAAACAAGTCATTTTATCCCAGTGGTTAGTAACTGGGATTCTGACATGGTATCAGAGCAAAGGTCTCGGGTTCGAATCCCGGTGTGTGCACCTCGGGCATCCCAATGCGGGGGGGTGTCAGAGGTCCACTGGTGATCCCCGATTGATCCTAGGGAAGGGCTACAGGCACGTTGGCCTGGGGGGTTATGGGCGCACTCACCCGCTACACAAACAAGCCCTTTTATCCCAGTGGTTAGTGGCTGGGATTCTGACACCAAATCACTATTGCGTACTCTTTCTCTGCACCTGCGAGGCTGCCACCCCTCCCATCCCATGCCACCAACCAATACCATACCCCCCTCACCTCACCGAATCGGCCTGTGTAATCATCGCCATCCCATCCCCCTCAACCCCTTAGAGGTGTCTCAAACCCCCGCCCATGCCTCCACCACAGTCCTGTTTCCACTGCATTCCGCTCCTCGTATGCTCTGTCTCCATGCCCTATGACGCTGCCTCGTCCCATCATAACTCCCACGCTACTCACATTTTTCTCCACCACCCGTGACAGCTTCCCCACCGCCTGTGTGTGTGTGTGTTGCCTCTACGCCCCTGCACTCTGCCCCTTGGGTGTTCCATTCCATGCCCCATTTGACTGCCCTACACTCCTGCCACTCCCCCTAGTGGATCCATCACCCCTCCCCCCATCATGATTCCCACGTCCCTCACATCTCTCTCCACCAGCTGTGCCAGCCTACCACCACCTGTGCTTGTGGTGTCTGCTCTCTGCCCCCATCTACCATAAGCCCATGCCTGCCCTATGCTCCCGCCACTCCCCCTAGGGGGTCTACTCCCCCTCCCCCCATCATGATCCCCACATCCCTCACATCTCTCTCCACCAGCTGTGCCAGCCGCCCCACCGCCTCTGCCTGTGTCGCCACCACCCCCCTCATTCGCTCCAAGCTCCACTCCTCCACCCTCACTCCCCCGCCCTCCCCCGCGCCCCCTGCTCCCCCTGCTGCTCCCCCCGCGCCTGTGTCCGCGCCCCCGCCCTCTCCCGCCCCATCGGCCAGCAGGGAAGCTGCTGCAGCGAGGGATTCGACCTTGCGGGGGAGTTCTGATGCCCCGCTGCACAGCAGACGGAGAAGGAACTGGGTGGGGGGGAGGAGGGGGAAGGGAAGGGGGGTTTGTGCGGTTGGGAGAAGAGAGGTGGAGCGGGCACAAGCAGACCAGCATACTGGTTGCTGAAGCGAGGGATTCGACCTTGCGGGGGAGTTCTGATGCTCCGCTGCACAGCAGACGGAGGAGGGACTGGGAGGGGAGGGGGGAGGGGATGGGGAAGAGAGGCGTGGGTGAGGGAGTGTGCATACACATGACGTGGGGTGGTGTGTGGGAGGAGAGGAGCACAGAGGCACAGGGAGGATGACGTGCTCGGCCCCACCTGAAACATATCTGGAACTCCACCTGAAGCCCATCTGGACTCTTATCTAAAGCCCATCCCATCTAAACACTCACATGAAGCCAACCCCATCTAAGCACTCACCTGAAACCCCATCTGGGAACTCACCTGAAGCCCATCCCATCTGGTAGCTTACCTGAAGCCTGTCTGATAGAAGAAGCTCAGTTGGTGAGAGAGGGACGTGGGGCGATGTTCTAAGCTCCATAATCTGCTAGGAGGGAGGGGCGTGGGGGAAGAGAGCAAGGGAGGCACGGAGGAGTCCTTTGAGTGAGTCGATTCAAGAGGGATGGGGAGATGTCCTGAGGCTAAGTGGAGAAAGACGCGTCCTGCGTCTAGGACGCATGCGTCCAGACGCAGGATGCAGGACGCCCCCAGCGTCTTTCTCCACTTAGTCCTGAGGTTCATGGTCTGACGAAAAGAAAGGAGGAAGCAGTCGAGTCTGTCAAGTACATCCATCTGCTATTTCTTAGGCGCCTCAAACCTCGATTTTGCCCAACTTGTTGTCGATTTTCGGTTAGATGAGTGCATGCGATGCCCAACCTGCGTCGGCGGCAGCAGCAGCAGCAGCAAGAGCCGCAGCCGATTTCCTGAAAGCATGAATGCATGCTGCCTCTGTCTCGGCAGGATGCTTCTTGGGTTATTGCTTAAGTTTCAAAAATACTCACGAGCAGCAGCTGGCACTGCAGCTTTCTGCGACCTCTGATGCATGATGCCTCTGTATAAGGTCAGACGCCTACACCCCCAACTAGAACACGCCCATATCCCCCCCCTCCCCGCGCTTCCTCCACACCCGTACACTCCCCCACAACCCTCATATGTCCATGCAACAATTTCCCTAAAACAACGCCCCTCCCCCAAACTCTTTCCCAAGAACACCCCCTCTTCCCACAAACGCACCTCCACCAGACGCATCAGTCCCAGCACCCGCTGCTGCAGCTGCTGCTTCCTCTGCTTCTGTTTGGTTGATATCCCTTTCCCCCTCCCCACTTATGCCCATACATCTAGTTTCGAGTCGATGAAAAAACTCTGCCTCTATTTGGTTGCTATCCCTTCCCCCCTCCCCCTTTACACCCATACACCTACCCATAACCTCCTCCTCCCCCCCAGCACAAACGCACCTCCACCCGTCGCATCAGTCGCAGCACCCGCTGCTGCAGCTGCTGCTGCATCTGCTCTCTTTTGTTGCTATCCCTTCCGCACCTGTCAGTCACGCACATACACCACCACGTAAACCCCCCATACCGCCCATAACCCCCCACAAACCCCCCAACGCATACGCACCTCGACAAGTCGCATGAGTCGCAGCACCCGCTGCTGCAGCTGCTGCTGCTTCTGTCTCACAGCCCCCTGCCGTCCCTCCGTGACTGCTGTCACGTGCGCCCTCACCTGCCCCACCGCCGCTTCCACCGCATCCAACCGCTGCCTATCCGCCTCTATCGTTTCGTCCTGAGGGGCAAAGAGAACGAGGAAATCAGGAGAAACAAGAGAGACAATGCCTTAGCAAGCAGCTGCTGCTGTCTCTGCCTCACCGCCCCCTGTCGCCCCTCTGTCACTGCTGTCACGTGCGCCCTCACCTGCCCCACTGCTGCTTCCACCGCATCCAACCGCTGCCTATCCGCTTCTATCGTTTCGTCCTGAAGAGGAAGGGGGAGTGGAGAGTTAAGAAGCAGAGTCGAGAGAGAAGAGTGGGAGACCCGGACTTAGCAGCTGCTGATACGTGCGCCCTCACCTGCCCCACCACCGCTTTTCCCCATCCGCCTCTATTGCCTCCTCCTGAAGGGGGAAGGGCAAACAGAAGGGGTCACGGGAAACAAGGGAAGAGTAGCTGCTGCTGCTGCTGTCTCGCGCTCTCTCCTGCCCCACCGCCACCCATCCCGCCTCTGCCCATCCGCCCCTACTGTCTCATCCTGACTAAACTGTCTCGTCCTGTTAGTTTGTGTGAGGGAATCGTCTTACCTCCTACCACCTCCTTCCCTCCTTCCACTCAACAATCTCCCCTCTCTCCTCCTACCTGCTCTTGAAGTCTCTTGGACAATCCCGAGAATCCGCAAACCATCGCCGGCCACAGCCCGTACGCCTGCACATAAGTATTTCCCTAGCTCCCACCTCCCACCTCCCACCTCCTACATCCTACCTGCTACCTCCTCCTCCCAACGCCCACCTTCCAATAAATCTACAGCCTTTCCTCCTCCTACCTGCACTTGCAGTCGTTTCGACAATCCCGAGAATCCGCAAACCATTTCCGGCCACAGCCCTTCCCTCACCGTCCAATCAACTCGCACCCTCTCCTCCTCCTACCTGCACTTGCAGTCTCTTCGACAATCCCGAGAATCCGCAAACCATTTCCGGCCACAGCCCGTCCGCCTGGTTTTCCGGGCCAGCCGCCGCCAGCAGGCCAATCGCCTCTTGCCACGTCAGCTCGGGAACGTTGGGCGGGCGGAAGCGCGCCAGGGGGTGCGTGACGCTAAGGAACGGGCTCACGAACCGCCCTAGCGGATTCCGCGCGTCGCCGAAATACGCGGCGGCGATCGCGGCGACTTCCCTTTCCGGAAGCGCCGCGGACCACTGCGCGGATTGCGCCGCGAATTGCGCCTGTTGCAGCGCCCCCTGCTGCTGCTGCTGCGGTTGGGATAGGGTTAATTGACCGCCGAAGGCAGGCGTCGAGGAAGCAGCGCCGAATGCGGAGGTAGGGGTAGAGCCGAATGCGGAGGTAGGGGTAGCGCCGAATGCGGAGGTGGTTGTAGCGCCGAATGCGGAGGTAGTTGCGCCGAAAGCGGGCGTCGACGCAGCGCCAAACGCGGGGGTGGAGGCAGCTCCGAAAGCGGGCGTGGAAGCAGCGCCGAATGCGGAGGTAGGCGTTGCACCAAACGCGGAACTAGAAGCGGCGCCGAACGCGGGGGTGGACGCAGCGCCGAACGCGGGAGCTGATTGGCCGAACGGCGAGGGCGCTGCGGGGGTCGTCTGGCCGAAAAGGGACGGCGCGGCGGCAGCTTGAGTTTGCTGCCCGAACGGCGAAGGCGTTGCGGGGGTGGTTTGACCGAATAACGAGGGCATGGCGGGCGTTTGCTGGCCGAATAACGACGGCGTCGCGGGGGTAGTCTGCTGCTGGCCGAACAGCGACGATCCCGCTGTGGACCCGAACAGCCCGCCTCCCGTCGCCATGCGCGGCGGAGCGGCGGAGCGGCAGCGGAACGGGGGAGTGGCGGAGGGGGGGAGCGGAGGAGCGGCGGGGTGGGGGAAGTGGATGGGTCGCGCCGGGGAAGGGGAAGGCTTGCCTGCGACGCGGTGGCGCAAGGGGAAACGGTGGGAAGAGAGGGATCGGCGGTGATACTATCGATGGTCGCTGGACGCCCGACAGACTAACGAAGAAAGGGATAACGAAGAACCTGGAGATTACCCACACAAGACCAATATCGCGGATCTGAGGTCCCACGCTGTTGATCGAGTCGCCACCGAAGTGCAACTTTGTCTCAACAGCTTGAACCGCATTGCAACGAAGTTTAACGTATTAAAACCGCGTTGCAGCAACGTACCTTGGGGTGATCATCCCCGCGGGCCTGCTTCGAGGATTGAAGCCGAAGGTGATGAGAACGCGCTGTTCTGTCCTCGTTTTGGTGTGGAAGTGAAAGTGCTTGGGATTCGGTTTGTGAATATTGTTGATACAATTAGTTCCTATGTGATATAAATGCAAGTCGTACGGTAGTTGTAAGAAGACACGACCCGAACCAAAAGTGAGGGTCCAGATATTTCTTTCGATTAGCCTTCATTACACACCAATTTATCAACATCACCAGACCTACACATACAAAATCAAACAAAACGCAAACGCTACTACAAAGGGCTGCCTTTATTGAAAGGCCCAGCTCCCACTAGCCATGACCTCAAACATTAAGTTTGGCCGCATCCCACAAGGATGGCCAGATCCAGGCCCAACCTGGGAGCAAAGCCTCTCCAGCAAACCCTCAACGCTTCCACCATTTAAACCAGACCGGCTTGGAGCCTGCTGTTGGTCTGCAAGGAGCCTGTTAAACCCGCCATTCACCCACGGTTGCCTAGGCTGGCTGGGTGCAACTGCATGGCACCCTCTTGGTGCCGAGTAGTCGAGGGAATCCAGCAACTCCCCCACTGTTTCACTATCATCCAGTACTGGGAAGGTTGCTAGGAACTCCAACGCCGAACCTGCCCCCTGCCCCCCGGATGATGGAATCTGCAAGCCTTGCAGTCCACTGCATTCTTTAAGTACCAGCTCATTGGCTCTCGAGTCGAAGCTGCTGCTGCTTCTTCCTCCGCAAATCTCCTTGGCCGGTTCGACAGACATCCAAGGAGACAATGGAAGGGAATTCGTTTGAATGCAAGCTGGAGATTCTGCCGCTCTGCTAATCAGGTCCAAAAGAGCAGCTTCCAGGAACCTGCCAGCATCGCTCTCTTCAAACTGCCTGTGTTGCAAATCTGGTGCCGTTTCTTGGGAAGCCCGATTGGTAGTCTCTGTTCGGATTCTCCAGTGCTCAGTTTCATGCAGTGTGGGGAGAGGAGGGACATTCACGATTCCTGTTTCTTCTGCTGCCTCCCTTCCCAGAAAAACTGCAGCACCAGCAGGAGCAGGAGCAGGAGCAGCTACAGAAGCAGCAGCCTGAGAGGTGCGGCACACATGCGTCCTTCTAAAATGCACACCAGTGAACTCATTCGCAGGCTCTTGTTGTGGAACGAGAAGAAGGTCTATCACGCCTGCTTCTTTTGCCCAAGCTGCCGCAGCAGCAGCACCAGCAGCAGCAGCAGAAGTGGGATTACCACCGTCAGCAGCACTCGCATCTGTAACTCCAGCAGCAGCTTGAGTCGCAACGGCGTTAGATCCAGTGCGCACCCAAGGGGATCCAAACTCAGCAAAAGCAGGTTCACTAGCAGCAGCACAAGTGAAGTTACGACCACCATCGGCAGCACTCGCATTTGTGACCGCAGCAGCAGCTTGAGTCGCAACGGCGTTAGAAGCAGTGCTCACCCCGGGAGAACCATACTCAGCAAAAGCAGATTCACTAGCAGCAGCAGCCTTGATAACAGGCGCTGGTGCAGCACACTCGGTGAAAATGATGCAATCATCGGACTCCAGAGCAGCTTCTATACTTCCGTTGTCAGGTCCATCTTCGGCAGTCATTTGCAGTGAGAAATTGTCCTCAGGAAATCCCAGTAATGGATGGAATTGACCCTGCAGCCTCTCCTGGAAGCTGAAATACTTCCTGCAGCAAAGCATACAGGAGAGACGGGAAATAGAAGGTGTTTAGGTTACGTAAGCCAAAAATACAATTGCGAAAATCCTATCACCAGAAAAGTAAAAATGAGAAGAAGAAGAAAGAAAGAAAAGCATACTGCACACGAGCCAATTCTTACCTCTTTAGGATGATGAATCGGTTGCAGCAGGCCTTGGTGTCCCGGCCTGGCAGCAGTCCCGCGTTGACAACGGCCCTCCACTGCCTCGTGCCGTGCGCTGCCACGTGCAGCAGCAGCTTGCGATCCTCCTGAAATTCAAAAGAATGGAGGGAGATAAGGAGAAATGTTGGATTTGAATGGCAACATGTGCTGCCACGTGCAGCAGCAGCTTGCGGGTCCTTAGATAAAACCAAAAAAAAAAAGGGGACGTAAAGCAACACTTTTCCCCCTGATAACAATTTTGAAGTACGAGAGGAGGCTTGAAGCAACGAGTCATGATGCAGAGAAGCAATGGGAGCAGCTCACCTCAGGGGTCCAGGCCCGCCCAAAGCTTCGCGTCCTTGCTTTAACCGTCATGCTGATGCCACAGCCGCTGTGGCAGTGCTGCCCTCGGGAAGTTCAACGTTTGACTGCTGGCACAACTTCTCAGATTCTCGGCTTCTCAGCTTCTCGGCTTCTCAGCTCCTCAGTTTCTCGGTTTCTCAGCTTCTTGACAAAATGTGCTCTTTCTTTACTCTCGGAACGGCAGACTCGAGCTGAAGCGAATCCAGTGGCTTGAAGGTCGAACGACGAACGAACTAATAAGGATGCGCCATTGACCCGACCCTCACGAAACCATCTATGCTTCAACGCACCCAGCGGCCCGGCTGGGTAGCTGCACTCGCGGAAATGATTACGGCAGTCGGACTAGCGGCCCTCAGGTTCCCCCCTGTGGGCTACAGCGGAATCCACCGGCGCTTCGACAGTCAGGCTCCGCGGTTCAAATGCTTCTCAGCTGCTGGGAATTCCGCAATCCACGGGGAAGAAAAGATGGCCGCATTCGTTTCGAAGAGTGCTCTGCTACTCCTTGCGTGCTGATAGTGCTGACAGCGGTCGTTGGTCCTTGATTCAAGTTGTACGCGCGAATGCTGCTCCCCGATACTGTACTCAAATCACAGCCCTATACAACTAAAAGGATACGGGCTGCTCCATTGCCTACCGGAAATATACATTCGACGAAATCCGTTTGACCACATGACCGCATTTTGGCGGTAACGCGAGTTGCGTGCAGCAGAATATCGCATCGGACAACGCACGAAGAACAGATTGAATCTGGTCCGTTAATTCAAGCGCTCCAGGAATCGGGCAACTTCCCCAGATTGCGGAATTTCCACGAGCTTGCATCGAACGGGACAACGCACGAATGGAGGCGATCTGATGTGGTTTACCGGTAAAACGGCTATTACTAACAGTAGTATTATAGAATGGCTTGTGGCGAGTACAGTGGAGCTCGGGAAGCCGAGCCGCGCTACCGTTACTGGCCATTCTGTTTTACGGGGACGTAAGATGCAATGCAATGCCGGACGTTTACGTCACGGCTAGAAGAAAGTCGTAATCAATGGACCAATCGCGAGCATGAGAAGGAACTGAAACAGAATTCTGTCGCGGAGCCCTCGCCTTGGCGTTTATTTCGTTGCCGCATGTGCGTTCATTTCCGTTTCCCATCGACCCGCTACAGTGACTTTCCGCGGAGTCGTACTCGTGAGACATTATTGGTTGATATGTTCTGACTACTCGTGACGTCAACTAACAGCTTCTAGCATTTTATTCAAAAAATGAGGAGGCTGGTGAAACTAGGGTCTGAGAGGCGTAGAAATCGAGTGTTTCTACGTTTCTCTGAGCACTATGGCAATCAATGGCAGGATTACAGGGGTCCACCACACGCGTGACGCGACGCCATGCTCTATGCTTTCATGTTCTGCTCCATCGACGCGACGCCATACGTCCCATCCCAGTCCAGGTCAGGCTATCTCC